>VWYH01008946.1:318300-342426 GCA_013399365.1 Pampusana beccarii | reverse complement strand
AGCCCCAGCGCGGCCGGGCGCTCGGAGCCCGGGGCGTGTCCGCGGGGCTGCGCACCCACCGCAGCGAACCCGCAGCACGGCGGCCGCGCTGAACGGCGCATCGCAACGAGCAGCAGCAGATAGAGGGGTTCTGTATTTTTCTATTGCAAAGCCATCATAACGTCAGCACTGCTGTATGCTGACAAGACTGCAGTTCGGCAAACAGTTCCGGACTCATCAGGCAACCATTTATGACACTGTATTGCCTTTCTGCAGCAATACAGGGGAAACAGTTCTGTCTGAGACTGCTGAATTCATATACAGCATTTCAGAGATCTCTATACATCACCTGAGCCCTTGTCTTTAATGCAAGCTGCTAAAAGCTATAGAGGTCTACAACTAAAATAAAAACAGACTGACCCAAAGAGAACGTGCTGGTGAAGAGACAAGTAAGAAACACGGATGCAGAGTTCGGTGGGTGAGCCCTGCCTGCCTGTTTGACCGAGGGATGTACAGTGTCCACAGGTCTGGATTTACTGAATCAGAAGGTACCAGCACAGGGAGGCAGCGCTGCCACCAGAGAGCACCCCGTGTGCTCCCCACCCAGCAGGGACCCTGACCCTGACCCTGACCCTGGCCCTGGCCCTGGCCCCGGCCATGCCGTCCCCATGGTCACACAGCCAAGAGCCAGCAGGTGTGAGGTAGTGAGGGGTGTTCGGGCTCTGCTCCCCAGGAACGAGCGCCAGGAGCAGAGGAAACGGCCTCAAGTTGCGCCAGGGGAGGTTGAGGTTGGATCTGGGGAACAATTTCTTCCCAAAGGGCTGTGGGGCATTGGAACAGGCTGCCCAGGGCAGTGCTGGAGTCACCATCCCTGGAGGGCTGGACAGATGGAGATGAGGTTCTCAGGACATGGGGCAGCACCAGGGCTGGGGGAACAGTTGGACTCAATGATCTGGAGGGGCTTTTCCAACCAGAGCCATTCTGTGATTCTGTTCTACGAGCAGCCATCTGTTTCCAGCACCACCCAGTCGCTGTCAGTGACCCCACAGAGCTGTCACCAGCCGTGGTGTCAATAACGCATTGTGTAAGCAGGATGCACCGTCTCAGCCCAGCCCAGCACAGACCCGTTTGCCGGCACTGTGCGACCGCAGCCACCGAGGGGTTTGCATGCGGAGGGTCAATCGTTTGGTGGATGACAGCCGCTGTGTTTGGGTGAGATGATGACGGCGTTGCTGAACAGCAGCGTTTGGACATGTTCAGAGTAGCGTTTCGCAGACACCAGGCTCCTCTCTGGGGAGGCTGTGACCTCTGAGGGACACAGAAACCCGCCTAGAGAAAATGGGAGGAAAAATATTTGCTGCTCCCTGCAAGTTCATTTAAATTGAAGACTCAGCAGAAGAAGACTTAATAGGTGTTTCTTGCTTTTGATGATTTAACCAAAGCTGACCCAGCACAAGGGGATAATCAACACATTCTGCCCTGTTTGCTACAGCCAGTAAAGATGCAGAATATTAAAAATAAAATTGTTAGGGAAATTACATACCTATCATTGTCCGTACATTACTTAAACCCATACAGGAGCATACTAAGCTCTTCAGAGACTAAAGTGTCTGCACAATGGCAGTGCGAACAGCCAGCTGAATGTGTCGACATGCTATTTTACGTTTAAATGTATTTTACAATATATATGTGTGGAAATAGAAGTTTCTGAATGCACAAGCCAATTCAATTTGACAAAAGTTCTTAATTTAGATTTATTATCACTATCTTTATGGTTCATAAAAATACAATTTTCCCTTTCTGTCTATATGTGCTCATACTTTTACTGAACATTTCTCTATCATAATATATGGCCATATTAAAGTGGAATGATAGCAAAATCAGGTTTTAAGGAACAGCAGCTCTAAAAATCATGCTCTGTGCTTGCAGTAGAATGACAATATTGGACACCATAAAATAAAAGCTCAATAACATAACATAATGTTAGAAAAAAACCCCCTTCTTTTAAAGCAGACACTAAAAAGAAAACCAGTTCAAAGTTTCCCTGAGTCTTAAATCAGCCGCTGTCTGGTTCTGTTTTGAGAAGGGCCGGAGCAATCAAACTGCCACAATCTAGTTTAGGAGGCAAAGTGCACATCAATTATTCAGCATTCAAAAATCTAAAAATCAATGCCTTACACTGCATAATCCAGCTTAACGTAACAACCAGAAAACCACTTTATGAGCAATTTTAGATTATGTTTTCCCACAAAGCCTGAAGAAGTGCAATGCAACAGGACCAGGAGGGATGAGCTTTGCCCGCGGTGTCACACACGCGTCCCGTGGTGCGCACCCGTGCCGGGGACAGCGCGCGTCGGGACTCGGGGCTGCAGCCCGGCCCTCCCCACCCCGCGGTGTCATGAATCCGGAGCTCCGCACAAAGTGCTGACCTCAGGCTTTCAAACCGGCCGTGCTCCCTGCAGCAGCAGCCGCGCTGCTGCCGGAGCGCTCACGTCCCGTTCGTCCCCCAGCGGGATGCGCCGCGGCAGCCGCCGCACCGCGCGTGCACAGCGAGCAGCAGCTGCACATAAACAAACACCATCCTCGGAAATTCATCTGTATTCCCTCCAGTACCAAGCATCCTACCAGGGCTTAAATAATTAATACTCTGGCTTGTGATGTGCCTTTCACCCCAGGATCTCAAAGCACTTTTCAGCGTGTGAAGACGGATTTTTATTTTGCTGGAGTAAATAGGGTAGAGGAAGATTAACTGATTGACCAAGGTCATGCTGCGTTAACATTTTATTTCTGCTCCACCATTTAACTGGATAGCTGCTGTGACCTTGTAAAGCTGGAAGGCGGCTGCATTTTAAGGCTAACAATGTAAAGATAATCTCTCTTTAAGTGCACCATATGTTTATGACTAGGCAGAAGAAAAAGCTTCAGAAGAATTGCTGGTCGTGCGAGTGTTCACAGTGTTCTCCGGGGTATAATAGCAGGAATTTTCAGCAGAGCCTGAGAGCAGATGCAAAGCTCTCGCTCTGTTTCAAGGCAAAACGGTTACTCAGCATCCCTGGGCTCTGCTGAGAAATCCGGCCTGTGCGCCTGGGGAAGTTTCCCAGCTGGGAACTCCGGGGTGCTCAGGTGGGACCACGGAGGCTGCGCCAGGCCCTTCCCACCCACGTTTTCAGCCAGGAAGCTCAAGATGCACAAACCCATAGATTAAATATTTTAGCAACAGACACTGGTCTGGGTGGGGGAAGCCATTTGGGATATAGCTGTTAAAGCCAGGTTGACGATCTAATATGTCAGTAAAGGACAAAATTAACTAGTAGACTGAAAAAAAAAAAGGTTTATGACCAGAAAGGTACTGAGGAAGAAATGTGTTCTGTGCTGTACCAGAGCCAGCCCAGCACATCCCAGTGCTTTAGCTGGGCTGACATCCCCTGTAAAGCAGATAAACTCAGCTTATTGCCAATGATTTTTCAAGGGGACAAGGATGTTGTAACGTTTGACGGCCTTTTCTTGTGGCCCTAAACAGTTCTGCAAAGCCCCGTCAGCCCCAAACACCGACCAGAGGAACCCAGGCCAGAGCAATGGGCTGCAGCAAGGAGCCACTTGACCTGGCAGGGAAGGAAAACAAGCTTTTTTCTCCACGGCTCCCCCAGAAGTGAGTCAGTAGGCCTGAAAACAGAAAACACAAGTTGCCATAGAAACTCGCGTGCCTTCCACCAGGAGGAGAAACAAATGTAGGCCAATATTTCTGCTTAGCTGGCTCTTGTTCCTGCTCTGCTCCTTGGCTGCCTGCATCCCAGGCTGCAGCAGCAACTTGCATCTGCTTCGCACCCAAAGACACTACGTAAAATGATGGTTGCGTGGATTCGACTCTTGACAAGGGAGTAAACCAAAGCAACATTCTCATAACGATACCGGTGTTACTGCCTTGGAAAGAAGCCAGTGGCTCCCACTTCCAAATGCTCTTCGCTCATCCCCTGTAACGGATCCACTTTGAGTACTCCCCACACTATAAAAATGGTAAAATTCATTTTTAAATGTAAAGACACAAGTCAAGTGCAGACATTGCCACTCGAATGGCAATCGGTAACTTCCCGAATGCTTGTTTTGTGACAAGATCTGTCTGTTCCAGCAGTATCCACGCTAATGCTCCCCCTCCGCTTTTAGTAGCTACTGTAATATAAATAGTTAATAACCAGTTCGGTTTAGATAGCTGCTTTGGGAGTGCAAGAGTCAGAAAACTCAGAGATAAAAATCACTGTGTAGGTTTAACAAAAGTAGAACAAAATTCAAGAGAAACTTTGCGATGTTTCCACTGGGGAGGAGAGAGTCTGAGTCTGCGGCTGCCGCTCCGCTGGGTTCGGTATGTGGGACACGTCCCTCTGGGAAGGACTCGGAGAGAGAACGTAGGTTAAAAAGATAAAATTCCCAAGCTTACGACAAGATGAGAACTTGAGAATATGTTAAAACCCAACAATAGTTTGTAGAGGGAAGTCGTTTAAAAGTGTCCAATGTAAATGTTGAAGAATAAATTTCTTCCAGTCTATGTTGTCCAGTTAAATAATCTGCAAACGCGGGAAGTGTGATGAAGTGCAGCTGCAGTATGAGCCAAGAGTGACGTGCCCCCGGCACACTAGTTTGTGTTCACGTTGGAAGGATAGTACAGCAGAAGAACCACAGAGGAAATCTGTTGCTCAAGGATAAGTAACAGGTGACCAACGTCCCAATCTGCTGATTTTAAATGTTACTCTCTGTACTGAAATTACGGGAGTTACCTCATATAGTGAGCTTTACATGTTGAAAGGAAGAGAGATAATTGGTGAGTGATCAAAGACTTCTGCCTGGTAATTTACAATCATTTTGCAGCAGGATTCCTGTGGAGAGGAAAACCAGACATCAGTAGGATGCTAAATGATAAAAAGCTCCTATGGAGGCAGTTATACATTCACCCAAATCTCCTCTAAAAATGCAGCAATCTCCTAAGGCTTATAAACCTGCTTTTCAGTAAAGCAGCCCTGGGGTCAGAGATGCGCACCCTTGCTGCACAGCAGAAACAGACACTAACACAGGATTTTCTCTCCTTTTCATGCTTTTACCGCCAGCCAGCCTGTCTCTTTTAAATGCCCGTATTTCAAAGCCTCTACAGTTGCCAGCAGTAGGTGATTGATTTTAATAATATGAGTCACATGAGTAGAGCTCCTGGCACACAGAAACCTGTACAGACCATGGCCCGAGCGCATCGCCGTGAGGAGTCGCCCCCGTGCCCAGGCAGATGCCGCCGCGGTCACCAGCCTGCCCGGGAGCAATGCGGACATCGCAGAAATACGGATTTGAAGGATTCCAAGGAAACACTCACCGCTGAGACAAGATTATTTTAGACACAAATTTTAAATTGCGTTTTCTGTCAGCAGACTTTTGATTCACACAGAGCATTATTTCGTAAGTCATCTATCTTTCTAGATGGCTCCATGCCCAACACCCCCGCACTCCTTCAAGAAGTCAGGACTGGAAAAGATCGTGTTCGTTCCACGCATGACCGCGGGAGGCTCCGCTCACCGGAAACTGCTCAGAAAAGGCAATTTTAATCCAGCAGATACTGATTTCTCACAATGGCTATTTTTACAACAGCAGCAAGACTAATGAAGGCTGGTGATTAACCCCGACGGTTCTCACTGTCAGGACCAAACAAGCAGTGCGGACGCCGCGTCCCCTGCAGCAGGCGGGTGTCCCCGGCCCGCGGGCGCTCCCGCGAAGGCAGCAGAGGCTGCTCCGAGCAGCCGCGGGCCGGGGGTTCGGGGTCGCCCTGACATCCCCGAGCAGCGGGACAAACGGCCCCGGACGGCGCCTGCAGAGCTTTCCCTGGGGCTTCACACCACGTCTCGGGTCAGGGAAAGCAGCAGCTCCTGCCTTCGCTGAGCAACAGGCCTGGGCCAGCCAAGCGCTGCCATTTTAATGACCCTACACCAAATCTCCCCCCTCCCATTTTTTCCAGATTTGAAAGCACAATTAATTCTGAGGTACAACTCTGTCTGTCATTTCAACCACATGTGGCAGAACGAGAATTCATGCAAGACAATGGTTAATTTTTGGTATCTTCTGCTGCCTAATGACAGGTGTGCTGTCCTAAATAATTAGCTTTCAAAAAGGGATCCCCTTAACCCTTCTCTAAAACTGGTTAGTGATCTCGGTTTTACTTCATTAAGCTCTTGACAGCTCAATGTTCTCACATCTGTTGCTGTTTGGTAGTTTGATTCCAAGAACACAAATCGCTTCAAGAACTGGCAACAAATTCATCCAGGCTCGTGACGCAGATTAAAATCCATCTGTTTACTAATCAAAAGCCATATTTTAATCACACTACAATACTGGTGTCGGCAATACTGCAGCTTAGACTTTTTCTCTCACCTAAATGTGACAGGTAGGATTCTTCACTGAAGCTGCTCTTATCTGAATTAGATAATTAAAATGCAAGTAGCCTGATATTCAAGCACTTGTTCACAGGACTTAATCAATCTGCTTGCACTGGACTAGGTCATCGGGCATTTTGTACCTACAGGCTTAACCTGGAAGGTTCTGTAGGGATTTTTGGTTGAATTTACCACAATCAATTAGATCTACTACCTACTAGGAAATTTAGTCCTGAAGAGGACAGTAAGAACTATGCTTGTCCACAAATGTCCACCACACATAACATTCTCCAAGATTATCAATAGAAAAAAAGGTCGAGACAGCTGGTATCAAACACCGGGACATTAGTACTCTCTTACAAAAAATATCAACAGTGAAAAAAAGACTTTGAATGAATTTGCTATATGATTGAGGCAAACTATGCTCTCCCCACGACGTGACTATTATCCTCTTGCGTGTAGCATGGATATTTAAAGGCGTATTAGGATGAATTGTATTGTATTGTACTGTATTATATTGATTGAGCCTATGTCAGAATCTAACTCTGTTCTTTCTGAGATAATTTGCAAATTGCTAAGTAACAATAAATAGCTGCAAGTCAATGCCACAGATATTTTTATGTGAATTACAATAAACTTTGCAATGAAGGATGCATAAGGTTATAAAAGTATAATTTCAAAAAATCGGCAGTTCAATAATTGTCTTAAGTATGGGTGAGATATCTGAAAACACTGACTGCTCTATGGTAAAAACCAGGTGAAAGTATTTAATGCCAATTTAGATGGTGAACCTGCAAAATGCAGCGCTGGACAGAGTTCTGAAGTCAGTATAGAGCTCTGCAGGTGCAATTAATTTCAGCACTGAAGCCATCAGTGAATTCTTGACCCTATGAAAAGTTTTGACACTAATTATAGATTTCACACATTATTTTCCTTGATGCATGGTAAGCCGGTAAGATCCTAGTTTATTCATACCTGAAAAGAAAAGCCTACGGGATTTTCCAAGGTGGCTAACCTCTGACCACTACATTAAGGCTTCAAAACAAATGTAACTCGTTTGCTCAGGGATGACAGATTAATAAATCGTTCCACCTCATTATCCCCAGAAGACCTGATGGCATAGCTTAGAGGGAGTTCGGCAGATGACACAAGCCAGAGGTCAGTGCTCCTTTCTCAAAAACAAGATTACAAACCTTAATACAAATATAAATGATTCAGCGGACTTATAAAAAGACAGTAGAACCCCCAGCCTGGGTTGAAACAATGCCTGTCGACGTAAGAAGGGCAGAGGGAGCTGCACAGCACGGTGCTGGGACACGGACAGCGAAATCGGTGCAGTTGTGTTTGCGACGTGTCCTGCAGGGACGGTCACCCCTGGGATCGTACCTGGGATCAGGACGGGGACGCTCTCGAGTTAAGCTTTAAAATAACGCCTCATTTTGAACGGTTATGCTTTTGCGCTTCCTAATGTCCCTAGAAATCTTCAAGCCTGTAGAGTCATATTTGCCAGCTTTTATCAACAACTGCAAAAACAAATAGAGTATTTCCAGCAACAAAACAATTGCCTGCAGGAGTTAAGGAAAAGGTGAATATCACGAAAGCTGTGATGAGATTACAAGACCTGGAAGCTGTGGAGTACAACTTCTATTACAAAAAGATGAAACTAGCTACAAACATGCTGAGGTTTACATATTGATTGGTCTTGGCAGAGAAACTCATAAAACCAGAAGGCGATAGGAAGCAAGGTTGAGGCTCTCAAAAATCACTCTTTACGGTAACATCATCTGGGCAGGCATGGGTAAACTTCAATGAGGAATCTGTAGAATAGAGCAGGGCAGAGAAAACTACAAGGCTAAGCAAAAATACGATTTTTTTTGGAATTGCTTCTCCATCTGTGGAAAGAGGTGAAGATTTGCTAAGCTGTAGAGCAGATAATTTTGAAATGATTGTGAAGACAGCTGAGTACAACACTTTAAACAGCACCGCAGCAGCCAGACCATCAGCACAACCCGGACTGTCACGCCAGGATTACACACAGAACGGTGGAGGCAGCTGCGGGGTCATGGCACAACCATACACGATACAACCCTCCCCGGTACAACCCTCCGCGGTACAACCCTCCGCGGTACAGCCGCGGGTGACAACACAACCCTCCGCGGTACAGCCGGTTTGCTGCCCCACAACACACCGGGCAGAGAAAAACATCTGCCTTTCTGTCAGTAAATATGCCCTGTAGAAACCAACACTTACTCTGTTTGGCAATACACACCTTTGTTACCAAAGCACTTGGCAGCTGGAAATGTCAATATTTGTGTCTTTCTCTGCTGAGTATTTTAAGCAGGAAGAACCGCTCTGGAGAAAGAATTACAGTAGGAAAGGAACACTATAACCATCAGGCACAGGCATGCTGGAGATTAATTCATAATGTCATTTGCACTAAAAAATTACTTGTATTTCACCTCTCTTTTTCCAAAGGTCTTTAGTTCTTCCTCTGAAAAGGAATGTTAGCTTTGCTGTTCAATTACATTTTAACCATTCAATCAGATCAAGCTGTATATAAATGTATGGACCCTTGTTTCAGATTCCCTTACTCAGCTGTTACCTCATGAAGAGAAGAGCTGTGTTCCAAGGTCACGACTGATTAATCTTGACCCGTGAACCTTGAAAGTGTGAAGTCTTAATATAAATGTATTACTCTACATAGTAAAGTGAAATGTGCTCAGTATCCATGACTAATAATGAACTGAATTTTTCTGACTTTACTCTTCAGTTGCTAATTAAGCATTTAACTACAAGATCTGTTAACTCTTCAGTGCTCTCTGGATAAATTATGTGCCCATAAAAAGAGTGAAACCATTGGCCCTTTGGGCAGGTGTGACAGAGGTATCTTCTCGTCGGGTATTTTGCAAGGGATTTTTTGCTAAACCTTGAGGGTGCTCGTGGTGGAGCTGCCATAGGCACGTGTCAGTCTTGTGATTTATTTACAAATGGACGTGTTTAAAGCTTCCAATAGTATTGTGGCAATATTTTTATGCTACTGGTGCTATGATTTTTTTAATACATATTTCTGGCAATATTTGTCAGAAAGTAAGCCACAAGACAGAAACACGTGAAATAAGTTATTTTATAAGAAGCAGTTTTGCTAAATGGATGCTGTCATCACAAACACAGTCATACAGGAAACACGCTGGTCTCACTGGGACGGGTGACACCAGTCACAGGGACACCGGTGACGCCGATGGAACCACTGCAGGGTACCGGGGGGAGCCGGTGGCAGCAGCCCTGGGGCTCTGCTGGTACGGCACATCACGCAAAGAGCAGCGACGTCCAGGGCAGTCTCACAAAGCAGATTTCTCATCACGTGTGCAGGTCACCGGCAGCTCCTACAAGAACATGAAGGATGCTGCCACGTGGGACCTGCACCGCCTGGCACTTTCAAGTTAACCAGGAGACAGTAAAGTCAAAACAAATTTACCAGGTGCTTCTTGGAATTGCAACCAGGACTGGAAACGTTTACAAGTCTGACAATGCAATTAGTTCTGCTCAACAGACACCGTGAAATCATTTTCAGGATACAGTAGGACAGCCTTACACAAGTGTTTTCAGCAAGTAGACACCGTATTTCCCGCAGATCTGAGGCCAAATACGATTGAGAACATAATAAATCTATTTTTATCTTTAATCATTCATTTTGAAGTACTGACAGGCACATTAGGCACTCCTATCTGAAATTATTTCTCTTCACGCTGGAAGCAACCATTAATTCTATCAGGCTCTTTGTATGCTTAATATCAGAAGACTTCTTCCGGGAGATGTTACCGGTTTTGTGCGAGGTTTCTCTGAAATGTCTTGTTTGGATCCTAGAACACAGTTCTGCCATCGCAATCGGCATCTTAAAGCTCTGTGAATGGCACATCATCAAAATCTCCTTTAACCTGCTGACTGCTCCAGGAAACAAAATACAAAGCGGCCAGCTTTGCTCTTGTCCAAAGTGCTTATGTACTTAGTAAGACTCATTTAGAGAGATAAAATGAGATTTTAAACCAGGTGTCGTGTCCAAAGCTCCCACCACCACCAGAGAAGATGCGGCAATTCCTCCTGCAGACGCTATGTGATTTCACTGCCGGCTGCCCAGCGGAACAAGTGCGAAGATGGCGAGGTTTGGGCAAAGTTTGGGCCACCACAAAAGTCTTGAAGGTGGCATATTACATGTGTGTGCAAAAACTCCATCTGATCCAGATCAACAGAAGCCCATGGCTCCGGATGCTGCACTGAAATGCTGCTGTTGCTGTGGCTGGGTTGATCAGCCACTGGATGTCACTATTCCTCTGAATACATCAATCCAAACAGCACTTGTCTGGCATCAGAAAATTTTTAAAGACAGGATGAATCTGGGCACACTAAACAGTGATAATATTTTCAGATGCTGAAAGCATTTGCTCAAGTCCCACATTTCCATTGAGTATACGGTATAAGAAGTGCCTGGTTTAATACATTCTTTTTTGGTGATTCATTTACGAATCTGGCAGCAACTCACGTTCCCAGTTTCACTCCTCTCCTGACAGTAAATTAATGTCCTGTGCCACAATTTCTCGGCAGAAGCCGCGTGCAGGAGGCGGCATCCTGGGCGCTGCCCCAGCTCGAGAGCCCCTTTCCCCACCACCCCCATCTCCCCGCACCCACAGCCGCACCACGGCGGGTCAGACAACAGGCGCCTTGACATCTTCAGTTCTCGGTTTGCTTCTGTCTGGTGACAAAATCACATGTGAAAACAATCTGGACAAACTTCTTTTAACATATAAATCAGGGTTTGTTTTGGAAATTAAGATAAACACTAGAAAACCACTTCGAAATTAAAACCACCAGGCCTGATTCTCACCAGCCCTCATAACTTAAAAAAAAAACAAACCTAAAAAAAATTAAATTGGTGGTAAAGGCTTTTAAGTCTCTGATACACAACTACAATCAATGAAAGGAGGATCGGGTCCATTTTCCTGATGGTCTGTACTTCTGTGCATCTACTTCCTACTGTAAAATCCACAGTATGATTCTTCAACACTTCTTCACTCTAAAATATAAACCCACTGAATCATCCACTTTTCGTGCTATGAAACCATTTCACCAGCAGCTCTTTTTCTCAAAGAACAAGAACCTTTAAAAACAGTGCCCGTCAAAGGGACTCCAAGCCAGGGCAGGAGACCTGCGGCTGCCAGGTCACCTTCCAGCCTCACAGTGCCGATACACCGGGGCGCTGGCCGGGTGTGCCCTGCAGTGGACAGCTGCTAATTGCAATTAGTGCTGCTCCTCGAGCTCCCGGAACGGCTGAGCATCACCCGGCTCTCTGGCAGCAGCTCGGAGCAGATCGATGGCGTCCCTGCCTGGCCAGATGTGCACAACGTCGCTGAGCGCCCCATGAGCCAAGTGCGACAGAACTGGATCCGTACAACAAAGATGAGAAGGAAAGTGTTTGAAGACATTAGAAGCAATTCTATTGAAAAGGATGTCCGATTTGGTTTACAATTATTTTGAAATAATTATTTAAAATAATTAGATTGCTCTGAACCAATACTGTAATTTTAACACAGGTATAATCACTGAAAATGACATTAAGAGCTTGTCTGCAGGCAGATTGCATTGCTCTGATTATAATGGGATTGCTAAAGCTGAGCAAATCCCCAACTCCAGATCCAGTCGACATGGCAGAAAAGGGAAAGAAGTTCTGGCAGAAAACCTAAAAGCTCTGGGGCGTGCACTGACACAGGCATTTCAGTCCCGGAGCTGCCGGCCCTGGCACCGCGGCGAGGAGCCGGCGGGCACGGGGCCGCGGGCAGGTCAGCAGTGAGCGCTGACACGGGAGCGCTCCATCCCGCACACGTTGCCCCCAGAATCAGCTTAGAGAAAGCCTTTACAAAAAGTTCTGGCCACTGAAGTCCATGGCAAAATTTGCACTAACATCAGTGGAAACAAAAGTGAGTTCAAACCGGTAACTACCTGCACCAGGTTCCATCTCAAAAGCTGAAAACCAGAAATGAGAAGAATGACTGCCCTAAATATTCAGGAATTACTTAGTGACTGTTAGCGAATCTATTTTTGAGTGGTTAACTACAGACTTCACAAAGAAACTTGATCACCAGAGATAAAACTTTAACAAGGCAGCACCTTTTAATGTATTTCAGTTTAAGGCATATAGAACTGCTAATCACTTCAGTGAAAAATTGGGTCAGAGTTGGCCCCATCTTCCCCAAAGTGCTGTAAAACTAGATTTAAGTGTATATATATTTAAATTAATGTATAATTATATATTTATATATAATTTTGTATTCTACTTAGCAGACATGGCAGGGTATAGTAAGCACTGAAACCACTTGGATGGTATTCACTAAAGGCCAACAGTAAAAACAACAACCACAGGGCATTTTTCGCTAAGTCCACTTTCAGCCCTGTTCTCAATAGATTAAAAAGTCTCTATTAATTAGTGAGTCAAAAACCCCTCTACAATTGTGCATGCAATAGGCAGAGACAGGGATATATTAACCTGGTAATTAACAGATGTAAGATGCAATATGGATGTAAACAAACACATTTAGATGTTATTTATGGATGCACACATCTGTAAACAAGACAATAGGGATAAGCAAATGTGTAGTATTTTCCACCAATATTTCTAAACTCCTTCTTGTATTTCTACCATATGCTCATATGTAAAGTCTTAAGCAAAGGTAAGCATCGTGTGCCTTTAGTGGACGACATCCTCAGTACGGGTAACTCGGGAGCAGTAAATCACGGCTACTTGTGCTCGCTGGACGTGGGGCCCTAGATCTGCTGTGAGCATGACCTGTGCTTTTCTGTTTCTTAAGAAGCAGCCTGCTGAGGCTCCATTTTCAGATGCTTTTATTCAATAATGCCTAAAGGTGGCATGCTCACTAAACAATCTTGCTAGAAACAATATAAGATAAGACATAAAAGGCATATTAGATTACCCAGTCCATGTCTCCAAATGCAACAAAAATAAACGCAAAACACTTTGGGGTTTGTCGCTTGCAGCATGCGACAGCTTTTCCATTACGCTTCGCCTGATTCTTGGCCAGATTTCTTCAGAAAACCCGGGTGCTGGGGTGGACGGAGCTCGTCTGCGGTCACAGCGCGGAGCGGGAGGCAGCGGGTGCTGCTCGCTGCCCATCGGCCCTTCCCGCCTTGTCGCCGTGGTCCGCCCCAAACACCACAGCTATAATGGGGTTTTTCCAACTAACCAGGTTGCCCAGGGACTGCTCATTCCTCGGAGTGCTGGGAGGAAACACTCACTAATATTTCCCAGATAAGCACTATTAAAATGATGAGGATCACTGCCGTTTCAGAGTGTTGCAGAAATCATTTGATGCTATGAAAGTATTCTGAAGCTGGGAAGAGCTATGTAGGCACCACTGTTATAAATAATAATTTCCTAATTCCTAGTACAAATATGTTGGTGACAGCACAACAAGTAGCGAGGCTAGAAGAACATTCTGAAGCAAAAGCAACTAGACAAATTTCCTTTTCTCTTCGTGGGGAATTGCTCTCTCCAGTTCTGCCACACGAGTCCGTGGTGCCGGCTTTGCGCTGACAGCTCCTCAGGGCAAGCTTTCAATTAAGTCCCTTTCTGCCTTTTTTTTTTTTTAATCAGGAAACTACTTAATTCATTTCAGGCTTTGTAATCTTCTCCAACCCACTGTTAAAAAATAACAAACAAACAAAAGAAAACCCAAAGCTGAATGTTGACTCTAAACTCCCTTTTCCAGCCTTCTACTTAATCAGCCTTGTGGCATATTGGAAAACAGATCATTTAGTTCCACTTCATTATTATGGGGGTAAAAAAAATCTTACAGTCAGGCTTAAAGCACCTAAATACCCAAAGCCATATTCTAATCTGTAAAGCACAGGGCTGTGAAACTGGCAGGCAATTTTCCATGTCCTTGGGGCAGCGCTGGGGATGGTGATGGGCAGGGCCGCTCCTCAGTCTGTGGTAAAAAAACCCAAACAACCAAACAAAAACCCGAACCAAACCACCACCAACAAAAAACCCCCACCAAAATAAACACCAAGTTCTGTGGTGTCACAGACATTTAGGGACAGCATGAGATGATCCCTGTGATGGCAGCTGACTGGACTCAACTACACACGGTCTGTTCCAAGTGCATGTTCCTTCAGCAGATTTTGAACTGGCATCTCAGAATGTGAGATTGTTGATAAAAAAGCTCCAAATTACACTAATGACAAAGTGATAATATCTTTGAAGTAATTTTGTTTTGGTTCTTTCACATGTTGTTCATCAACATCCTAATATCAAACAAACAAGTGTAAATACCGCCTGATGATACTGTAAAAAACATCAATAGAGATTGAAGAATTAAATAAAATAGAAAAAAAGTCTCCGGAGGAGGACCTATCTGGGACTTTTTTTGGAAATGTGCAAAGCTGATCATTGTTTTCTCTGTCTGTTCCTTTTTCTCTGGCTGGGCACTGCCTTCGTCCATGTGTGCCACTGCATTAATTAACTGCCCTTAGGAAGCTGACATGAAAACATCTTTCTTCTGGTCCAAAATGACTGAGGTATCCTAAAAGCAGTTATGTTAGAAAGGGACAAAGTCCTAATTTCTTTATATTTCACAAAAATCTGAAGACACGACAAAGATGGTGAAGCATTTCTGGACCTAGCCAGCAAGCAAAAACATATTTTAAGTTGTTTTTCAAAATAAATCAATTTCAGGGACTAAAATTGCTGGGCTTGCTCATTGTGCACTGGCCAGGGCTGGTGGATGTCCCCAGGTGTGCTGGTGAGCTGTGGCGTGTCCCAGCACAGGCAGGAGCTCACACAGGGCTGAGCGCAGTGACGGGCAGCCCAGCGACGACCATGCCTGCTATCGCGAGCCCGCGTCCTGCCACAGATCAGCAAATACTTGACCTAGCGAGGCCTTTTCTCTCTCCAAGTCCCTCTGCACTGAAAGAACAATTCCCTCCCCCTGGCGTGCGGCTGGAGGCCGGTCAGTCTGGAGATGTGCAGTGGGTGCTCAGGAGGCGAGCGGTGTCTGGGATCTGATGGGTGCGAAGCTGAGGGCAGCTTGCAAGCCACGAGTTGCTGCGGTCTGATGCGGAGACGCTGCGCTGTGCGGGGTGCAGAGACCGGCCGGCGGATGTCGACTGCAGAGCCGCAACACAAGGAGAGGCTTATTTAAAAATACAGACACGTAAGCAAGACAGAAACCCCACCTCCGTGTGATTGTGTGAGAGGGATCAAATGGGTAGAAATGCCACAGAGAGACACACTCCTCCCAGCATAATTGTTACTATCACAGCTGTGGTGGAGAGAGGGGGAGGAGAGCGGATGATGCAAAGAGCTTGGCATGGTGCTCGGCAATTGCTGGACTGCAGCCTTGCACAAGAGCCAGGAGCTGCTGGAATCCGGGCGAGGCAGCACAGCACTGCTGCACGCACCAGGGTGCAGGGACAGCGACCTGCTGCAGGGACAGCGACCCGCTGCAGGGACACACGGATCCACTGCAGGGACACACTGACCCGCTGCAGGGACAGCAATCCGCTGCAGGGACACAGGGACCCACTGCAGGGACAGCGACCCGCTGCAAGGACACACTGACCCGCTGCAGGAACAGCGACCCGCTGCAGGGACACAGGGACCTGCCGCAGGGACACACGGACCCGCTGCAGGGACACAGGGACCCGCTGCAGGGACACAGGGACCCGCTGCAGCGTGTCCAGGGCTGCAGGGACAGAGTGACCCGCTGCAGCTGCATGCATTGCACAACCCTCCGGACACGCTCCCCTGTCCCACCCTGTCCACACAGTTTACGCAGCAGCTCTGTGATTTACTGGTTCTTAGTCACTTATTTTCAGGACTCATTACAAAGAGTAATTAAATGGTCATACTGTCCCTAGCCTTAACACTATTTAGTAGGTAAAGTGGATAATTAAGCACTGTTAGCTCCATTGTGCATCTATGGAAACTGGTGAGAGAGGCCAACACAAGGTCACAGGGCTGCTCTGAGCCTGCTCAGGATTGTGATAGATCAGTGACTGATCCCTTCATCCAAAAGTGCTGCGGTATTGCACTGGTTTTAAGGAGTTATGCATCAGAACTGCTATTCCCATCTTATCACTGAGACATCTAATACAGAGAAGTATTACACGAATTAACTGAATCAACTCTTTGAGAGCTTGAGATGAGCGCTGATATTTTTAATTTCATCTGTCAGGTGAGATAACCACCATCTCTTTCTAAACAATGTCTGTCCCATGTATCTAATCATTCCTATATGCAGATCTTTGCACTAGTATATAACAAACCAGTCAGATGTGACAAACCTGGTACCCGGCCTGTGGAACTGAGTTCTAAACACTGTGATTTGTAGCTGGCGGCTGAGCCTCAGCCCGCGAGCACCTTCCCGAGCTGCCCCGGTCCCTGGGACCGCAGTTGAACTGCGGGGATATTTATAGCTCTGTTCCTATAAACTATTATCTCACTGTGGCCGGTCGGCTTGCTTCACTCCAAAGTGTTTATCTTGCCCCAACTGCCAGCCTGAAGGTGGAATGCTATTTTCAGACTGGGAGAGAGGCCTAAAGAGAGCTGAATTTTTAAATACTCCCTTTTTCCTGTTTTTTTTAATACCTTAGTATTTATGCAAGATACTACAAATTGATGACCTCTATTTATTCAAAATAGGTGTATACAACTAACAAATTTTCTGTACTTATGTGTCTCAATTTGATTTCTAAGGAGTGGAAAATACTTCAAACATTTTTAGTTTTTGGCTTTGCTCCTATGGCAGACCAGTAAGGCTTCACTGGGCCATCCCGTGCCCCAAATCCTGGTTCACTTCCAAAGCTTTCTTAGGAAATGCATGGTCGTAGTCACATAATCACAAGAAACACTGAATTTCATACTTCCATTTAAACCTATAGAAAATTTGTGATTTAAAAGGTGGGAAGAGCAGACCCCCTAAGTAATGTGTATGTAATAAAAAGCATCTTACAAAATCAACTGAAGTAAAACAACCTTTAAAGGACAATTGACTCTATTAGATGTTGAAACAGTATGAAAAACAGAGTTTAAAAACTGCCCGTATATCCAAAATTCTTGATGAGGACTGAGTGGAGGATCATTTCTTGTCAAGTAATCCAGGTATAACCAGGTGAGATCCACCCGTACCAGACACAGGCCAGCATCCCCTGAGCTGGGTTAATACCCAGACGCAGTTCAGAGGTTCAGTAAATCAGGCTGTTTCTTTCTGGGATGGACAGACCCACCACGTATGGCGTAGCACACTGGAGATTTACAGCTTTATTGCTAAAAAAAAACCCCAAACCAACCAATATAACCCAAAGGCTCAAAGAATGCAGCTTTCTAGAGCACTGCAAGGCAGCTGGCCCTGCATGGGGACGGGGGTGGCTCCGCACCGCTCCCCCTCCCACTGCCGTTCCCCTTGGCTCCCAATCAGCGTCCCCGCTAATTGGATGCAGAGCGATGGCTCTGGCCACCTGGCCCCCTGTCTGGCTCCCACTGAGGATCAGCTGGCTCAGCAGCTGGCGGGGAACTGGCCACCTGGCTAATACCAGGGCTACGGCCTCCCCCAGCCACTGCCAACCCGCTGCGGCGCTTCCTTATCGCCGATACCGGCGGTAACGGCTCCTTTGCTCTGTTCATCTTTCCCATCACAACCCGTGTGCTCACAAACACCCACCTTGTGACCGCGCCGCTCTTTGCTTCCCTCTGACTGCCACGACGCATGAAGACAGACTCCTGCCTTAATTGCTAAATGAGAAGAAAACGAGCTTCTCGCCTTCTCCTCCAATTCCTGTAAATTATTCCAAGTTCCCTAACCCCACTCCACTCATCTTGCTTCTCACCATCATTCTCAACACTCCAGATCATTAGCTGATGAGTTTCACAAAAATTTTGAATGGTCTAGTTTGTTGGGTATTTTTTAATTAGTAAAAATACCGATAAAAATTAAGAATAACATCAAAACAAAGAACTGGACCATAATAACGTGAAATAAGATTCATGCCTGAAGGCTAAATTCTCCGCTTGCCTTGCACCCTGTTTTACTGTTAGCACTTGCAAAACCTTAGTGAGAAAGGCCACAATTTTGACTTGATTTTTCAACATTAATTTTGCATATATGTAAATTACTCCATAAGGAGCAAGTCAATGGAAAATGAAGAATGAAGCGCACAAATATCTATCAGTGAAGAATTCTGGAGTACTGTCAGCATCACACAGTGAAACATCCTGCGTTATGCTATGAAAATTAATTTTATTACTTCAAGATCTTAAAGAAAAATGTATCACAAGTACTGAAATTTTCTATTCAATTTCAAATGTACTATGATGAGGTTCCGCAATGTTTTTAAGCTGGTCTTGGGATACAGTAAGTAGCTTTTACATCCATTAAGAACACTTTTTTAGGGAACACACATTAATTTAATGAAATTTGCTTAGAGTTTCCTATTTGGAATGAATATGGAAAACACAATAGAGAGTCAGGGACAATTCATCCTTCCAAAGCATTTTTAATTAAGTGCGCTTCCTAACCTGGCCAAAAAATGTCACATTCTGAAATTTATCTTTTTCTAATTATATACATAAACATAATAAGGTTACAGAGGGCCAATTACACTTAGAACAAATAACAGAAGTATCCCCAAGGTGTGATAAGGAACTTCGGCCAGTGGAGTGGGAGGCACTTGTCTGCTCTCACCATCACAAAGCAGTTAGACCATTAACTCTATCACTGGCTTTGAAAGAGATTTTTTCCAATACTTGTTAATATTATTTTTGTGGTGGCATTTATTGAAGCATAAATATAAACAAAGTTCATCAACATGAATTAAAAATGCTGGCATTTTAAATGTTTTAAGAAGTACTCAAAAGTGGTTAAATGATTTGCCCAAAAGGAGTTGTTGAGAGAACAAAGCACAGGACAACATCACAGTATTTCAGTGTCAATAACTTGTAACTTTTCCAAAAATGAGCAGATATTCCTTCTTTCTAGCATCTTCCTCACTATTCAGAATTATAGTTTCAGCTAGAAGGGATTAACTAAAGCAATACACGTGTTCATGTACTGCAGAATTAATCATTTTACTGCTTCTGCCATTTGCTTCTGCCATTTGTTGAACTTCCGCACGGGTAGTAGCAGCGTAGTATCCCTGGAGTAACAGCGAGCACTCCGCCCCACTCTGTCTTCTTTTTGGGTATTTGCTGTCTGACAAAAGTTTTAAATCTTGGATTTTTTCTTCTATTTACAATTTTCAGTACTTTTACTAGAAAATACCTGCTACGACTGGCGATGTCTCTAAGTGGTCCTTCTCCACCACCCATTTGAGATGACATAGCGGTGAGCACAGCTGCCCTCCAGAGCAAGAGCAGAGGTGAGCAGAGCAAGAGCAGAGGTGAGCAGAGCAGAGGCTCCTGCTCCTGATGAGATGCGCTCAGAACAGCCCAGTTCCACTGCGGTATTTCATTACCAGCCAGCAGAATACTGAATCACAGCACAACTAACACGTGTAATTGCATTCAGAAAGTTTCATTTTAAGAATGTGTCAAACGTATAATTTGATTAGGGCGTGTGAGTATCTGTCCATGGGCTGCTCATGGTACATTCTTATGTACGTGAATCATCAGGCACTAAGGGCCAGGGAAGCTGCAATATTCCGTCCCATCAGAAAGGAACCTGGGCTGTCTTTTAAAAAGTCGACAGCAGCCTTAGCACACAGCTATTGCAACTCTGAAGCTGCCTCATCAGACCAATAACATTCATGATGTTCCTGAGAAACAATAGTTACGAATTTTCTAATCTAAAAGAGAACGTGAATTTTCTGGTAATAAAAAATATCCTAAAATTTAGAAAATGAAGCATCAGTATGGCATTTACAATTCTAAATAGCTCTAATTTTTGTAAAAAGTTCCTTATTTTAATGGGGGAATAGACTGTCAGTTTATTGAAGGTTGGAACAGGTTTATTGGTAAAATAGAGAGTACATTGGGAAAAGAGCATTAATTTTGCCTTTAAGAGGCAAGTATTTCTGTTCAGGATGATATTTTTGTTCAGAAGACGAGTAGCCACTGCCCAGGCTCCCTACATACCTCAGCCTGTGTGTTATCCGTGTCCTCTCTCCGCCCGTTGATCGCTTCAGCTGTGAAGTCCATCTCGCTGGGAAGCGCCCCGGCCGCCTCAGCTCAGCAGTGCCTGCGGGACAGGAGACGGGGTCAGCGGATGCGCAGTGCTCAGCCACTCACCGGGAGAAGTTCCCTTTCCAGCAGCCACAAGTTACAGTCCCAATACAGCTTCTTCCTTTCCCCACGTCTACAGTGGCAATGGCCTGATGAATAACATCTGTCTCATTTTCATGGATCAACTAAACAAAGAGACTTGTACCACTGAAGCTGTATTTTGGATGCTGCAGCATCCTCAGGGCAGAGGCCGTATTTCCCTATTTTTTTTACAGTATCTTAAGCAACAGATTTCTGCTGTAAAAGCAGAACTTTTAAGAGCTTCTTCTGGTGGTTCTGCAATAACAAACTAATACGTATGGCTGAAAATGATTTAGAGGATTTGCTTCTCAACCCAGAAGCAAACTGCAGATTTCTATGTGTTATATCTGAACAACAAAATTATAATAGCACGAAAATAACATGAGAACATCTTTCAATAGTAGATTGAGTGCAATGAAACTCCCCTTTGCTGTATGACGATTACATAAAATGCAAACAATGTCATTTAGCATTGCTGGTGATGCTTTATTATTTCAAGTGAAAAGGAATATAGTGAAAGGAATTTAGAAGGGGGGTGGACAGTGTCAGCAGTAACAACATACATGATTACACATTACTATAATTAGTAATGGAATTTAAAGAATTTATAAAGCAACATATTTTCTTTGTTTTTAACTATGCTTTTGACTCAGCAGCAATTCCATTTATATACCTGGGAAAAATATGTTTCTCTCAGTCTTTTCTCAAGCATAAACTCATTAGAAGGAGAAATGCTGTGACCAAAGGTAAATGCTTCAATATCAAAAGGGCCTTAAAAACCCCTCCAGAAGGCAGTTTAATCCAAATTGGGGATAACTACAGATTAAGAATTCATTGATGTTAGTTTGTGCTCCCCTTCTTTAATGCTATATTAGCATGGAAGTTCTAAATTAGCATGAAAACTGCATCTTTTGCATGCAAAAGTGCATGCCAAATTAAATTGGAAGGCAGATCTTTCATTATCTCTGTGTTGCTTTACTATACTTTTAATCAGGATGTACATCGGTGTTCTCTTTAACTCATAAAAGCATCTTGAAGATATAAGAAATAATTTGCTGAAAATATTAAACTCTTTAAAAATAAGTATATTCACCCTCTGAATAAATGTAATTCTCATGTATTTTTAAAATTTGGGAACAGAAAACATCTTCTTGTACCGGAATAAACACCTGCAATTAATACGTTAAAAACTTTGTCAAGGTTATTATATGCACTACTTGTTTTTACAGCATCACAACGCAAGATAACTGTACTGGGGACAGAGGAGGTTGAACGGGTGGCACCCCAGACACCAACTGTCCACTCACTACAATGCAAAATAGCCAGCAGATCAACGGTGAGTTAATAAGTGAGCGAGGCAAACAGCGGGCAGGCAGCACTGGGCCGGAGCTGAACAGGGAAGCTTCCACAAGGTGCAGCCAGTGAAACCAGCTGATACGCAACGTGCTGCGTGTGCCTGGACTTTCATCCCCGGGCTCCGGGAAAAGCACTTGCTGGACTAGCGTGTGAGTTTAAAGAAGGAACCATGTGAAAACAACAGCCACGGAAATATAGACTATTGAATCAAAGTACAGAAAGATAACACGGTTGCTGTCAGCAGTATAAACTATAACCTGTGCAGGATGGCCCATTGAAAAGCAAATTGGAATAAATACAGGCATGTGAACTTTTAGTAGTGAAGCCGGAGACTTGCTGAAAATTCCATTTTCACTTTCTTTATAATAAATTCAAAAAGGGGTTCGCTTCAGTAAAAATTCTCCTGTAAAGGGTGAAGGCTTTACACAAGGCCAAGGTTCTCACTACTGAAACAAATGAGAGACCAGATTTGTTTACCTTCTCTTCTTTTCAATGCTATTAAGAAGGTCAGGTAGAGGGGATACAGTTACATGCTGCCCTTTTCGTTTTGTTGATAATGCAGATGAAAGGCCACAGGAGTGCTGGAAATAGGATTTCTAAAATCTGAGTATATGTTTAGAAGAGATCTGAATGCTCTCGTGCTATGCGTTGCATTGGAAACACAACTTTTTCCCACATATAGGCATTTGCTTCGTTTTGGTTGCAAAGAATAACATTTTTTCAGTATCTTTTAAGTTAAGCCCCAAGTGATGTTAAAATTCAAAAAATATACCATGGCAGAAACTTTTGCATGTATTTCTTTCTCTAAAAACAATAGAGCGGACAATTTTGCAGTTTTAGAGGCAAGTCTTGCGTGAGCCACAGAGAAGCCACTATTTACTAGAGAACGCAAGGACGAGAAAATTCTTACTTGTGGTGATTTATTCCAATGACAGGGTTAATGGCACAGGTAGGCATGCCCACTGACTCATTAAATTGAACGGCAAGGCACAGCTAGAGGTTAATTTTCCCTTGGCATGTGCTTAGGCACCTAGTTAAGACAGTATTTGTGTCACCAGAATTTATTCCTGGCCTAAAGCTGAGTTGCTCTTTCCGTTCAAATGTATGGAGGCATTGGCCCTGAGACTGCTCATCATTCAGCCATGCTGGGAGATGGGATTTTTCTCCATCCCTGTATCAAACAATGATATGACAAGGAAGGCTGGCTGTAAAAAGAGAATAAAATACCTGTGTCATAAAAGTGATGGGAAAACTCATTTATCTCTGTGAAATGGATTTGATTTCCTGTGTAGGTGCTAATTATCATTTAAGTACGCACCCCAAAGTACTCGATGCATCAGAATTTGGAGTTCCTGGATCTCCAGTCACGCAGAGGTGATGGCCGCGAATGACACACGTGCTTCATTCACACCCGCACCCCTGGTCTGCAGGACACGGTTCCTCACTAGAGCAGCGCTGCCTCGGTAGCAGGTTCCACTCCAGACGGGGCACACCGCGGGAGCTGTGCGGAAACAGGCCACGGAACGCGGCAGAACCCCACGTTCACCGCTCCCCTCGGCTGAGGCACCGCCGTGGCGGCTCCCACGGCCCCCACACCACTGCAGACACCGTGGGCACCCTGTGAGCCCCGCTCTGTTCTCCAACCTACACCACACAAGCACACCAGTTTTCTCTGCCTTCTTTCCCCTTCACATCTGCTCCAGTACCATCAGTCTCTTCACTGATATTTGCAGCTTTATTGCCATTCACAGGCATCGCTAACACAGCCTTCGCACTAACTAAGCAGCTGGTGAAGGGCAGAAGGCAGCACTGTGAGCTGCGTGTGACAGGAGAGTGGGGCGACTGGGCAGCCAGAGCACGAGGAGCGTGTGCAACCGGGAAAGGACACTTGCAAGGCACTCCAGCGCTGTGGGCACAGGGGCCCCCGGCCGTGCTGCCGCTGTTCCCGGTACTCCCGGTGTCGCGCAGGCCGCGGCGAACGCGCGCGGGGCATGGCGGGAGGCAGCGGCGCGGGGCATGCCGGGACACGCGCCCTGCGCCTCAGCCTCCCAAGATGGCGGCGGGCAGGCGGCCCCGCCCCCGCCG
>VWYH01008946.1:260393-318014 GCA_013399365.1 Pampusana beccarii | reverse complement strand
ATGGCGGCCGCGCCCGTTGGTGAGGAGGCAGCGGGAGGAGGCGGGGGAGGCCGGCGGGCGGGAGCGGGCGGGGGCCGGTTCCCGGGGCCCTGCGGGGTGGGGTGGGGGTCGCGGTTCCCTCGCCTCGGCCGTGGCCCTTCCTGGGCTTCAGCGCCGTCCTCGCTGCCGGTGACTTAGCAGGAAAACAGGGCGCGGGAGGAGCGGGCCAGACAAGGGAGCGGCGGCGAGGGGAGGGGAGGGAGCCCCGCTGGGCTCCGGCCCCTCGGCCTGCGCGGCCTCTCCCCCTCAGGCCGCCTCACCGCTTCTGGTGACTTAGCAAGATACCGGCAGGAAGCGGTGGGCCAGGCGCACATAAAAACCGTGTGGGGCGAGGAGGCCGATGTG
The DNA here is from genome assembly GCA_013399365.1 of Pampusana beccarii. NCBI lineage: Eukaryota > Metazoa > Chordata > Aves > Columbiformes > Columbidae > Pampusana > Pampusana beccarii. The sequence goes on along the minus strand of VWYH01008946.1, from coordinate 317,630 downwards.
TTTGCTGGGAAGGATCCCGAGCATCCCTCCCGGGCCCCTCTCCCAGGGCAGGCGGGCGGGCCCGGCTCTCCAGAGCATTGCAAACAAAACGGGAATTGATAATACAGGGGAAAGGAGCAGGTGTTATTTTAGGAATTTGTTTCACATCCAGCCTGTTTTCATGCAGCGATCTAGCAGGGAAAGCGTTGATAGGAGGTGGCTCAGCCCTTCAGAGCCAGCTGCAGTGAGGACGGGGGAGGGAGGTGTAATCTCTCTTCCTTGGGGTCACATCGCTGCCTGGGTGGCTACAGACACACAGGCTTCCCTTGAAAACCTTTTAATGGCAATCTCGTTTGCTAAAATGCTCTATTTGTTGCTACTCTCGAGGTTTTGTCTCGGCAGGAGGTTATACACAGGCAGAGCTTTTGATGGAAGTTGGGGGGTGGGAGTGGTGCCTCCCTGAAAAAGTTCAGGGTTTACCCACTTCTGTGGGTGTGAGATTTTTCTTCCTTTTTTTTTTTTTTTTTTTTTTTTTTTTTTTTTTTTTTCCCCTTTTGGTTTAAGGTGGGTGCAGTTAAACTTGACCTTTAAAACCAATAATAATGTGACACCTTCCCTTTCTTTGCCATAGTATCACTGTTAAAATTTCCTTGCTGATAGTGCTGCAGCAGAGGGCTTGGTTATTGCAGGTCAAGTCAATTCAGAATGAATTACCTAACCAGGGGATGCTGGAAGGTTGATCTACGCTATATTAAAAATCTTTAGTAGACATTATTTTATTGTAAATGTATGTTTGGACATATTGACCTGGCTGAATTATGCATTTATGTGGAGATTCTTTTAAGTGTATATTCCTATGACATTATTGTTTATATAGTATTAGTGAGATGGGGGTTAAAGAGCCTGTGTTCAGTGATGATCGTTTTGTAAATGATTGTGCAGCATTCAGCTGGTTTTCGGAAGAGGGAGGGTCTGCTATCAAAATGCTATTTGCCCTTAGAGTCATTTTGTTAAATAGGAAAATTATGTTAGGGAACTAAACAAAGAAAATATTTTCAAACAGAAAGATTTATTGCAAATTTCTAGCTTGTTGTTAGGGATCTCTTTTTTGTGTGTTTCCTTTGATATGACCATGTTTGTGGATGCTGTGTGCAGCCATTGAGCAGGGAAGAGACTGGGTGGAGTAAGGAGGCAAAGCTGCGAAATGGCTAGATTACCCTTTCAGAGCTTTTTTTTTTCCTTTGCTTGCGTTTTGCTGGGGTGGAGGAATACTAATTGCCGTAACAATGAAGTCTCTTTAGGGAAGAATCTAATGGTGCAGGAATCTTTTGAAATGAAACAAATCTCGCATTCTGTTTTGAGGCTGATTTTTCTGCAGGGTGGATCTTGATTTGTCTGACAGCGAGAAGTGACCAGTCACTGTTGCAAAGCCAGTTTGGGTTTTTTTTGTCTGATAACCCTTTCAATTTATCAACTCAGATATTCACTTGTTGAACTTATTTTATTTACACTTATAGATAGGAATTATAATTTTTGTGCCGATATTTTACACACGAGATTCTCTGAAATACAGAGAACCCCCTGTGTTGTTGCTTAGTGCTGTGATTTGTTCATATAACTTCTTGGTTAGAGAGGGTTATGGGTGGGCACACAAAAAAACAATACCTGCTTTCTCTGGTGCCCCCAGTAGAGTAACTTGTATTAGTACATGGCCTTAATTGCATTGCCCTCATTGTGCTGAGTTCATTCAAAATAACACCTCAAGAAGCCCCTTTGGACAACGTGGCTCTGTAGGAGCGTTACGGTTTCTGCTCCTGGGGTACCACTGATGCCCGGTGTCTGAGTTGTGTGGGAGCGTTGAACAAAGGCCTTGGGGAACACAATGGGGATGGATGGAGCACCGTGGGGACTCTGGGGGCCGTGCTCTCCTGTTCCAGGTGGGACTGAGGACTTTCCGCCTCAAATGAGTGATGATCAGAGCAGGTACAACATGGACCATGAGTGATCCTGAAGCAGGTGGAGGTTTTGCTTTTTCTTTGCTCTGTCTCATTTCTGGAGCCCAGTTTTTGATGCTACATGGCCACAGATGAGACTGCGTTTGGTTTTAATTGCCCCCAAATTAAATTAAACGGTAGTGGCATTTTTGTAAGATGTAGTTCATTTACTTAGAGTAGATGTTACAGGATTCAATGGCTGTGTTCACTCAATGCCTGGGTCTAAAAATGAATCTGGGCTAAGAGCAATGAAGAACCCAAACACTTGCCTCCTTACAAGTTTGCTTGATTTTTTGTCCTTGAAATGATGGCAGTTACTTTCTGTACAGGAGTAACTTGTTAGCTCCAGTTGGACAAAAGCAGAGGCATTAATACCTTCATGGCTGCACACAAGGTCTGTCTCACGTGTGCTGCTGACTGTTCTGCCTGCACTGTTCCCCATGCTCCACCCAGCCGTGAGTGCTCCCTTTTGCTTTGTCTGCTCTCAACTTTTTTGTCTATCCTCCTTGCTATCGTTGGGACAGCTATTGAATTGACATCTGTTGACTGTCTTGCCCACTGGTCCAATCTTGTCTTTCTTCAAGAACTCTCTAGCCAGCTCCCATCAGTGTTAATTATAGTGTGTTTGTACCTTCTTGTAAAATATTCCGGGCAAACAACAGCTGGAAAACCCTTCTTGCCCTATAGCTCAGAAATATACTGTGTATGTTTGTTACAAAGTTCATTTGCAACCTGTAAATAAATGTACTCTGTAGCTGCTTCTGACATTCATGAACTAGAGTGGTTGCAATTACTGCAGTATGAAGGGGAGCAACTCTTGGATAGTTTTGTTTCAGTCAGCTTTCCCTACTTCTGTGAACTTCAGGCCTGTTCTCTGAACTAAAGGCAAAGACCGTGGGAAGGCTGCTGAAGTGTACGAGAAGACTGAAATACTTGTCAGCCTGAAAATAAGAGCTGCTTAGGCCTGAATTTAAGAAATCAAGAGGACAATAAAAATCTGTAATTATTGTTAGTAAATAAGAATTTCAAATTTTGTATAGGATGTGGAGGAGTTTGCAGCCTCATTAATATGTAATCTGTGATGGCAATTGAAGATATTTCCCAAGTATCAGAGCCATGTGTGTTAATCAAAATGGTTCTGGGTTTCTCCTGAGAGGTTTATTATAGAGGAGTAAGTTATGTACTGTCTCTACATGGAGATGAAGTTACAACTGGTCTCCTCTTTCTCCTTTCTATGAGAGCTTAAATATCCTTGGCAGAACAACCTGTCTACTAACAAATACATTGGGTTGATGAAGCCTTGCCTGGGCTGAATGGCTTTCTCAGGAGCTACTTTATTACCTGACATGAGGGGAGTGGGGCTCCTAATGTGGCTTCTGGGTGTGGGGAGCACAGGTGTTTACTGATGGGTGATGGCGCTTTGGCTTTTGATCTACCTGGCAGAGTAGGTTACATTTAAGTTTTTAAAAATAGACATTTACACTAAGACATAATCCTGACCTGTATAAAACTAGTTTTCAAGTACATGAAGGTATTTCTTCGGAATTCTTACTCTCGGTGGTGTCCAAGGCAGCAGGAGCACACACACAGTCCTCGTGTGCGTGGATGGTTTGAGCTGCAGCTGTGTTGGGTCGGCTTCCTTGTGGTGCCCTGAGCTTAGGTTGAGTTCAATGTCTGTTTTCCTTGTACTAGTTATTTTAGCACAGTGTTTTTCCTCATTCCTACCATGTTTTGAGACCTACTGGTGAGAATTACATATTAGAAACATTTGAAAGAACCATGATTTTTATCTGATAAATAACTTAATTCTAGTTCTAGCCTGGTGATTGTGCTGGGTACTGCGAGTTAGCCCCAACCAATGTGTATACCTAATTTAGTTGTTTAAAGAAGAGCCTTTTCTTAGCACTCATTGAGGCAGGACTTAAATGAGGCAATGCTTGTCTCCTTCAGCATGTTTGAAAGCTCATTCTTCTTTCTTTTTAACCTCATGCTTTCTGTTTAGGGGATTAGATAGGTGTGACTTAGGCTATCTTGCTTTTAGTTCACTGTCATGAAAACACCTATCATTATCACTTCATGCTGGCATGTACTGGTATGTAAATTTCAAAGAAGAATGTTACTTACAACATAATATGTGCTGTGATGTATTTCACCAGTACCATACACATAGAGTACTCCTCAAAGCAAATCATGTGTGCACAGCTTTGTCATACTAAGCAGCATTGAGTCCACTGATGCATGCATAACTATATTTTAAAAAATCAACATTATGAATTAAAAGTGCTTATTAGCTAATACATTTAAAAGTGCTTTTGCCATTTCCCCCTCATTGGTTCTGCTTCTGAGAGAGCCCAACAGTTTCGCTTGGCTCCCTATAGACTTTTGGATAGGGAGTGTGACTAAGTAAATGTCATAAATACATCTTTGTGGTGGTGATTCCATTGATTCTGGACAACTTAACCTGGTATCTTTAACCTGTAGCTAGTTGCTGCAGTCTTGGAAAGGTATTTCCAGTTTTGAGACAGTCCATCGCGGTTGAGGTTTGTAGGTGGTGCTGCAGCAAATGTGTGTCCTGTAATTTTCTCCACCCTGTTGCTGAAGAGGTTACGGCTGATACGCTTTTCCGAGGCACCTCTTGTTGGGCAGCGCTGGCTGCTGACTCAGCTGGCAGCACCTCTGAGCCAGGGCTCAAGGGAAAGCTTTTATGGCATGTGCCATGCTAGTTTACATCTGAGAGAGCACAGCAGCCTTCAGGATTGAGATTTATACCTTCCCTCTCAGATCTGTGTTAATTGCTCCTATTGTGCTCCACACCTCTTAAGTTCTTTTGATTTAATTAGACAGGTCTCATCATTGCCCCTCCTGTAGATTGCCTCTGCCTTGTTTTTCTGTGTGGAGGTAGCCTAATGCTAAAGCGAAGGTGTTAAGTTTATCCTCCTTTAAGACTAGCGGAAAACCAGTTAGAAACATCTAGCCTGGTTACCTGTAGATAAATGACTGTTCCTTCCATAAAGAAACAATGTTGGCATTGTTCAAGCACAGTGTCTTGTGCTTGATTCACTTGTTTTTTGGGGTGAAGGAAAAGATCAGATAAACAATTTGCTTCCTTTAAGTGCTAGTGTCTTCACAATATATTAAGAGGATGATGTCATTAATGAGTGTGTGTATTTTGAAACAGATGGTGTCTATTAAATCAGTAATGGTAGAAGTTTTTGGTTGTCACTCAGCTGGATGTGTAGGCAGCAAGCACAAACTAGGTTGGGGGAAGCTGAACAGAGGAGCTTTGACCCTCGTGTTCATCTGCAGCCATGAGGGTGGGGTTAAAGTTCTAACATGAAACGTGCCATTTTTGCAGTGGAGTCTTGTGAATGGCTAATGCTATTCCAAGTAACTTGGAATTTCTCTTTTTCATGGTTCTGTCACTCTAGTGAGGCTGGGATGGGTACTACTGGTAGGTAATTTCCAGTATCACAGCATATCACTGTTGCAAATTTGTATGTCAACACAATGAGACTGGAGATGGTGGTGACTATCGTGCTCTGCTGCCCAGTCTCTAGAGCCTGTAGTGCAGTGGGTGAAGATGGCTGATAGGAAAGATGAGACACCTTCTATAGGAACCCTGATTTCATTACTTTGGTACCAACATCATTAAAGATTAAACTCCGTTCCCTGTAATAGGGTAAGATGTATGTGTGACAATTATGATGTTCATTTTTTTTCCTCCTTTTGTCAAGTGAAGCCGTTTTTACTCAGCAAGCTTTGAAAATGGCTAGAGGACTAACAGAGTATTCTCATGATTTGAAGAGTGGAAGTCTGAATTTTTATTTGGATTTTTTGTGGTTTTGACCTTCTGTTTTTAAAGATTTAACATAGGTGTTCCTTCAAGTTTCCTTCCAAACATTTTTCATACATAAATTCAATCAATTGACAATCATTTTTGTTAACATCACATTTCCAATATAACAGGCAGTTAAATAATTGCAATATTTAAATTTGGTTGTGGCCCTGTAACCTCCTTTACAGTTTGTAAGTCTACTACTTAATCCTTCAAGCCAGAAAAATATGAGGGGAATACCTGAAAAGAACAAAATTCACATCCAGTACGTGACTGCTGACCAACCGTAAGAAACTGTTCTGAGTACGTGCACTTGCCGCTCAGCAGCTAAGTAGCTGAAATGCAGTGTTCTAGAATTGCTGTCGTAAAGTGCATGTATTGTTTGACCTGGCAAAAACAATTTTTGAAAAATATCTTGCTGAAGTCATCCAGATAAACCCAGATGTGCGTGCGTTGTGCGTTGCTCTGCACAAGGTTGGAGCAGCTTGTAGTACTGATGCAGTGTAACCCAGACTCTCCTCCTGGTGTGACTGTGTGCTTCAGAGTTATTGTATTGTGCTTTGTCAGAATTGTGAAACTGAAGTGATAGAGGATAATTTTCAAGATTGAATTAAAGACTTCTTTAAAAAAAAAAAAATCCTAGCAATTTTGGTCCAAATGTATCAAAAAGTCGCATAGTGTTGGTGTTTGGGAAGGTAAAAAGCCCTGAAGTGTCTTTTGGTTTTCAGTTCTAGAGATAGGTGGTGACTGCCAGTGATCTGCTAAGTAGTGATTGATTATAACTTGGAATAATATGGAAAAGTAGGTGAGCATATAAGTTTATATTTTAAAATGCACATTTCTGATTTGGACAGAAATGTGTTTAGGGAACATACAGTATAGCGTAGTTAACTTGCTCCTGTTTTATAGCATCCTGATGATATTTCTTAGCCTTATTTTTAGGTGTAATTACAGCCTGCCTTCCAGGTCTTTGGAACATCAGCACTATACCTGATCTACTATAGATTACTTTCTAGTCTCCCATGGATTTATTGCTGAATTATTTTCAGAAGTAAACCACAGTATCAAGTTTTTAGCAAAGTCAATTCAATTAATCTGTAAAGGTAGGTGAAATGGATAAGAAAACAGGCATAGAACTTTTCTAATTTTTGTGTTAAAAATATATTTACATTGATAAACTTTTAACTGAAATGGAAAATATTTTTGGTAACTTACTGCAAAATGTGAACAAACACTGCACAGAATGCTATGTTATGTGTAGTACTATATTGATATACTTGGCAAAGCACTTGTGTTTAAGGACCTACAGGCATTTTAAGACTTCGCTTAATTGCAGAATAATAGGCTTAGTAAACATGTGAATTAAAAATAGGACTCAGAGTTGTAATTCAGATCAGATTGCCTTTTTGTTTTGTTTTTCCAAAATAAGATAGCTGTTGGAGCTCACTTTTTCACAGTCTTTCAGCTAGCTTTACAGATGTAGGCTGAAAAATAGAAGACTAGCCCAGCTCATAAACGAGTAGCTTTCTAGTATTCTTTGACTTACCCCTGCTGGCTTAGCAGGTGAGGAATTGCAGCATTTTGTGGGGTAAGGTGTTTGCCACAGTGTCGGCAGAATCGCATAGCTGTTCTCAGGATGATTCTGGTTACGTGCTCTTCTGCTGCAACTGGGGGGAGATGAAGGGAGGGGAAAATGAACTGTGGGGTTTTATTATTATTTTACTTGTTACTGTTTTTCTTTGAACAGATGGAGACAGATTTCTGAGAAACCTTTTCAGGTCACAGTAGTTATGTCCAAGAAATATGGATGTTACTTTTAATTAGGTTTGTATTTAAATGACAGCTTCTGTGGAATCTGTTTCTCGAGTACGTTTGTGGGAAGAGTTGCCCTATTTTGTGGCTTGAGTTTGACAAAGCAGCTTTTTGCTTACTGGGTTTAAAACAAAATGAGGCTGTTAAAAACAATAACTTAAGAAGGGCATGTCTGTGTTGAAGTGAGCCCAGAGGCTGGAGCAGGCTGGGAGAATTGGGTGTTCAGCTGGACAAGAGCAGGCTCCGGGAGACCTTTGAGCAGCCTCCAGTACCCGAAGGGTGCCCACAGGAAAGCTGGAGAGGGACTTTTTACAGGGGCATGTAGTGACAGGACAAGGGGCAATGGCTTTAAGCTGAAAGAGGGGAGATTTAGATGAGATGTGAGGGATCTTTCCCCAGGAGGGGGAGGCCCTGGCACAGGCTGCCCTGGGCTGGTAGAAGGTGTCCCTGCCCATGGCGGGGGAACTGAGTGATCTTTAAGGTGCTTCCAACACAAACCATTCTATGAATCTATGAAAAATTAGTCTAGATTAAAGGAAGTGTTCTTATATACTTGCTAGAATTTAGGAGTATAATCTTGAGGTATAAGAGAACAATTCATTTAATCTAGTTCTCCCGTAAAGGACTGTAGCTCTAACTGCTTGCAGATAGTCCCTAATAAATCCTCTTGTTAATGTTTTGAAACAAGATACACTGTTGAAAAACTTTGCAAGGATCTAATGTGAGAGCCCTGTAGCAAGTGACAATGCAACAAGAGTTTCTACTTAGTAATGTGTAAATGAATGGTCTCAACTTCAAAGCATTTTTCTGATTATATCAATTCAATTAGTCTTTTGGTGGCTCTGGTCTCTGCTAGTGCTTCGTAAGTGACTTTCCTTTCACTGGATTGAAAAACCACCTGAAGAGAGGAGGCTAATGAACTAGGATTCCAGATACCTTAACAAACTCAAGAGAAAACATGGAGTTTTCTTCCAGGCAAAACATCTTCTGAGAACAGTAGAATGTGTTAGAGAAACTGTTTGAAAGTTGATAGCATGTAGCTGGACACTCAGGACTGTTCTGAGTTTTACACAGGTCGTTTGGACTTTAAATTATTGCAAATTACGATTTAAATTTAAAGCTAAATGTGACCAATCTAGAACTTTTAAACTGATTTCATAGTGTGAAGCCAATTGTGTGTTCCTTGTGTTTATAATGGCTTACACGCCTTTTTAACAGCCAGGTACTTAGTGTTAGGCATGCCTAACCTGGCAAGAACATGATCTCAGATATTGCCTCCTTCAAAGAAATACTCTTGTGGGATATTATTAAATACATTATTTTGTCACAATAATACTTAGGAAACAAATGGTTTTGTGGTTGAGTTTATTAGGATTCTGCAAAGAAAAGCAAGACTTTACTGTTCTTAAAGCACACAGTGCCCAGCTCTTTAAGCTTTCAGAGTTTAATGGTGTTGGTCTATTCTGTATCTGCTAATAAATGTGCTCTGTAATTCATACCATCTACCTCTTCTAATTTCACATATAATGAGCTACAGCTACATCTTTAGTGTATCTTGCTTGTGTGTTTGTGGGGAAGACTGTTTATGGAGCCTAAGCAACGGTCATTAAAACTGCAGAAATTTAATTTATTTCCAGGTTTGGGGAGGAGCTCTGCACATGTATTCCAACAACAGGCTGGTCAGCAATGGTTGGTAGGGTGCCAGACAACAGCAAGGTGAACTTGGGGTGGTGCTCATCTCCTTCAGTGTTTGCTGCTCATGTTGTGAACTGAAGAATGATGTTAAAACTTATTTTCTTGGTTTAACTTTTAAAAATTCAGAAGAGAGAAAACATAAAATACAGGAGGGATGAATGTGCCTGTGGGAATTATGGTAGATAGGAAAAGAGCTTAATAACGTATTTGTAGTAGCTAGTAAGCAAATGTTTCTGTAGGCTTGAGGGATTAAATTACCAGAATGATAAAGATTCTGAGCCTGGAGTTCCAGTGGGTGCGACCAGCTTTGGTCGTGGTGCTGATGGGGATTTTCCGGATGGTGGAAGCCCTGCCTTAAGTAGTCAGAGTAACTTAGGCTGTGAAAGAAGCCTGTAAAATTGAACTTCTGAGTCTTGTAAAGGCCTTATAACACAATACATCTTTCTTTGCATTACTCTCTGCAGCTTTATTGAGGTGACTTTAAACGTCTGGTTAGAACTATGAATGTGTGCAAGAAATACTGGTTCATGATGAAGTTGGAATAACTTTCTGGTGTCTGTATGTCACGGATTGATGCTAGTGTAGATGTACTGAAGCCTTACTGCTGTGGTTAGCAAGTCTCTTGTTAAGTTATTGCGAAGTTTTCCTGTAATCTAGGAAACATTTGAATTGTGCTGATATGCATTGGCATAAGGACCTACTGTTTAAAGTCAGGAAGAAGAAACTGGCTTTTGAATTGGTGGGATGCCATAGTCACCCTCGGGAAGAGGGTGGTTCCTGTATGGTATTGGATCTGTGATGTCCGCTTCAAGTGTGAATTTAGACTCAGCCGGGTGCCTTGGCGCTAACCAGTTGTGTAGGGGTTTTGGTGGTGGTGGTGGTGGTTGTGTTTTTTGTTTGTTTGTGGGGTTTTTTGTTTGGTTGTGTTTTGTTTGTTTGTTTTCCCCCAAGGGTTCTCTTTGAACACTTGCTTCCTGTCATTCCTGAGATTGTTTGCGGGCGTGTGTAAGGCAGTGGTGACTCTGACCCTTGATAGGTGATGGAGGAGGACTGGTTAGTCTGGCTCTGCTGGGGTTTGTATGTCACAAAGCCTTCTCTGGCTGAGGAAGAGGCAGTGCACATGGACAATATTCATGCATTCTCTGCTGTTGCTAAAAGTGGCACAGGTGTGTCATTAAAGTTGGGTCCTTTTGGCTTTTTCTTTTGGGGATTTTTGCTTGGGTGGGGTTTATTGTTTCTGGATTTTTTTTTTCCTGTTTGTTTGTTTTTGTTCTTTTTGTTTTGTCTTTTGTTAAAGGATGTACATGAAGGAAGCTGCCCTAAAAATACTTTGCCTTATATTCAGGTGTCTTTGTAGTTAGAAAGTCAGGAATAGTGAAAAGGGTGCTTGGAACAGACACTTTTCAGAGAAGTGAGATACTGTAGATCAGTTGATTGGTAAGTTACTGTGGATCAGCTGTAAATTGCTGATAGTAGAAACGCTGCTTTGCCCTGTGGCTGTTGAAGTTTATAGAGTTCTGAGATGTGTTTCTGGTAACAGTTCAGTCAGAGTGGTGGAGCCTTATCAACACAGTTGCTGTTGTTTTGAGGCGAGTACTATAGTTGCATCTCCTAGATGCAGTGACAAGATTGATGCAATATTGGAGTACAGTTTTACTGGAGTTATTGCACTGATGCTGAATTTACAAGGTGTTCACTGCTTAGTGGTAGTTCATAGTACAAAAGCCACCTTCTGGCTTTAATCCCGTGATTTTTACCATGGTAGTACTCCAGGCAGATTTTGGAAGGTTATATCTTTGTGTTCTGCTATTCAGTGCTTTTGTGTATGAAGGAGTGTCTTATTTTGTTCTCCACAATGTTTATAACTACTGAAAGTGTTGCTATGTTCACACTGAAATGCAGAGATTCAGCCATTATAAGCCTGTATTTTTCAGTACTTAAATTTATAGCAGCATTGCCCTCTAGAGGGCACTTCTTCTGATCATTTAAATAGATTATTTTTTAATATTAACTACATTTCAATTAGTTTGTATGTGATACTCCTACTGTGTAGTGAGCAAGATGTATCTATTGAAAACCAGTTGTCTCTTTACATGTTAGAAAGCAAGGTATATGATAAGAATAAGTGAAACGTTTGCTTCTCTTCTCTGAATTGATGCAGCATGTGTATCAGTTTTCAGCTGAATTGTTTCTGAAATAGCTGTTAGGGAAGGTGTCAAGCTAATGAAATAATGTCTTGCCTCTTTAGAGTGCTCCTGTCCTAAAGGGTTTGCAGTGCAGTATTGTGTACAGCACTTGATATGGAAAATCCACCAGCAGTGAAGTACAAGCAACTTGCAGCTTAAGCTTATTTTGAAGCAGACAGCAGAGTCTAGATAGGTTTAGAAACAAGCTCCTGATCCCCTGTGATGGATAAGTAGGCTTTAATGATACAAGCTTAGTATTTTCTCCAATTTTGTTATATAAGAAAGGCTTTTGTTTAAAACAAGCTCCTTACCAAAACTGCTATCTAACTTGTATAGTGAACCTCTTGTACCTGTATGTCTAGGAACAGGCAGTGGGAACTTGTGCTTCCTGAAGGAGTCAGTAGCAAGTTCACAAACCCAACTGCTGTTGCCTCAGTCTTTGGGTATTGTATTCAGTTTATCTTGTTGCTAAAAGCTGGTTGGTCAAACTTGCTTAACGGCTTGAGTAAATAATGTTTTATAGACAGACTCTTGTCAGGTATGCAGGAGGTGCCAACTTCATCTGTTTTCATGATCATGTTGCGTACAGCTGCAGTGACAAACTGAGTGTGCCTCGATGCCCTTGGGCCTGGCCTGCATTGTGCCGGAGCATCTTCACGAGGCCCTTTCTGGAAGCTGCTCTTCTTTCCTTAAACTATCCCCCAAAGCTTGAAGGACGTAGGAGAGCATGAGCTGATCTTTAGTGTGCAGTGAACATTAACTGAATGACCCTTGCTGGGTTTAGTTTGATGAAGAGAGAGAAATCTATAGGAGATAAAAAATTTAGCAGAAGGGTGGAGGATTTGGGGGGTAGCTTTTTGAGAGAGGCAGTGAGTGCAAAAACTGGGCTGTTTGCAGCTGGCCTGAGCTCTTTCCAGCAAATGAAAATATGACAGAGTTGCCTCCCAAGTAGAAGCGGGCTGTGACTGGAGGTGGTTCCTTCAGCCTCTGTTTCTTGAAGGAGTAATGGTGGGAAGACGGGGAATAAAGTGTTCAAGTCTCCGCAGGCTGCTCAGTCCGGGTTGGAGATGTGCTATCAGGGCATAATCCAGAGTAGCCAACTGAGATTGCACTTGCAGTTTTAGTCAGCTTGTTGCAGTCTGAGTACAGAAATCTTCCTGTCAGTCCAGAGTGACCGAACGCTTATTTACATGAAATTAATTATGCCTCTTTCTCTGCTTTCTAGATGGATTGAATCTTCTTTGTTGAATGCCTCCGGATTTCCTATTGGATTTCACGTCTGGGAAAATATTTTTGATTGAAGCCACTCGGTGGCAGACTGAATTGTAGATCCGGGGTTCCAAAGACTTTAGATCTTGAGGAGGCAGCCACTGCTGAATCACGTTAACCTGACATCACAGCCACAATGGTGCTGTCACAAAGACAACGAGATGAACTGTAAGGAATGGTTATTTTTAAGTTTATGTTGCATTTTCATTACACTTTAAATACTAACCTTTGTTTCCAAATAGATTTTAGAGAGTGACTCTGCTCACATGCCAGTCAAGTACTGTGTATTATGTTTTAGATCTCTGCACTCTTTTAAAATTTTTTTTTAATACAACCGCTGGTATTTGGTAATAGAATTGTGAAATGATGCAAGACTTATTCTCTTAAACTAGGCATTTTATTCAAGTTCAACTGAAGTAAATTTTTTTACCCTGAACTGTTCTACCCCAAATAGTTTCTCTTTAAAGGTAAAGCCACAACTGTAATATGTAGATATGGTTGTTGCTTTTGTATCTGCTGTGGGGTTTATGTACAACACAGATTGCTAAGTATATTCATACTATTTCAGTGTTTGATAACTTAAAAGGAAAAACAAACACAAAGCAAAACAACAACAAAAACCTCTTCACCAAACCTAAAATAGAAAGTGTATCCTACTATTGACATCTTGAAGCAAAATGTTTGCCAAATGTGTTTATAAAGTTTGATTGGGCTTTAACAAACTTAATAATCCTGGGTGTTGTACTGCATTGAAGACTTAGATGTTGATCATGCTTTTTTAAAAATCTGGAAGATCTGAACCAATTCTTCTAGTCTTTTATTCAGAATTTTGTCTGAAGATACTGTTCTTTGTTTTTTAGAAATCGAGCAATAGCAGATTACCTTCGGTCTAATGGCTATGAAGAGGCATATTCAGTCTTTAAAAAGGAAGCTGAGTTAGATGTGGTAAGTTCAAGCAAGATTCTTCACCTGTGTTTTAAGTAAAGAATTCATAATTTTATGGCATTGGCATCCATTCTGAACACGTATATTATCTACCTATTAGCTCATGCAGTTTCAGAACTGGAGGTGATAAACTCATATGGCATATTGCCTTAGCATAAAATTGAAAAATAATCATTGAGTGACTTGGTGATTTCTGAGCAAGACTCTTCCCTTTATCTTCAATAATGACTTAGCTGGACCTCTCCTGTGCTGCTAGTGACAGGGCAAGAGCCAGTGGGCAGAAACTCAAACACAGGAAATCCCAGCTGAACATAGACAATTCTTTTCATGTGCAAGGGATAGAACACTGGAATAGGTTGGCCAGAGGGGTTGCGGAGTCTGTCCCTGGAGATGTTGGGACCCTCCCTGGAGGCCTGGGCAGGCTGCTCCTGCTGACCTTGCTTTGAGCAGTGAGTTTGGACTCGGTGATCTTGGGAGGACCTTTCCAACCTCAGCTATTCTCTGGTTAATATTCAGAAGAATGTGTCTAATTTTAACACACTTGATTTCTGTTTCCTGCTGTTGTGTCCATCCCCCTCTGCTTTCCCTGTAACTCATTTCCTTAACTGTGCTTATTCTTATCATGGAATTCTGCATAAACTTTCTGCAGTACAAAATCAGAAAACTGAAGACTGTTCTCCTGTAAGCAGCCTGCAGTGGCGTGAGACAGCTTTGGAGGCTGACTTCACATGGTGGTATTTAAGACACAGGAAGACAAAACAGGATTGCTTTTGTCATACCGAGCAAATGGTGGAAATCTGTTTTGTGTTGGAATTGGTTAGTAGTTAAATCGTTGCCTGAAACTGTTGCACACCAGTTAGTTAACGGTGAAGTAGGAGGGCAAGCCTAAGTAGTTAATGTGAGTTGATCAGCTCTGGCAAGCAGCTGTTTTGTTAGACTGTATGGATGCTGTGACTTAGGCCAGTCATTTCTTGCAACTTAATTCTCTTGCCTTTGTGTCAGATGATTCTTGGTATCATTTTTAAACTTGTGACTTATTAGCACAGGAGGTATGCATTTCATCTGGGTTTCTCTGAAGACACCTGGATTGAGTAACGTGCTGACTTGTGATAAATCCTTGCCGCCTTCTATTCAAAATCTTGCGTTGTTCCTTTTCCAAATGCTTGGTTGAAGTTTGACTTCATTTCTACAATCTGCTTCCAGTATCTAATAAATAAGTAGAAATGACAAATTGGAATACCATACTTATAATTGAAAAGCCTAATACCATCCCCTTATCTGCTTTATCTGTCAACCTAATTAAGTTTTCTCTTCCCAAAGGTTAAAAAGGCAATCTAAATAGGCTAGCTGGTCCTGAGGGAAGTGGAAAATGCAGTTGCTATAAGTTCCATGTGACTTGCTTGCACAAAATTGGAAGGGGCTATAGTAAAGTGACCAACAAAAAGTTAAAGGCAGAAATTACTTCAGTAAATTGCCAGTTCTATATATTTTGAGCCTTGCAGTCAACAAGTGCTGCTTGCTGTTGTTTTTCATAGGAATCCTGTCACAAAACATGACATAACATTCTGAGATATGCAGCGCACTTTAAAAGCTTTCGTGTAATTAAGATAGCAAACAACACAGATAACAGTTTAGTCCTAGAATTTGGATTTTATTTGCGGACTCTGGCATCCTTAATCTGTACTGCTGCAATGTTTTTAATTAAAAATTATATTTTAAAATGTTTTCCTCTCTTCTGTTTATGTAAATTGCAGCTATTAAAATTTGAAGCAGAGTAGTTCTGTTTAACTAGGAAAACTGATTATTGTCTTTTGCTCAAATTCCTCTTTCTGTGGTCAAGAGATTTCTATTAAAACAAGCTGTTTTTGTTGTCTTTGAAAAAACACTTCCCCAGGCTTTAGAAATAGAAACTGTTAATTTATTTAAATGCTTCTCTTCCTCAGAATGAAGAGTTAGATAAGAAGTATGCTGGACTTCTGGAAAAAAAATGGACATCTGTTATACGATTACAAAAGAAGGTAAATAGAGGTCTGATGGTTTTACTTGTATGAAAAGTTATCACTGAAAGCAAATATTAATCACTGAGCAGATTGTTATGTATTTTCCTTGTCAGACAAATGCAGGGTTTAGAAAATGATGCCTCAAAGATGAATTCTGAAGACTTCAGTAGGGAAAATAGACAAAACATTTTCTACGACATGATTTTAGCTCTCAGTGCTAGCAGAGACATCCTCTGCATTTGTTCGTAAGAATTTCTTGACTTCAGTTTCTGGGTTGCATGTGCAGTGTCTGCAGCTGGGAAGGCAAGAGCTGCCCGGAGGCACGTTGGGAGTGGAAAGGTTGAATAGCTGGTTGCAGAGGGCTTGGCTGCTTTAGAAGGAAGGTAAAAACCTGGGCTGCCAGTTGGCTTTGCTCGTGATGTTAAAGGGAAGAAACCATTCACTCCAGTGCATTAGAGTGATTGTAGTGCACTCAGACAGTACAAAACTCTTTTTAGTAATGCTTCGGTGGATCTAGAGCATGCTAAAAGCAACAACAAATCACAGTGCCCTAACAATAAAGACCTACCTATTGTGAAGGTTAATATAGCTAGGCTTTTATTACTGTTGGTTAACATGCGTGCCATCTCAGGGACACGAAAAATGATTGCAGTAGTAGCGTTCCTTTTTGTTCACACAACCTCCTTCAACAGCTTGTCAAAATAGTAGCTCAAACGTATTTGTACAGTATTTGAGTGAACCCGATGTTGTAGAACTTTTTTTCCTGTCAAAATATTTGGGAAGTTGGAGAAGAATAAATGATTAAGTTAGGTTTGTTTTTTAGAATTACTAACGCTATTGAATGTTGGTAATCAGTTTGAATCCAAGCAATCTTTGCTTTACTGTGAGTTTGGGAGCCAGTTGGTGGTTGGATTATTAATGAGTGAAGGTGAATTAGTCTTGGTATAAAACTAGAAATTAATGGTCTCTTTAAAATTCATAAACTTAGGTAATGGAATTAGAATCGAAGCTGAATGAAGCTAAGGAAGAATTCACATCAGGTGGACCTCTTGGTCAGAAACGAGACCCTAAAGAATGGATTCCTCGTCCTCCAGAGAAGTACGCATTGAGTGGACATAGGAGTCCTGTCACTCGAGTAATTTTCCATCCGGTTTTCAGTGTTATGGTCTCTGCTTCAGAGGATGCCACAATAAAGGTATGTGTTTGCTGCAGAGAATTAAACTATGAGGTCAGAGGGTGTGTAATATGCAACCTCAGTGCTTCAAGCTGGAGGTGCGTTGTGCTGATGGAAGATTGTTTCAGATTCTGCTTTAGCTTTGGTAGGGACAGTTCTTTCAATATGATGTCCTGTGTAGTCTACAGATTTTAGTTTTATGCTGGTCCAAATACCTTCAAGAGTATTTTACTGTCCTTTGACTTGAGGAAAAAAAAAATCAAGCTAATGTGGATTTAGAGGCTGGAGAGCATAAAGGATCGTTGGGGAAAGACTAAATAAAAAGTGTCAGCCCGATGTAGTTCCTGGAAAGCTTTGACCTGGTGTTCCTGTAGCAGACTGGAACACAGAGCTCTGAGGGTGGTTCAGGGCCAGCTGAACAGCTCTGTGTTTGACATCTTAGAGAGGCGCCTAATGAGCTCCCTCTTACGGATACATCATGTGAATTTCCTTATTCTTGCAGTCCAGCTATATAGCTTAATTTCTGACTGCTACGTTCCCAATGATAGCAGTCTATGGGAATTATGGATTCTTTTTGTTGTTGGGTGGGGGTTTTTGTTGGTTTGTTTGGGTTTTTCTGAGGCTTTTTAGGATACAATTTTAAAACAAATCACTAATTTTGTGCTTGAGAGAGATGCAATAAAATCTGTAGGTTGTTTCATTTCAAAGGCTTTTGTTTGTGGTTAAATGATAGAAGAGTGACTTAGTTAGGAGGTGACAATGGGAGACTTCATGCTATCTTGCAGTAATTAACTGCGAATGTTTATTTTAACTCTGACAAATTCTGTAATCAACTAATGTGTACATATCAAACTCTTCAGAGTAGTTTGGATTATCATCCCTAAACCAGTGCATTCTGAATATTGCTCTTTAGTATCCAGAATATTTGCTGTTTGGTTCTGAAGCAGCCACAGGAGACCTTGGGCCAGGGGGCTGGGAGGGGTTGGTGAAGATGCTGCTTTCCCCCCTGCTGGGAAATGGGCTGTATTGCTGAGGAGAAAGGGATGGAGAAAAACAACCTGTACCAAGTGGATTTGTTCTGTCCACTGTTTTCTAAATGGATCCTTATTTTTAAGGGTGTTGGGTGTTAAGACTTTTAGGTACAATGGAACTTGCTTTCCTGCTGTGTCTATAATGCTTTAAGTTAGCTGAAAACCAGTTTTAAAGGCACATGAATTCAGTTAGTTTATAAGTAACAAAATAAGATAAAAATAATGCTTTTTTTCTATGCTGTTAGGCTTTTGGGGGCTGTCTTTGTCTCTTGCTCAATTAATTATTGAATAAGGTGCCAGACTGGCCTGCAGAGTGCAAATGTAAGGCTGGAGAATACAAAGAGTAATAAGTTGCTGTTAACGGATTTTCTGTTCGCTTGTCAGGTGTGGGATTACGAGACAGGAGACTTTGAACGAACCCTTAAGGGGCACACAGACTCTGTGCAGGATATTTCCTTTGACCACACTGGCAAACTCCTGGCCTCCTGTTCTGCTGACATGACCATCAAGCTATGGGATTTCCAGGGCTTTGAGTGCATCAGAACTATGCATGGTAAGGTGGAAAGGGAATTGATTTAGACTGTAAAGTGAAGAGCAGTTGTGTTGTTCTTAAAACCTTGACTTTACATGTAAAGGTTATTCCATAAAACATGCACTGCTGCTTAGCTACTTGCCTAAGATGAATGAGTAGCAAGTCCTGTGTGCTCAGTAAAAACCATTACACTGCCACTTAATAAAGGGTTGATTTTGTTTTTAGGTCATGATCATAATGTTTCTTCAGTAGCCATCATGCCCAATGGAGATCATATAGTTTCTGCCTCAAGGGATAAAACTATCAAAATGTGGGAAGTCCAGACAGGGTAAGTGCACTTCTGGCTAAACGTCAGTACCTATACAAAACAAACATCAACCACTGTTTATAGGAAATGGGCCACATAATTCTTGAGTGCCAGCAAACTTTATTTGAATTGAAGTATGAGATTCTACCCATTAGAGTAATTCACTTAAGGATTCTGCCCTAAGTCATTAAGCACAGGGGTTTAGGTTTTAGTAGCAGCTAATGAAAACTAACTGGCTTTATCTTTCTGGAAGCTAGGGGTGTAGAACACCAGGACTTGGGACCTGGTAGGAATATAAATTCAGTGGTTAACCAAGAGTTTAAAGGGAGCATGAGAGGAGGGTGGTTTTATTGCATTGTTAATTGACTCGTGCTGTATTTCTCTTTTCTGTATAGTTACTGTGTGAAGACTTTCACGGGTCACAGAGAATGGGTGCGCATGGTGCGGCCTAACCAGGATGGCACCTTAATTGCCAGTTGTTCTAATGACCAGACAGTGCGTGTTTGGGTGGTAGCGACGAAGGAATGCAAAGCTGAGCTGCGGGAACACGAGCACGTGGTAGAATGCATTTCCTGGGCTCCTGAGAGCTCTTACTCCACCATATCAGAAGCTACGGGATCAGAGGTAACGTTTGCAATGCTAACAAATAAGCACACAGTAAGATTTGTGACTGTGCTCTATACAGAACTTATTGGAGGGAGAGTATTTAGAACAACTAAGCTTTGTTCTAAAGTGCAGGTGTATGCATGTGTTTTGCTGAGTATACTTGGTGAACCATTAGTCCCCATCCTGGCTCCACAGCAGCTGTGCTTTTGTGTTTAACAGTAGGACCCCGCCTTTGCTCTAATGAAAGGGAACTTTGGCGATACTCTGTTTCAGAGAAGGTTGGGAGTGAGATGCTTTCATGGATTTCAGCACAGAAATGTGGAAGGGAGCTTGTCTGACTTAACGGGAGGGTTATAAGGTTGCTCGGCCACTGAAAGGTGTGGGGGGATGTAGAGAGTCAGAATGCAGAAATGAAGCTGCCTTGGATGTGCTGTGCTGGAATTAACCTTTTGTCACCATGTCCTAGTGTACAAAGTTAATGATACAAGAAAACATTCTTTCACCAGAAAAAAATCCACATATGTATGATCAGAGATACATATTCTCTGGTTTGGTTACAAAATCCTCAAGAAAGGCTTGCTAAAGGTCAGCAAAAATTTCCTTTAAGGATGACAATGTGTAGAAGAAATGAACTAGAAATTAACTCCCATTTCTAGTTTAAAAAAAACCCCAAACATTTCTGCCTTGCCCTCTTCCTCGAAAAGGACACAAATACCCAAGGGGAAAAGTAGATACACTGAAGACAGGGACTTATCTAGTGATGGATTTTACAGATTGGTTCAGTCAAATTTTACTTGCATCCTTAAAAGGTCCTCATACTCTTTTAATGAGAAGTAATTAAAGCTGAATTCCAGATGTTCACTTCCTCTTGCAGTGGTAATTAGCTGAAGCGGTGTCTCCCCTGCCCTCTGCTGTCTGATCAGCTCTGTGCACCAGTTACAGTACTTGGTTTTCCTCAAGCAGCAACTCAATGCTGACTTCACAGTTGAAACATTGCACTTTCTGAGAACTAGGTCTTTCTTTCATACTTTGCATGATTACAAGTTGAAATAAGTTCAGGGTAGGAACTTTTCAAAAATTCTTAAGCTTGCTTCATGACTTTTTGTGAGGATGAGGACACAAAGGTACGTCGGAACTTCATACGCTTTGGCCTGGGGATGTCTGGCCCTACTTGAACAGTGTCTGCTATTAGAAGAGGGTATCTTGGAGTAGGCAGGGGTGGATTCAAAGTATTATTTGGCTTTGTGCATCAGCAGGACATAGAACAGTTTCTTTTAACAGATTGTTTAATTCCTTAAAGTTTCTATTTAATTCTCCTACTATTAGTAACAAAATGCCCATGACTCTCAGCTTTGGTGTTGTGTGTTTATTACCTGTAAGCTGTCATATGATGTAATTTTTCTGCTAAGAAATAGCACTCAGAATGGATCTGCTTCCTCCCTCCTCTTCTCCCTCACACCCCATTTATGCCATAACGTACAACATAATTTTCTGTAGACCAAGAAGAGTGGCAAGCCTGGGCCTTTTCTGCTGTCTGGATCCAGAGACAAGACCATTAAGATGTGGGACATTAGCACTGGCATGTGCCTTATGACACTTGTAAGTTCATTGGTGTTTTTCTGGTGGTCATAGCTGTGTATGTAAAACCAGTTTTAACAGAATTAATTGTCTTACACATTTGTTTTCAAGAGAAGCCAGAGCTATTGAAATAAGACAAATGCTGGACTACAGTTTCAATGGCTTCTAGATTTCAGATCATGTTGTTGCTAAGAAATACTAAGAATCTGAAAATTCATGGTGTAAGTGCAGGAGTACTGTGGTGTAATGTTTGTGATGAGTAGCTTGGTTTGTCTACAGAAAAGCCGATAGTCATTGGAATTTTGTCTTTGTAAAACGTGCTGTTCTGTCCCGTGCTGTCGGGCCGTGCGGGGCTGGGCTGGCGCTGGGGGGGCAGCACCGGTGTGGGTTGCACACGGGCTGCTGGTTGGGTGCCTCAAGGACAGGAACTCGCCTTGTTGGGAGTGCTGATATGGATGTAATAATAGAAACTGAAGATAAACTTTGAGTCCTGATAGGTTTGGGAAAGCTAAATGCTGTCCTTGCAGGAGCAGGGCAAGGAGTCGCTCCGTTTGCCGTAGCATCAGTTGTAGATTGCTTAGCCTTAAGCCATGCATCCGCTCACTGATTTCTCCTTGTGCACAAGGTGGGCCATGATAACTGGGTACGTGGCGTTCTGTTCCATTCTGGGGGAAAATTTATTTTGAGCTGTGCTGATGACAAGACTCTACGTGTCTGGGACTTCAAGAACAAACGATGCATGAAAACCCTCAATGCGCACGAACACTTTGTTACCTCTTTGGGTATGTATTGTTCTGCAGTGCTACTGCGAAGCGCAGAGCCACACATAACAGGTTTTTCTATGTCTTCACCAGCTGAACTTGAGCACTAAGCTTGATGTTCACATTTAGGATTCCAGGGAAGTTTTGTGCTGTGTGTATTAGCATCAAATAAGGACAGATAGGAATTTGGAGTGTGCTGGATTTTTCCACTTGTGTTGCCCACAGGATAAGGACGTTAACTGCCAGGGTGTTCTGGAACCCTTCACTGTGCGGGTGCATCTGGGGAGTGCTGCAGTGCAAATGCTTGCCTGGGGAAAATAAAAAAGGGCGGGAGGAGGAAGCAAAGCAAAACGGTTAGAAAAAAAATTGGAAGATGTTTGTTCCCCCCTGCCCTAGCGAAAATAGAACAAACCAGGCCCTCCCTATTCACCACAGCTAGCTTTGCTCCACAGTTTTCTCTGTTGGGTCTTTCTCCAAAATTGATTTGTATATATGAAATATTTTGGAATCTCCTGAGAAACAGTACACTTTGCATTTTTAAAATACTAGCTCACAGCCTGTACTGTCTACAGCAGAAAGAAAAAGTCACATTTCTTGGCTGCTGACTCCTTTGTACCTCTTACATAAGTACATGAAGTCCTGTCTTCTGGTGGCGTTCAAGGGTTTTACCAGTTTGCAATGTTATGGACTTCTGTCTGTTATAACTTCCTCTGAATTTCTTTTCCATGAAAGCTTCTTTAGAACTGAACTGAACGTAGCTTTGCAGGCTTTACAAAATTATAGCATGAGAGAATTTGCCTTCAGAACTAGACGTGTGATGAGCTGTGCAATTTAGTCTTTGAGCTGGTATTATTTTTTTAAAAAGTAATGACATTCTGTGCGAGTGGAAACTACTCAAGTTTTGGATTCGTTCTTAACATAAGCTTTTTCTTTCCTCGCAGATTTCCACAAGACGGCACCGTATGTGGTTACTGGAAGTGTAGATCAAACAGTAAAAGTGTGGGAGTGCCGTTGATTGAATTCACATTTGACCCCTTTTCCTCTGGATGCACTCAGATACCATGGTTACCCATTGAGCTCTGTTTAAATAAATATTGTCCTTTCATGTAAATTATTCTGGATGTAGATTGAGCTTATTAAATGTTACACACAAAGTATTCATGCATGGTGAATCCAAATTGTATACTGTAAATTTACATACGTTGTCTAGAAGTACCATAGGTTTAAGAACATGGGCTGGCATTGGTCACATCAGACCGGAGAAGGCAGAAGTTGGATAATTGGAATAGGGCACTTAACTGAATAGTTGACAGTGTCGTTCTATGTCGGATAATTATACCTGTTTTTCTTTCTGCTGTCTGTTGGTGCCTGAATTGGTGACCTCATTTGGGAGAAGTTTTGTAGGGCTCTTTCAGAAATGTGTATCTATGTAACATCACTTAAGTGTGCTTAATAAATCTTCTCTAAGAATACTAGATAATAAGGCTGCAATTCAGAATCTTCTGAACCTTATATGTAATTAATGGAAATTAATTAACTCTGGAATATTTGTCATGAAACATTTGCCAAATCAACAGAATACACTTGTTTTGGCCTCCTATCACGAAGGGTTGGTATATTTATATAACTAACTGTAAACCTGAAATAAGACAACAAATCTTAGTAGCAGCTGATGTGATAAATGTATTTATTTTTTATTTGGTCATTCAATGGTTAAGCTGTGCTGTTAAACTAAGTTTAATTTGTTTGTTTGTTTTTTTGTTTTTGTTTTTTTTTTTTTTAATGCTAGGCAAACTTCCAGGAGGAGTTGTCCATCCCACTAGAACTTAGTGATCTAATTTCCACTAGAACTTGATCTCCCAACTGACTGCCATGGTACAACCCGCTGTTTGCTTTCTGTGTTTGTAATGACGTGCAATCCCGTTCACAGCAGCACCCACGGACCCTCCCTCACTCTGGCAGGAGCTTGGGCTCTACAAAGGTTCTTGGTTTCTTTAGTGCCTCCTTGGAAACCCTTTTGCAAACGAGGTTATCCTTACCTTGAATAAAAACCTACTGTGGTTTGCATATTGAGAAATACCTTGGCA
This sequence comes from Pampusana beccarii, assembly GCA_013399365.1. Classification (NCBI taxonomy): domain Eukaryota; kingdom Metazoa; phylum Chordata; class Aves; order Columbiformes; family Columbidae; genus Pampusana; species Pampusana beccarii. Next base: position 293,839 of record VWYH01008946.1, on the reverse strand, counting down.
CACAGTATTGAAATGCTTTAAAGAAAGCACTAAATACCTTGAGAATTAGATTATAATGGCAGATACAGATTGATACAGGCTTCTACAAGAAAAGCAAAACACCATCAACAAAACAAAGTCCATCTCTGGGAAAGATACTTTCAAATAAACGTTTAAAACTGAACCCAAATCCTATCAGCAAAACTAGCCCAGCTTGGTTATTAGTATTTATGTTGTTTGGTGTATACAGTTTTTAATTTGCATATCCCTAAAGTTACATATTTTGATCCGAAGTGAAAGAAAATATTATAAATTAGTATTTTAATCAGCATTTTTGTGACAGATTCCATTGTAGATAACTAAGAATTACAATACTTATAAAACTAACCAGGTCTTTTAAAAATCAACTTTAAAATTTACCGTAGAATGAAGTACCAGTCTGATGTTTTAACAGGTGAATTTGTGCTTTATTTTATCAATTTTGTTTCATACATGGCTTTTAAAACTGTCCCTTTTAAAAGAGACTTGTGAGCAGCCTGGGGTGGGCTGGTTGGTGCTGGGAGCGGGGAGACCCGTTCAGAGGGGTTTGGAGCCACTTGAGCATTCAGGCTAATCTCTTAAATCCAGTGGTTTGTGTAACTTGCAGTGTGTGTTTCTGCAGTTAAGCATGCACAAATAAAGTATTTTTTTGTTCATTAGCTGCTTGGACTGGAAAAATTTGCTGCTTTTTGTCCTATTCGAGAATTCCAGATACACAGGTAGTGCATCTGAAAATTCCTCAGTGCATCTGCAACTGTAAAGTAAAACATCTGTTTAACTCTTGATAGGACCTATGAACTTTATTTAAGTATAAAGTAAACCACACTCATGTACATAATTCCTAAACATGAATGAGAAATTAAAGGTACCTATTAAGTGGAAGCTGTCTACTGCATTTTTTCCCTGTAGCATCCAACCATTTACCAGGACAAACAATAACTAAAGTCACGTTAGCAGCATTTAATTGCTTGTGTGAAACACTCTGCTAAGTACTTCTGCAATGCAATTTGCAACCTTCTCCTTGAATAAGCAGTGAATAATCTCAGGGATGGTCCCGCATGGATCAGAAGTTGTAAGCCCTGTTCAGATGGCTTTGGAGGCTTCTCTGATCCACACCCTGCTCAACTCTGCCACTGTTGCAAGGTTTTCTGTCAGCTGATCCTGTGCCTTTCCTGTGATAAGAAGTACAATGATGAGGTTACTGGTTTGGATTACAAACTAAATTTATAAGAGGGTTAAGAGGTTCACTGCTGCTTTCTCACTTTCCTGACCAAAATTGGCATCGCTTAAAAAATGACTATACAGACCGTGTTCCCAAATAGACAATAGAGACTCTGGCTGCAATCCAGACATTCCAGTGCCACTGACGGACCGTGCCCAGGAAGTCTTAGATGCATTCTAGAAAGTGCAGCATTTGTTGTGGTTTAGACATAATCTGGAAGTTGATGTTTTATAGCATCTTGCACTTTAGAAGATTTAAAAAAACCGTCCTGCTTTTGTGTATGGTGTGACCAATGATGTGCCCGGGGCACTAATTAAGAGAACCCCTAGTTGATAGCGCAGGAGGGCTGGGGAGCGCGGCGGGGGCTGCGGTTCGGTCCGGGCTGCCCCCCCAGCACCCAGTGCCGCCTCCTGCTTCTTGTGACCTGCCTGATAATAGCACTCTTAAATAGCTTTTGACTCGCATGAAAGCTATTTAAAAGAAAAGATTATACTTTGTTTTTGTAGACAGTGGTGGCTTGGTAATCCTTTTAATGATTTGAATATTACAGAAAATGACTGAGTTGAGTGAAGGAAAAACGCACTTAGAATGAGTTGTTTGCTGTTCAGCTGTACATACAGTCCAGTGTGTTCTGAAAAGTCAGTACCGAGAATCTTCCGGCAAGAGCTGGTGCGTAAATCGTAGGGATAAACACATTGGGAGCGGGGAAGGGTGAGTTGGATTTACAAGTCACGACTGGATTTAACTGGCCTTTTTATCTTTCCACTGTGTCATGTAAGTAGCTGCTTTCTTGTCCTACCTGTCCCTCAGGCTTCCCCCACTTCATTCTGAGATGAGTTAGCAGAATCTTCACGTTTTAGAAGTTGATCCTGACATTGACATGAAGGCAAATGTCGAATTTTTTCATAAGAATGCTGTTCGAGGTTGCAATTGGAGAAAACAGTTCCCAGACTGTAGGAGTTAACTGAAGCTCTTGACACAATTTAAAAAAGACAAAAAAATCAGTAAAGGAATGTATATAATACTGCTCTGTGTTTTACAGTAAGATTTGTTGCTCTCAGACTGTGTAAAACAAAATTTATTCATGTTTTCTGCATATTAAAAAAATCTTATTGTACCAATTGGTAAACTATTAAATGCATATAAAACTAGGTGTGTTTTTGTTTCCTTGGATGCAAGAATTAAAACTATTTTGGAAAAAAGTTATTGGTGTTTCACCCTTCAGATTGTGCTCCACACCCGCTTTTTCTTTTGGCCGATTTTGCTGTGAATGGTGCGTTTGTGGGGCAGGTGTGAGCACAGCGGAGCCGATCCAGCTGTTCCAGCTGTTCCAGCTCCATGCGGGGGGACCCAGTGGCTCTGGGCAGCGCTGGTTCCATGTCGGTGGCTTTCTGTTGTCTGGTGGTGTGTAGTTTGTTGGGTTTTTGGTTTTGCCTGTGGTCTGGCCCTAATTGCCTTGAGTGCTGCTTGTGAGCAGGTCGGTGAACTGGTAACGTGCGTTTCATGGGTATAAGAGCAAGGACGGGGCTGTGACCGTGAGGTGGGGCAGTGAAACGCTGCTGGCAGCTGTGTGCTGTGTCCCTGGGGAGCAGGAGCAGACCTGGGATGGGCTTTTGGGGGGAGATGGACTTTCATTTGGGAAAAACAATGGAATTTTGTGCTGTGCCGGAGCTGAGGTGCAAGCGGGGTGTCTGGCTGAGGTGAGGGGGGTCGGTCCGGAGCTGTCGGGGTGCAGGTTTGGGAGGAAGCCCCCGCACATCTGACAACAGTTTGTCAAACGGCAGAGATGAGGGAAATCAAAGACTGGGTAGCTGAGTTGTTTCGTTTTCCCTTCAACTTGACTTGTTGAGCCTTACTGAAAAGCAGCTTTCTAAGTGTAGGAATTTAATTCCCAGCAGTTGTTTCCATGTAGCACTGGTAAAACGTTTCTCAGCAGAATATGTTGACTATGAAAGAATAGGTTGAATATGAAATTAAACGTATAGGAATTTTGGCCAGTGTTGCAAGATTATGTATTTAGCTGACTGGGCTTTGCTCTGAACAACATGAGCACTGAATGCAGTGAAGGTTTAACTGGTGGCGTTTTCTTGGAAGTTGTAGCTTTTATATTGTGATGTGTGTGATGACATGAAGTGCTGGAGTTCCCTCAGTCTGGACAGAAAGCAAGGAGGATAATCCCAGTGTCTTTCTGTGTGGGGCCTTTGGATTGCTGGTGGTTTTCATCTTTCTCTGAGTTAACTTCCTGCAGTTGTTTTTCTCAGGCAGCAGCAGTTCCCTCCGGGAGCAGCCGAGGGTCTGCGCTGCTGCGGGACGGGCGTTGGAGCTGCCTGAGCCGGACCAGGACAGGTCTGGGAGGGTGAACTCCTGTCACTGGATGAACGTGGACAAAGTGAGTTGTTGTTGTCCATGCAGACAGCGGTGTAACCTGCACAGGCTGGGCCAGGAGCTGCCGGTGCTGGTGAAAGCACGCGGCATGTGCCCCGGTGACGGGCACAGCTGACAGCGCTGCAGCTGCTCCGGACCTGCTCTCCTGGAGCTCAGACTAATGGTACCCAACCCCTCACACCAAGCCGTAAAGAAACAATACGTAAAGTACCTCAAATAGTTTAAAAAGCTTTTAATGGACTGAAAGACACTAGTAAAAGAAAAATCTTGTAGGAAAGATGCACTGTAGTCATTTATTGATTGCTTTCCAGGAAATTCAGAATTTTTCTAATAGGAGTAAGTTCTTTTGCAGTAAAGACTCCTGCTTTGTCATGTCTCACAACTCGGAGGCTGCTCCCCCCTGTCCCCCAGCGAGTTACAGATCCCTGCCATGGCGCACAGGGACCCGAGGGTGCAGAGCACAGGGACAGCACATTTCTCCAGCAGGTCAGTAAAAGACGCAACGCAAATTAGCACAGGACGGACAATGCGACAGAGGGAGAGACGGTGTCAGCTGGGGCCCAGCAACAGCTTGATCTGTTTGGGGAAAAAGGACATTCAGCTCTGTCGGCACCCCCGGCCTGTCCCCGACACCCACCACGGGACCCTGTGACAGGGAGGGGACACCAGGGTTCATTCAGTGGCATCGGCCATGTCAGTAACATCCATCACCAGCAATGGAAGCTCCCTGGCAACAACCTCAAAACCAGTGTGCAAAAAAAGTTAAGATATTAGCCATAGGTTTCAGTGCTGTGGGAATTCTTAGTTTTTATTTAAACCCTCTTCCCTCAGCCCAGTAATTTCAGGTTGTGGGAAACTCCTGACTGAGCTGGCTCAACTTGTCCCTCAGGTTGAAGTCCATCAGCTCCGGGTTACAGTTGCTCTTGCATATGGGATCAAGTCCCTGTTGGTTCTGACTTTTCCTCCCCCTCTTTTAACAGGGCCAGGATTTCCTGCTCAGTATTGCAGGTCAGTTGATGGCGCTCCCAGGCACTGGGGTTTCCATTGCAATGGAAGTTGTGCGCTTTTTAAACAGCAAGCCCTCACTCTTTGGATACAGTATCCTAAGTTACTCTCAGCTGCAAGCAGAGCAGAGAGGTGGAACTGTGAGTATCATTTTTATATATATATATATATATCTATCTCTATATCTATATCTTTACCTTGAAAATTAGAATGTGAACGTTACAAAACCCCACTGAATTGCCAAACTGCCAACCAAAAGTAGAAAAATGGTTAAAGGAATCCAATGGCTATATCCTGATGTAGAAAATGCTGTACATCCCCCACTTACACACAGGTTACAGGCTTCAGTTGTCTGAGCGACACAAATATGGCTGCGTAGTTCTCAGCACAAACTGGGATAGGGACTGGGGGAAAATCAACCTTTTGGCTTGGAATCCGCATTTCACAAGAACACTGAGCAGTGGATGGGGCTGGTTTTGTACTGTTTTAGCAAAGCAGTGTCCTTAGTCAACATAAAAATGACCTGAGAAATGTTACATACCTCATGACAGTTCATTTGGAATTCATATGTACAAGGTAGAAATAACTGATGAGATGCACACGCATACGACACGTACACACACACGCAGGCCCGGCAGCCCCGGTCGCTGCTGCATCCCAGCCACCTTCCCCTCACGTGGCAGACACAAGCTCAGGCAGACAGATTACATTTCTCAGATTAGTTCTTTGCATTGTGTATTAATTGTACCAGTGCAATAACATTGTCAAAAAAGGAGGAGCTGCTCCAGGGGCATCCAAGACCCTGGCTCAGACTCAGAAAAGGGTTTAAACTTTTTTTTTTTTTTTTTTTTTTTTTTTTTTTTTGTAAGCGAGGTACACATTAAGCAGAGCTCTGTGTTAAGGGGATCTCAGCAGAAGGCATGCTTGGCTCAGCCTCTTTCTCCTCCACAGCTTTGTCCTCTGGTTCCAGCTGTTCACCACTTTTTATGCTTTCTTGGAGCTGCTGGCGTCGCTGCACCTCTGCTTTAAGGTTCTCCAAGTCTTTTTGGCTGAAGGGGCAAACCAGGAAGGGTATAAATGTTAGACCAGCCTGAGGTTGTGTGAAGCACAGGGACATGGTCGCGTTCAGCAGAACAGGACGTGCTCCCAGCACTGCCTGAGCCGGGCTCAGTGCTTGGTTTGGAACCAAGAGGCACCGTGACGTGACCCATCGGTGCCCACTCGGGCACAGGCAGTGAGGCTAGAGCTTGTCTATGGCCAGGCAGCCTCCAGCTGCTGCTGGAAAGTTTTTACCATCAGGGATTTTTATAGCAAGAGAAGAATACTGTCTCAGCCTCAATAATATTTTCAACTATAAGTCTAGGAGACAATTTATAATAAATGAAAACAAAAAAATTAAGGGTACTGCTGTTTACAGTGGTCTTAAAGAGGATGATGATAATCAGTGGCTCTTAATGCAATGGGAAGCACAGGCTTATGCTTTCTCAGGAACAAAGATAACAAAAAGACTACTTGATTTCGAGGGTACAACACACAGGGTTATCACTCTACCTTAGTGGAATGAAGAGAATTCCATTAATAATGTTGAGCTGCTCCAGGACACTGGCCATACTGGGAGCTGTGAACTACAGCACAAGAGAAAAAAAGTTTTACAAGTCAAAACCCAGAGAGCACAACACAGAGCTCCTTAGCAAATCCAGACGCCGTTTACCAACAGCTGAGAAAAAGCTGGGTCCTATACAATGCTCTGGTACCTATGAGGTGGCACAGTTAATATTTTCTACCTCGTGACATCTAAGTTAGAAAGCAGCATCCAGAGGCCTCTGGACACTGGGGACAACGTCCCCTCTGAACTCTGTGGGACTCCAGTTAAATGCAGTATATATATGTCTGTCAAAAAATGTGCATTTTGTTCTCCCTCAAGCGTAACAGAGGTAAAATCTTCATTACCATTTTGTGGGTTTGAGCCTCCTAGCTGGACACTATTTCCTGGACTTGACCATTTACTCAATTTAGGGTCCCTATGTGCCAATTCCTCAGTTCTGTACCCAGTTCTTGGCAGTGAGAAGAAAACCCAACTGCTCCGAGTGCAGGATCCTGCTCAGCCCATTCTGGAGGGAGCTGAAGCCTCTTTCCACCCCTGGCAGCCGCGGGGACACAGCCCCAGCGCCCAGGTCAGCGCTGCTCCCCTGGACGTGCCGCAGCCGGGCTGGTGAGATCTGCCGGGAGCACAGACCAGAGCAGTGGGGCTGGGCCCAAGAGGCCCCGTCTGCTTCTGCCCCACAGCCAGCAGGGCAGGGCCCCCCCGTGCCGCTCTGCTCCCTGCACCACACAATCCTTGGAAGGAGAACAAAGCACCTGGTGCGAGATGATGGCATTTTTTAGTATGAGGAAACTGAATTACTTTGGGTTGAGCAACCTGCCTGCAGCCACTGAGTCAGGGGAGCGGCAGGACTGCGCGGGGGCGTCCCAGGCTCCAGCACCGCGACCTGCCCCCTGCGGCCCCACCAGCTTCCCCGGGCACCCTAGGACCATCGGCTGCGCTCAACTGCCCGAGCTCAGGAGAAAGAGCCACAGCCCAGAATCGAGGGGAAAAACGTTCAGTCTGTGCCGGCCGCCCTGCCCTGGTCAGAGCGGTGGCAGGGCCCTCCTGCCCGCACAGCCATCGCCACCTCCTGCATCCCGCACACACGTGGCCTTTGGGAGCAGCTTGACACAAACCTCCGCCTTCACAGCAAGTGCTCTCAATCGCTCACGTTGCACAAGGTTACCTTGAGCGGCATGATGTTTGCGTTGGAGCCATTCTTGTAAATCTCATTCATTGTGCGTTGAAGAGCGACGGCTTGCTGAGTCAGGTATTTCAAGTACTCAGAGCTCTCTTTGGTCTTTTCATGGTGTTCTCCAAGCTGATCAGAAAAGGAAAAAAAGGTACAACATTACAAAACAGAACAGGACCCAAACCAGGGTGCACTCTGAGTCTCTGCTGGCTCAACATCCCTATTGAAACTCATCAGAACTGGATTTCATCTGCCTTGGCATCCAAAAAACAAAACAAAAAAATTTCTCTGGGAGCCTTATTATCAACAGGACACGTTTCCATCAAGTCGGAGCACGTTTGCAGGGTGAGCAGCATCCCCCCACCAGGCCGTGCGTTCAGCCAGTGCCATGGCGCTGAATCACCGTGTACGGCTGCAGACGTGTTCAGACAGACCCCGGGCCGATGCAGGAGTTTCGCTGTGCGGGAGAAAGTATTGCCCACGGAACAGCCCAACCACTGAACTCGTTTGGATCGGGTATTTCACAGACAGGTGGTGCGAAACGTGGAGAGAACAGAGCAGCTCTCTCGGTGCCCTGTGAGAACGTGGGGCCCCACCACCAACACGAGTTTTTGTCCATGGACAGGAGTCCAGCAAGAACAAACTTGCAGGAAGGCTATTTGAAGACTTTTAGCATAAAACTTGGTCCATTGTTGTACAGGGCAGCAGTTCTGCCCCATCCCTAGAGAGCAGAATCTCCAGCATCTGCTCTGAGCTGTGCGTGGCCACGACAGGTCAGCCCCGGCAGCTGCTCACCTGGTTCTTGTAGATGGTGTAGCCCTCCTTCTCGTGCTGCAGAGCCGAGCGGAACTCCGCTTTGCTCTCGTACACTCGGGCTACCAGGTGGTGGCTGAGGGAAGGAAAGGGGTTGAGAGGTACTTGAATGAAGGAGAAACATTTCTGCACTACAGCAAGCACAACATCAACGTAACCATGTGTGGGCCAGAAGACCTAATGCTGGTGTCTGAGGAGGCAGAGCCTGGGCTCTGCATACAGCACCCCTGTAGCTGCTTCTCCCCATCCCATCTGAGGATTCATGTCCTACACTGATTTCAGCTGGATTTTTGTTGAAATGCTGGGAAGTGACCTTCAGAAATAAAGACTGAACTGGGGATTTTCTCTTCCTGCACCTGGGAAAGCTGAAGACCAGTGGTGAAGTGAATGGAGCAGCACATCCACGGGACCATCCTGGGGACAGCTTTGTTAACTGGAGAAGAAGGATGCAGCCAGAAACCCTTCCCCTTCAAAAAAGGTATTTTTGCTTCTTAGAAAGCAAACATGAACTACTTGATTATTCACAGAAAAAATTAAAAAACCTTCCAGCACAGAAACAACCAGCAAACAGTGGCAGAGCTGGGACCCCAGTCACCCGGGCTCCCTCCAGCTGGGAGAACAGACTTGGCCTGGACTTTGCTCCCCTAGTGTTCCTGGAATGAAAAGCACATTTCTGGGTCTGGCAGAGTGACTCTGCGGTAGGTGATGAATCTCATCAGGCATCCCAGTGCCGCTAAGGGAAGGCAAGATGCTTTCCACAGAACGCATATCCATCAACTGCTGGAAAACAAATCAGACTCTTGTGGGTGCTTAGTAAGATTTATTTTCACCCTGACAAAGCACCGATGGGCTGCAGTGTGGGAGCAGTAATGAGGAGCGGGGCCGCCCGGCTGAGAGCGAGCCCGTTCTGCAGCGTGTTCGGAGCAGATCCCACAGGTGCCGACCGCTCCCAGCTCCCTTGGAAACACAAGGGAGACGCTCAGTATTTTATTCAAATACAAGGCTTTATGGTAAAGGACAAAAGCAAATTATATGCTTCTCAAAGATAGTTCCCTGAGGGCTAGAACAATTAAATACGAGTGTTTACATATCGTCCTGGTCTCCCAGTATAATTACATGAGCCTCACTCTCCAACCTTCACTTGCCACATACGTTTTTCACCTGAGAGTCCACAAGAACCAGGGTCACCTTGGCAGGTTTTTGGGGCAACTAGCATTACAGCAGATCCCATAATTACCTTTAAGAACAAGGGATCTCTGTCTTTTGAGACAACAAACTTGGATGCTGCACCATGACCTTGATTCACGCAGCCCAGCAGTCTGACAGCTGGGCCGAGACTGAATCTCTAATGCAACAGGACACAGCTGGACACAGCTGGACTGGATCCCTCCCAGCCCAACACTTTCTGCCTCACCTTAGTGCAACTTTCAAAGACTTGGAGCCGTGGTACTTGGAGCTGATGGCCAGCGCGTTCTCCAGGAAGCGCAGGGACAGGTCGTACTCCATCACGCCATGGAGCACCAAGCCGATGTTGTTCTGCACAGAGAGGCAGGCGGGTGGTCAGAAAGGCGGGTTCACACCACGCGTTTACTGCTGTGTAACCACCAGGACCAAGCGGGCGTTCTGCTGTCGAAAGGGCTGCAGCAGCACGCGTGCCCCGCGGGTCGCTCTGCAGCACACGCAGGAGCCTGTTCTGCCCCTTGCGAGCTCAGCTCAAACCGCCAGACCAGAGAGGGAAGAACTCTATTTTATGCAAGTGCCACAAGAACAAAATCCAGGAGTTTCTCAGGGATTAGAAACTCTACAAGATTACTCACATCTAAGAGTGCCATTTCTGGGTGATCCTCCCCAAATACCAACAGCATGAGGTAGCGTGCACGGTACAGCAAGTTGAGTGCTGTGGAGAGCTGGCTATTTGCAAAGCAGTACAGAGCAAGGTGCATCTGTAACAAAAGAAGTAATCCAGCATTAATGGTTTTTACTTGCCACGCTGTAATGCAAACTAATCTCTCCTTTCTACTCCCTTCCTCAGCTTCACACAAATAAAAGGTTTTCCTTTATGGTTATAAAGGATTTCAGCCCCTCAGGAAACTTCAACTCTGCTGGCTGCTTTACAGCTCCACTGAGGTATCACACAGACACAGTGCTGAGGAAGCTGTTGAAATGTTTCAGTTCAGTTTCTCTTACGCACCTAAAGGAATATTTCAAAATCAAATTGTGCTTTTGGAGGGATTCTTGCTCTTTCATTGTTTTTGACATAAGCCCATAGCAAAAGCCAGCAAAATTAATAATTATAAACAAACACTCAGCAGACGAACCCCAAAATTCTAAACTAAGGACAAATACTGACCACACAGAATGCTTATAATGCACATGCTTAGGTATCCAGTTTACAAAAATCGTACGATACAAAACTTATGATGAAAGTGGAGGATTTTGGGAAGAACGTTGCAGAAGGGAGGAGAGCTGCAGCTGTTGACTCAAGGCTCACAGACTCGGGGTGGACACACGAGGTGCTGCTGCTCCCCAGCACCCTGTACTCACGTATTCTTGGATTGTGTTGGGGTGTTCAATGCCCAGGACCCTCTCGCTCATTAGCACCGCTTTCTGCTGATTACTTAAGGCCTAAACAGAAGACCCAGGAGCAAGTCACACAGAGCTCCACACTTGAGCAAGCAGGGCTGGGGAGGGAACGCGAGGACTGAGCAGCCCTGCACGAGCCATTGCTTACCTCTGAATAATCCCCCATGATGTAGTTGAGACGAGCCAGCAGCCTCAGGCAAGCACAGATTTCTACATGCATAGCACCATACACATTGTTGAACAAGTTTAAGGCTTCATTGATGAGCTCACAGCCCTCCTTCAAGAAACCTGAAAAAAGTTACATATGTATGTATGTTAAACCACCCCCAGTGCTACTGGAGAAGCGCGTTGCCTGTGGAGTGTCCAGAGCAGTGGGACACACAGCCACAGGTCACTGCCCTGCGTGAAGACAGACACCCAGGAGCAGGGAACCGCCACTCCTCGTCCGGCCTTGCTCACGCCTGGTAACTACAGCGGGTGTTTCAGGCAGTCCTGGAGACCAGGATTCTGCCCCAGAAGGGGCGGGTGCTGGTGGGGGCAGCGGGTCCTGCCACACGCACCCCGCTCCTCCGTCCAGCAGCGGTCGCCTCGGGAGGCGGAGGCGTGTTGGGTCTGTACCTTGCTGAACCTTGGCTTGCCCGCTCTGGAAGAAGTGAAAAGCATCCGAGGCTTTGGGGTTTACGTGCTTCACCACAGGGAAGATGTTGAGAATATCCTCTTCTGTGAAGGTGGGCTTGTGCCTGCTGTCGAAGTTGTACTCCTTCAGCAGAATCTGGGGAACCAAAAACACCAGAGGTCACGGTCACCACTGTCATGGGCACTTGGCAAGAAAAGAGGGGAAAATGAGCCCTGAATTCTGCATGTGGATTCACAGTCAAAACATCTCTTGTGTTAGTACCTGCAGACAGAGTTTTGAAAGGTGACGTGTAGGTGTGCAGCTGACCTGTGCCTGAAGAAATGGAGGCACAGCCGCACCAGCGCTGGAGCCCCGACTGGGACCCTCACCCAGCCCAACTCCCGCAGCGCTGCGGGGCCGGAAACCCCCGGGGCCAAGCAAGGACAGCCCCAGGTCCTGCTCTGCTCAGCCTAAGAGCTGCTTCTCTCTGCACGGGGGATGCGTGCACAGGAACCGAAGGTGTGAGTTTGGTTCATCACACAGAGCAACCTCCAGGACCTGTACTCAGGCTGGCTGATCTCCCAGGGGAGATGCACAGCAAGTTCACCCTAACAGGGAACTGATTAGAAATCTCTTTCCCCAGGGCTGGAACCTGTATTCCAACACGAACACCACCAAGACCTTTGGAGACTCACAGTCTGTGGGAAAGGCTGTCCCTGCAAAGCAGTTTGCATTTACTCTTCCTCAGTACAGAACATGATGGGAAAGGGAGGGAAGATGTGGATCTTACCTGGACTCCAGTTTTGAGGGAGATTTCACGAAGCAGGGTGATTTTCTGCAGATTATACTCTTCAGCTGCTTGGTCAGCATTCTCACTGCAAAAAGCACACACAAGCTCAGCTCTGGGTGAAGTCTCTGCTCCAGGCCAGCCCTGCACGGTTAGGCACCAACCAAAGCCCACGACCGACATCGCAGTGGTCGCTAACGCTCTAGTAAAGCTCACAGAGATGCACAACAGTACTTGTTACTGAAATGCTACGTGTGTTCTCGTCAAAGCCCACTGCAGAGTTTAGGCGAGGGCCTGAATGCCCTCAGCTCTCACTGAAGAGCAAGCTGTCTCATTTCAGATTTCAGTTGCACTTCCTCATGCTGCTCTTTGCCTGATTTATTTCCATTATAAGCCTATAAAACTTCCTCAAGAGTACAAATTTATATTCAAACAGAAAACAAGTCAAAAAGGGAGGTCCTATTAAAGAACAGCAAGAGCTACAGACACTTGGTGAGTCTGGGTACAAGCGAGGGCAATTTCCTCGGCTTACCATTCAAGACTAAAATCGAAGTAGTTCTTTGCTTCTGAACAAATATTCTTCCAAAGCTCCTGAGGGGTCATGCTTGCCCACGCAGTGTTATCAGCATTTCCAAGGTTCCTGTTTTTCCTTTTCTTATTCTTTTTCTTGGAGACCAGCTCATCAGCGGGAAGATGGGCAATGGGGTTTGGGAAGGAGCTCAGGAAGCAGTTGAGGAAGTGGCTGATGGCGGCTGATAAACCCGACAGCTCCACACCCTGCAGTGAGACACCAGAATCAGAGGTGGGAGACACAGGATCTCACAGGACAACTCCGACCCTGAGCCCCACACAGATCCAGTCATGCCAGAAACAGGAAAATCCTCCAGGAGAGGGAGAGGAAAGCAATATTTGCAAGTGGAACTAGCACAGACAGAATTGTGGAAATATAACTATATACCTACACATATACAAATAGATAGTTCCATTTCAGACAGAGAAACTAGAGAGTGTAAAGAAGATTTTGCCACTGGAATAAAGCCAGGTGTATTGCTATGCTAGGGACAGACGGGTATATGGATACACTAGTGTTCATGCAATTAAAAAAGCTCCTTAGAAGGGCAAAGGCACACTGTTTAAGAGGAAAAGGTATTACAAGGAAAACAAGCTGTCATTTCACTTTTAAAAGCCTCCAACATAATGAGTGAGAATCTGGGGAAGAAAGGCATGAATGATTACTCCCTGGGAAAGCTGCCTTCAAGTGGGAACTTGTTTTCCCTTGCGCACAGGCCTGTACCTATTTTAGCGCTAATGAGATTGTACTTCCTGTTGCTAAGCAACCCCCACGAACTGCTTAATGAGAGAAGAGACTCCAACAGCTCTCCATTTGTGGGAAAAAGTCGTTAGGGAGGACACACAAGGCAAGAGGTTAGACTGCAGGTCATACCTGGAGGTATGTCTTGAAGATGTGTTTAGCTGATCGAGTGATCAATTCACTGATTCCTATTTTCTACCCAAAGGAATAAAGAACAGAGAGAGTCAATTTGCAATAACAATGAAATATACACTTTGCTTTTGCAATGGGCTTTTCCCAGACGGGCAGAAGCCGCGTTCTCCAGCCCTCACCCCGCGGCACAGCCCCGGTTGGCGTTTGCCGATGCTCCGGCAGCGCCGTGCGCGGTGCCCAGGGCCACCCGTGCGCCAGCCCAGTTCCGGGGGGCTGCCAGCAGCCACCGCAGCACCAACGCTTCCCAGCTTGATCCAAAGCCCTGATGGATCCTAGAGGCTCAAAAAATGCTTAAAATCCAACTATGTGTTGCCTGCTATTACACTTGGGAATGCCTGCAGCACTTCTCCGTCCCAAAGGACACTCAAACACTACGAAAGCCATTAAGGATCTGGGAGCAGAACTCCCCATCCACCACTTACAGGTCCTTCTCCCTCCTCCTCTGTTTTTGAAGCTGTTTATTTTTTACACAAACAACTGGCCCAGTTGGAAGCTATTCAGGGCAAATTGTGCCAGAGGCGGTTTTAATTGTCAGTCTGCAGTTAAGCCTGATGCTTACGAAAATGTGATCCAGCTGTGCACGGCCAGGGGTCTTGGCGATGAAGTTGACGACTTTGCCCAGGTAGCGCATGTTGATGCCCCTCTGGTGCATGGCCTCTGCCAGGGTCGCCCCGTCCATCGGGAGCACCGTGTGATCCAGGCAGTCTTTCACCTGCACAGTACAGACAAATTTCTGTTACTGAGAGCAAGCAGGAAAGAAAAAAAGAATTAACTTTTTTTTCTTTTTTCTTTTTTTTTTTTTTTTAATCTGACTGGGGAGGGACAAAGGCGTTGCCTGACAGACAAGGCAATTTCCAGGGATGACACTGGAGTTACAAGCACAGCAAAAACTGGCACGTACAGAGCCCGGCTCAGCCGGGTAATGAGCTGTAACCCCAGAGAGCACCGCGCTGCGTGCAGGGCACACGTGCAGTGTGTGCGAGCTCCTGCCACTGTGCCGTTTGTACTCGTGTCTCAGGAGAGAATGAGCAGCACACACACTCCCAACGAGCGCTGGGCAGCCGAGGTGTGGGGGGATCAGCTGTTACACTAAACCAGCTCCGGCTCACCCCATTCCCCGTGCAGAACGAGCAGAGGCTGAGGCCCCACGGAGCAGTGCAGGTACTGTGAGCGGGTGCTGAGCGTGCAGCCTCTCGGGGCCCAGGAGACCAGCGACAGGCTCAGGTAATTCAGCACAACTCCCGTAACTCTGCAGACTCCAGCCGTTTGCCAAGGCCGACTCGCGAACTCCTGGGGCTCAACAAGAACCACGTTCCCCTTGGCACAGCTTGTTTAGCTAATGCTTGTGCAACCAGCAGGCTAACCCTTCTCTAAGGGCCTCACAGTCACCAACTAAAAACATTTCCATTTAAAAGACTACATGGAGTTGTACACACGTAGCTGATAAGGGAAACCGGGGCTTGCATTTTAAGTTGTGGTGCAGTGCTGATTTCTTTTCACTTAATTCATGGAGTAACATGGACTCTCTGATAGGCAGAGCATGGAGCTCTGCCCGCTCACCCAGCTGCTCTGGCACTCGCCCTGTGTGTGCTTGCGCAGCATTTGGGGTTTATACCCCAGTGTATCAGCTACCTTGTAAAACAACAGTCACCAGCTCTAACACATGCGTTAGCAGTCAATTTAGAGAGCTCCTGAGAAGGGAAAAGCCCGTGTTTCTGATCTAGCCAGGTGCACAGATAAGCACCAAAATGCTTAAGCCTTACAGAGGGAGTTTTTACAATAGATATTAGTAAGAACAATTTCCCAGTTCACTCCAAACTGTTAGTCACCAATTGAGTCACAATCAGGGTCAGACAATACAATAAGCTGTGCAGGATGCCCAGGGCTAGGGAGGGTGACTTACGTGGTCTTCATTGTCCCAAACTCTTAGCAATAGCTGTTAATTACTAGTGCCACTTTGTTGGAGGTGGGACAATTGCGCCATGACGCAAGAAGGGAATTGGAAAACCCCCACGCGCTTGCACCAGAGATGCTTGCGCTGTTCACCATACGTCCCCACCGGTGCCGGAGCCTGTCCGGCAGCAGGAGACGCAGCGTATTCTCGGGAGCAAAGCTGGTGCACCGCGGCAGCGCAGGCTCGGAGCGGCTTTCTGGGGGATGTTACCGCTGCTCCTCAGTTCCTTACCAGGCCAGGGATCTGGCACGACAGCAAGAACGCAGCCGCATCCTTCAGCAGCTGCTTCTGATCCTGCACCTCCTCTTTGCTGGACTCGGGAAATCGAACACCTGGGACAGTAAAACAGAAAAATATAAACCACGTGAACTCAAAGAAGAAACAAGGCACATACAGAAAGGTATAGCAAGAGCACCTAAAAAGTTAGTGATTCTGTCTCCTTGGAATTAAAGATGCTTCTTCAAAAACTCATCTATGCTACAGCATGTTTCGATGGAAAGAGCATTGGCTGCTCTGCTTGCTGAGGAGCTGTGCTGCTCCTGCCCACCCACTCTTTCTCAGTGCAGATTTTCAAAGTCCAAATTCTGCTCTTTATCTGGTCCATCCCACCTGCTGCAAAGTGCCGTGGACACTTCCAGTGCAAAGAAGTCCACTGCCTAGACTGGAGTGGGAACGTCTCTGCAGATGGACTGGAAAATAACAGTGCTAGAAACTCATCCTTTTGCTTTTGCACACCCAAATGAAGATAAGGTTTAACTTCGAGCTGCAAAGTTGGTGCCAAAGCACTAATGTTTACCAGCCTTAGGAGATGCTTGGGCGTTTCAAAACACATACTCCTTCTGGCACACTTACTCCAAGCTAAATCCAAGTCTATGACCACTCCTCTGCAATTTGCACGCATCTGGCCTCGGTATTTACCCCCATAAACACTTATTCTGTATTTCCAAATAAAATACAGATTCCAGCCATGGAAAGCTACACACAATGCCTGTGATGCACGCGTTTGAAAGGGCACTGTGACCTGCTTATCACGATGTTACTGAAACAAATCCTGCCCTTCTCTGAGGATCCAACAACAGTTGTTCAACTAAACTGCTGGAGTTTGTGTAAACTACTACATTTGGATCAAATTTAATTTCCCCCCTCCCTCTGCTCCAAGTGGTCTAGCAGCTGGGATGCTGGAGAATCGCAAGCAGATTCTTGGCAGCGACCTGCAGAGCTCCCTGGGCGCAGCAGCTCGCTGCCGCCTTTGGCGTCTGAGCATTGCAATCAATTCCACTTTTCTCCTGTATCTTTGTGCTTCACAGGGAATCCTGTACCGTGCCCAGCTAGCCAAAAGCCGGCAATATTCTTGGCTACAGAACGCCATTTTTTGTCTGTAGTCGGCTGGACACAGCTATTCTCTGAAGGAATAAAAACCAGCTCTTTGTACACATACCTGGGGAGAAAATATCTGGGTTAAACCGAATGTCAAATGATGTGTCGCTAATGGAGCCTACAGCCTTGCAAGCATTTCGAATCACTTCTCTGCTTTTGGGATCCACTGGAGCAGGAAGAAAAACAGAATACAAATGAATGCGGATTTCAGAAAATGACAAGCCTAGCTATTAAATGAAGATAAAAGCTTTGTTACTAAAAGCAGCAATGATGGTACATTCTGCAAAAACCCATTACAAAACCAGTCATTTGGAAGATATCTGGAAAGGAGGATGGCTGCAAAATGCACAGTCTGAACAGGAGCACACGAGACAACCCAGAAAACCCACGGACCACCCTCTGGCCCCCGGGTACTCAGAAAACCCCGCCTGGGATCCCAGCAGTGCTGCTCCCACTGAGCCTGGCAGCCCAGCCCAGCCCAGCCCAGCTCAGCCCAGCCACTGCACAGAGCTGCTGGGCTCAGAGCCGCTGGGCTCGCTGCACACACACACTGGACAGGGTGACTAATTCATTAGTGTGCAAAGAGCTGAGACAATACCGACAGAAGCAGCTGGTGCTTGTCCTGTTTAACACCAGCCGGTCACCCCGAGCACCCCAGTGCCGCAGCCCCAGCCAGGGCAGGCGGCCGGAGCTGCTCCCGGTGCTGCGGATGAGATACCTGCTCCATCATCAGATGCAATGGTCTCAGCCAGCTCCTTCACCTGATCAAGTCCAGTCACGTTATCATCAATTTTACCATCCTCTGACTCAGATTTCTCGCTGTCTGCAGTACCGTTCTCTGGAGAGGAACCATTTTCCAGCACACCTGAGCTCTCCTGCTTGTTGGCTTTCTGCTGCATCAGCTGCAGCGCGGCCAGCTTCATGAATAAGAGATACCTACAGCAAAGGAAAAGATTAATTCAGCGCAGCAGAAGAATCAAGAGGATCACCACTGCTCTGCGAGGAAACACCTCACAGTTAACATTGTAGACCATACAGTGCACAGGATATCCACAGGGAAAGAACTTCCAAATGTCTGGACAACAGACCTGGAGCCTAAGAAGCAAACCACTTCTTCCCATGGCTCCCTGCAGCCCTGCCAGAGTCCCTGCTGTTTTCACCTCTCGTTAATGGAGTTTCTATAATTGCAGCTGCAGGACCAAGCAATGGGGCATCAGCTGCCACTTCTGGGAGCTGTTGGGATGTCCCTGGGACACGGCAGCCTGGTCCTGACCCGGACTGGTACCAGTGGCAGGTGGAGGAAGGGGGGAGCTCAGCTCACCTGTGTTCTACAAAGGCATCAACAAGCTCTTGCCGGAGACAGCAAAGCTTGTGTCTGTGCTGCTTGGGGAACCCCATTTTCTTACATTCCTCTGGCATCTCCTCCCCGTCAACAGGCAGAAAGTTTAGATCTGGAGGGAACGTGCGGAGCAGGTCCAGGATGTAGTGACGCCCATCGTTGCCAATAATGCCTTTGCACTCCACCGAGGAGCACAGCTCCACCTCCTCATTCTTGTCATTGAGGACTTTATGCTTCTGGATCTTGAGCGGCCTGCTGGTCTTCTCCAGCAGCTCCAGGTACTTGGGGTGCGAGACAACTGTCTTGCCAAAGTCTATTGATCCATAGATAACGCTCTGTTCCTGCTCCCGTTCCAAGATGCCAGGAATAATGGACTGAGCCGTCACCCTGTAACCTCTGTAATCCACCACCACGGTCCCCAGCGTGTACAGCCCTTCTACATCCACCGCATTGTAGGTCCGCACACCGTTGAGATCGTTGGTAGGAGCTACGTAAGCAGCAACATCTCCGCCAAAGTCCTTGTAGTGGTCACGGACATCAAAGCCCAGGCTGAAGAAGATGTTGTTCCAGATGAACATCTGCATCTTGGTCTCTTCGCTGGGGTTGATGGCCATGACGTTGCCATCAATGACAGCCATGGCACCTCTGGTTGCTGCCGCAGTGAAGTCGCTGTGAACCTGGAGGCAGGTGGAGAGAATGCTAGGTAAGGAAGAGCTCCCACCCTCCCAGCACCTCGCTGCCAAACCTCCCCACAAACTTTTCCTGCCGATGGGCTGCCAGCAGGCAGGACAGCTGGCTTTTACTGCTGTGCGCCTGGCCACCGACTTGGATACAAGTTCTGGGAGCCAGAACAGGAGGGATCAGCATGGCTCAGGCTCCTCAGCTCTCTGCAGAGGGGGGCTCAGGTGTACGCGTGTCCCTCCTCCCTGTTCTTCCCACCCGCCCGAGGAGGATGGGGTCACACAGGACAGCGGAGGATGGGGAGGCAGCTGCCTCGGGACTGGGAGCAGAACACGACCCATTAGCTTACAAATGGGCATCTTCCTCTTGCGCTTGTGAAGGGGTTGCACAGGTGAAGTGCCCAGATGCGATACAGGCAGCAGAGAAGGGGCTGCAGGAGCTGCCTGCACATCCCACAGTTACCTTGAAAATGGCTCGTTCTCTCAGCAGCCTCTCGGGCAGGTTCTTGCGTGGCAGCTCTCGCGTGGTCTGCAGCTCCTCATTCCAGTCTCTGGTCTGAAAGAGTCAAAGCCTTGTGGGAAGCAATGCACTGGGTTGGAAGGGGCTGGCAAGTCAGTGTTTCTGCTTTACAAGGCATTTTGTGAGAAGGGAGGGGAAGGGGCAAGAACTCAAGCTGCCATGGAGTTCAGAGGAAGTGGACTAGCAGCAGGAATGAACACTGGATTAGCAGCAGGAATGAGCGGACTTTATTTGCCAGTAGCTGGGGACAGATCTTACATTAGCCCAGCTCCTCTCAGACCTTTATGTGCTCAGGGAGCTGCAGCCTGAGCAGCACAGCCCCTGCAGTCAAGGGCACTGACAAGAACAAGGACTCCTGCAAGTCTTCCCTTGATGAGTAAAACCCTTCCAAAGATACCAGGTTACTTGTTAAAAGTCACCTGGTTCACAGCACAGCTGGCAGCACAACTCCTGCCAAGCAAGACCAATACCTGTCCAGGTATGTGCTCCTCATAGCCCAGTCTAGAAGTGTAAGCGTCTTCTGCCCGAACGCAGTCCATGGCGTGTTCCACCTGCGGAGCCGTCCAGCTGTACACTTGGAAAGGAGTGGCTATCCTTTCAAAAGGGTGTCTCTGAACCCTAGTTTGGGAGTGAAAACAATTAAGACATATTCCAAAGGAAGATTTCTTTCTACACTAAGAGAATTTTCTCTCTGCTGCAACATCAGCTTCTGACAAACAACAGAACAAGACCAGGCCTGAGGAGCAGCACAGTGGACTCTCATTTCACAAGTACTGTCCCCCACGAGGAGTGCCTGGCACGGGCAGCACCTCAGCAGCCTGCAGAGCCACCTGCGCTCTCCCCGCTTCGATCCCCGTTCCATCACCGCGATGCCCTTCACCCCCTGCACTCGGGGTGGAGGAGGCACCTCCCAGCCCCCCCACGGCCATGGGGCTGTTCCAGACCCAGCACACACCCCTGGCCACGGGAAACACAAGTTGCACCAAACGGGCTCTCCTGGAACCTGTCTGCTCCCAGCGAGTGCTGAGTCTCAGCTGCGTTTCCTTCTGGCCCGAGCAGCAATGCAGTATAATCGCTTCTCAATGGCCAGATATTCACAGTGGGGGCTGCAGGTCACTGCTCATTTCCAGCCCTCATCTAGTATCACTTTTATCTTCTTAATAAGAGCAGAAGCCTGGCTCCCGAAAGCCACCCAATGTGCCTGTCAATTTGCACTCTGCTGAGCCCAGGCAGTTCATTAAGTGGACTCTAACAAATGACAGGGTTTTGCACAGAACCTGCTGTCTTGGAGCAGAATAAATGGTCCCTGCAGCAAGGACAGGCGAATAAAACAATATGTCATTGTTTTTATTATTATTATAGGCACTAGAGGAAATCAGAGAAAATGAACATGCACGGACATGTTTAAAATAATTATCCTCTCCGCCATAAGCCTATGCAAAGCCAGAGTGCTGCCCTGACACTGTCAGGTGTTCCGTGGTCCCCGCGTGTCCCAGCCACCCCAGCGCTGCGCAGGCTCAGAGCAGCACCGTGCTCCTCGCTACAGCGGCGACCCAGCGACCCAGAACCAGCCAAGCACACAACAGACTGCTCAAGGCAACTAGAGAAGGAAAGCGCTGCTACCGTTTCTTCTGCAGAGCGGAAAAGTTTTTTTTGAAGGTAGGGCTGATCTGGTTAAGTAGTTCCACCAAGGAATGACTGAGAAAACTGGGGTTTGCAGGTTTGGGGTTGAAGTTGTAGGCAGTAGACCTGCAAGAGAAAAGAGACAACAGCTGTTTGTCAGACCTGAGACTTTCTGTACCGTAGGAACATGCTATACGAACAAGAGCTTTCCACATATGCAATGAAAAATCTAGTCTGATCTGTGCCCAGCTTAGGAAGTTCTGACAGGCTGTGCTTTTGCTTTAGGGCAAAATGAGATAGCTGCAATGGTCAGGATGGAATTCTCTCCCAATGCAAAATGCTCTAATTAGCTGATGACATTATGTGATGTTTAACTTTCCCTAAAGCATCAGGTATTTATCCACTGCGGAGAAATGGTACCAGGCATAATTAAACAGCCCAATCCAGTAGAGCAAGTCCCTACAAACCCATGTGAACAGCCAATTAAAATGGGCTATTTTCCACCAAAAAAAAACCCCTGCAGCAATTGTTTGTTTGTGGGTTCTTTTCCAGTTGGCTATCACAAGCTCCCTGCTGTGGGGAAGGACAGGAGGATCTTAGTTACTCACTGATTCAAGTAAAATCCTCGAGTGGACGCGGTGATACTGACGTGTCGATCCTCCACCGTGATGACGTATAAATACATGAGGTCTCCGTGCATTTTCCGGTTACCCGGTGGAGGGTTCCAGCCACTCATCGTCAATACCTTTAGGCACTGCAAAGGCTACAGAAGAACACAACAGAAGCAACTCCTGTCAGCAGGAATTAATTCCCTTGAGTTACAGAGCCACCCAATGTACATGCCAGACTCCTTTTACCCGCCACCCTTGGTTGGCTGCAGAACCAGAGCTTACAAGAAAAGCTGTTCTCAAGAGCACAGCCTTCCTCAGGCCATTTGCAGCCCACTGACGTGCCTCAGTTGCTGCTTTTCACACCATAACACACAGGTAAACACAGACACCCCGGGCCTTTGAGCTGCACAAGGCACAGATTTCTTGCTTCACTGGTTTTTAAACTGCAGCTTCTAAACCAGAATCCAAATGGGACGGTATTGGAAAGCTGAGGGTAATTTGTAGTGATCTGCAGCTCCTGCCTCCAGGACCTGGCAGAGAAACGTTGCTCTCCCTCCCCGGCCACCCCCGCCAGGACTGGCCATTTTACACTCCACAGACGGCCAGACTGGGTGTCCAGTGTTTTGCACACAAGCTCTCGGACTTTATTCCTTTGGCTAAGCTGTGCTGCTCCAGCACTCATTAAGCATCAAGCAGAGCAAATCCCAAAGTCCACTTCAGTGCAGGTTTCAATCCGTGAACACCAGTTTGCTGCAAGGAATGTGCCGATTGGCGTTGGAATGACCCAGGAGAACTCTACCTTCCAGTCTCTGTTCTGGGGCTGAAGGGCACACAGGGGTCTCTCTTTGCTACCTGGCAGGATATGTTCAGGAGGGGTGCAGTCAATTTGCTCCATTTCAGTACCTTTCTTCTTCCGTTTTCCACTGTCTAGAACAGACAGAGATAGAAAGTCAGTGCTGAAAAATGCAGCATTTCCTCCTCCAGTAATTACTCAAGGAGGAATGCAGAACTGCTCCAAGTGTTTCTCTGCACTCCTGAATGATGTGGGACAGCTGATCGTTACGAGGTGTTTTAATGAAGCCAGGAGCCAGGGGAATGAAAACACCAACCACACCAGAGAAGCCTTTTTGCCCCATACCTCCCAGGTCTCCTTCAGTGAAGACACTCAGGAAGGACAGGGAATTACAGTCCACACCATTGAAAGCATCTGATGGGTCAAGACTCTTCAGAAGGTCCCGAATGTGACGCACGTGTATCCTGGCTTCTCGCACTGTGTATGGCTCTGATGAGCAAAAAGGGAGGAAAGAAAATGGAATTACATGGTTGCTTACTCCTTTGGCAAAGAGGTCTCCAAAAGGAGCCACAGGAAAGGGTTGCCAGGTGGCCAAAACCACTCCCTGTGGAAACCCTCAGCATTCCCTCCCAAAGCCTGAAGGAGCTTGCCTTCCACCACTTTCAGCAGCGAGCCCTCCTGCAGTCCTTCAATAGTCTTCAGCTCAGCAAAGTTATCGAGGACGTTGCCATCCAGCTGCAGAGAGAAGCAAGTCCGATGGCAGGTATCCTCACGGTCCATCAAAACCTGGTGGATCTCTTGCACCATCTCCTGAGGAGAGACCTTCAGAGGGAAGAACCCGGTCAGTCATTTTCAGTCCTCATATGTGTTCTTGCCAAACCCTGTCCCTCTGCTGCAGAATCAAACTCCAGGCTTGCACAGGTGGCTCTGACTGCCCCTCGCAGATGACCCTGTCCCTGCCGAGAGGGCACTGCCACCTCTGCCAGCACGGGCCACCCCGCCCCCCCGAGGCGTCACCCCACCGCGCTGCCCCGAGCGCTGGGCATGGGACAGAGGAGGCAGCGAAGGAACAGAAGGTGGTGGGGGAACCCGGGGGCTCTTCCCTTATCCATTCACACTGTGCATTTGTGGCGAGGCTTTGAGTAATGCACATGGAAAACAGACTGTTTCCTCCACCCAAGCTGCCGCAGTACCCGCAGCACGGTGTCTGTGCCGGTGCCACATCTCCAGGGCACGTCACCTGCAAGCGCACAGCTCCCGTGATGCAAAAAACTGCCCTGGCTTTTGCAGCAGGGCTGCTCCGCTGCCTCCCTCCCCGGCTCCAGCACCACCAACACTGCACTCGAGCTGTGAGGACGCAGGGTGGTTTACATAAGCTCCTGTAAACAACATGGCCTGCTATTATTAGCCTATTAAAACTAACAGCCAGGGGATTTAAAGAAGAAAGCCAGGCTGAGATACAGCTAGTTCCATGGGGGATGCAATTCACTGCATTCCTGGCTGGTCTTGGGGAGATAAGACTTCCCTCTGCATTTATACTCCACATGCCTCTCCCTGAAATCAGAGATACTTCATTCAAATGGCTTTCAGTGAAGTATCAAGCTAAATCAGAACATCAGCTAGGCATGTCAAAGCCCATCCTGCTCTTGCAGCACATGTCATTGTCCACATGACACACACAGAGCTCTCTGTGCAGAGGCTGTGTCGCTGTTCCCTTGATCCAGGCTGGTGCTGGAGCTCCCTGTGCTGTGCGAGCGCCTGTGGCTGGACCCAACCCAGCTTAGCCCGAAGGAGCATCGACCAGCATCGCTGGGCTACGGGGCAGGCAGCTCCTCCTGCACCTGCCACGCTCTGCTGCCTCCTTCCCACTTCGCCCCATCAGGATGGACACGTCAGGAGCTGGGAGCAGCCGGGAGGTGCCGTCCAGAGCATGAGGGCTCACAGGGGCCTCCCTGGGCACAGTCCTGTCCCCTTATCCCCTTCCCTGCTTGGCTGAAGGGACAGTGCTGTGCGTGCCCTGGCTCAAACGCTTCCACCCCCTCCAGTGCCGTCCCTGTCCCCCAGCCAGTGACAGGAGGTACCTGCAGGGAAAAGGGCTCTATCCCTGGAGCACAGATCTTGACGGTAAATCCCGTGTCCTGTATGACAATGACCTCCTGGTCGTTCCCGTCTTCTCCTGGCTCAGGCTCCTCGTGGCCGTTCTGCCTGGGCTCCTTCTCGCCCTTGAGGCTGTCGTGCGGGCCGCTGCCGTTCATCAGCGCTACGCCAGACGGGTGCTCTGCGCAAGAGGAGAGGGACTGAGACGGGTGCCAGCAAACGGACGGGCCTCCCCGAGCGGCTGGACAGGCTGGTTTGGACAACACCAGCGTCCTCTGGCCAACCCAGGTGAACCAGGGGTTAAAAGGCAGCCAGCGTTTTATTCTGCACTTGGTATTTACTAGACATAGGTGTGCCAGACCCTTCCTTCCCTTCACCTCACAGCATGATTAACACGCTCTCGCTTGCCTGCAGGGTTTGCATCTTCCACAAACTGTGCGGAGAGGGGAGGGAAGGAAAGCAGGAAGGATAGGCCAGTGTACAACACATCCAACTTTGTCTACGAAGCCTCTTAATTAAAAGGAATGGGTGTGTGGTGCTTTGCGGCCCAGAGGCTGCTGTAACCTCTGCACCAACACGTTACGCAGCTCCCAACATCCCTCCTGGTGCGGGGCCGCTCGGGAGGGAGGAGGCGCAGCGGCACTGCCAAGCTGAGCATCACGTGGCTGCCAAGTCACTGCACAGGCAACAAACAGCTCCCACAGCCCTGCCTGCATCTGGCCACCCTCTGCACTGCCAAAATACTCCGCGGAGATCCCATGGTGCCAGGGCGAGGCCTTGCCCAAGCAATTTTATTCAAGAAAAAGGTGATGACATTTTAAGTGCTCTTCTAGACAGATGCGTCACAGGGACGGGGAGCTCTCTGTTCCTACTTCACCGCTCCTGCAATGGTTTGTTTTCTTTTCCAGTAAGGCAGATAGTGTCAGAGCGCTGATAAGATCTAGGAAGCTGCAGGTCTCCTAGAGCAGCCCACCCCCATCAAACCAGGCTGGGGACCATGCTAAAAGAGGACTCGGGGTAAGCTGGAGTCGTGGAAGGAGCAGCTGACATCAGGCTTGGAGAGGGAGAAGACCCCGTGTCCCCAGCACCGCCCTGAGCCGCCGGCCCGGCAGCGAGCACTGCAGGGAGCGGGTGCCGTGCCCGCGGGGTCTGTTCGCAGCACGGCTGTCCCGGCCCGGCCAGCACAGCACCGGACCCCAGAGTCACACGTGGCAGCCCCGCTCGCAGGGAGCGCAGACGCGGCGGGCTGGGGCACAGGGGCCAGCGCCAGGCTGCCGGCCCAGGCTGCCGCGCTGCTGTCCCTGCCAGCCCCACCTGGCAGGTCTCCTCCTCCTCCTCCTCACCAGCCCCAAGGCACCAGCCCCAGCTGCACGCCGGGGGAGGTGGCAGCTCAACCTCCATCCCTGCTGCGAGCAGGCCGGCGCTGCGCTGGAACACCTACAGCTACCGCGGCTGGTTCCTGCCTGTCAGCCCCAACAGCTCCGGCAGCCCAGAGAAGTCGCCCAGCCTTGGCCATGGGTACGAACAGGGAGGGAAACGCTCTGTCCCCTTGCACGCCTCTGGAACACAACACAAGCTGCAGCAACAAACTGCTCAAGCGTGCCCGGAGGGTCGTACCCCTGCTCCAGACTACGGCTGCCAACAGCAAACCGCCTCCCAGACAACTGTCAAGGCTGAACTGGGACACGGCGAAAGAGCAAGAAGCACAAGGGAAGCACACTCGTTCCACATGGCAGCAGGTAACGCAGCTACCTCGAGCAGCCTCTGCCACCTTTGGCATTCGGCAGCTGCAGCTCATGTTCCCTGTCACTTCATGGATGTCCCTTACACAAGCTGATCATTTCTTTGACAGATGAACCTAGGGGTGAGCCAGACGAGAGGCCTGGCTCTGGCTCTAGTAGCTGCAGTCATGCTAAAGGCTTGCCCAAGGCTGCTTCCAACCAACCCACTCATCGGCAGCAGCGAGGTGGGCACCAAAGCTACTTCTGTGCCGCAACAGTTGGCAGGACTCTCCCAAAAGGGACATTGTCACCTCTATGTGATTTTGTCTCCTGTATTTTTTCCAAGCTGCCCATCCCTGCAGCTCAGACATCTCTTCCCAACCACACGTGGCTGGAGGGAGCCAAAGGCTCTGAGCAGATGCTGCTCCGGCCCCTCGCTGGCCCTCACTCCCACCCGCGCTGCTGCAGGTCGGGCCCTCAGACCCGCTCCCAGCCGGTACCAGGACCACGTCTGCAGCCACACACAAGGACTTGCTTTATCAGTTAGATGGGTCCCTTGCCACATTCCTCCTTTTCCCTCTGCCATGAAGTTAAATGTCACCTGCTCCTCCCCCCTCCCTCGTCCTGCCCCATTCCATGGGCACAGGCGACCACCCACCCCATTACGGGCAGTGTTTTGGCTACACAAAGTGTGACAGAGCACCGTGCTGCCGAGCACCTGCAAGCGTGAGCTTCTTTTTCTTCCTCTTCTTGTTCTGCTGCTGCTGCTTTGACAACAGCATCTGCGAGCCAGGGTCACGGCTGGACCTGCCGCCGGGGCGGGCAGCAGGGTCCGTCCCTACAGAACCGGAACCGGCGTCCCGAGCCGCAGGTGACACCTCGCCGGGGGAGAACGGCTGCACAACTGCCCTTTGGGCCGGCGCGGTTTTCCCCGCGCTTGCTGGCAGAGCTGAGGAAGGGGTCCCAGGGCTCCCCGGGGAGGGAGCAGCACCTCTGCATTTCAGCCCGCTGTCCGGACTTGCTAAGACCGCGTCTAAACACAAAGCGGGTTGTCCCTTGCCATGGCCCTGGCTGGTGGGATGTGCTCCAGGGGCCACATCCTCCCCGTCAGCTGCCGCCACGTGCTCGTGCCGGCGGCAGGATCTGTGGGCTGAGCCGCTGTCCTCAAGTTTCACGCAGCTCTGGCGAGCCCCAAGCGACTGAGCATGATCGAGCAGCCCTGCCAGCCCAGCCCCAAGGTCGGTGGGAAGGACGGCTGCCGCGCGGGATGCCTCTGCCAGCCGCAAACAGCTCTGTGCACACACCGTCACCGGTCCCTCACCGCCCTGGGCCTCAGACGGGTCCTGGATGCGTTCCGAGTGTTTCTGCAGGCTTCCAGCCACCGCCTCGCTGGGGACGACATCTGGGTATGGCCCAGCATGCTGGGCAGCTTCGGGCACCTCCGGGCACACGGTGCAGTTCGTGGGAGGCTTTGGTAGGAGCGGTGACCTCTCATCGGGAGAGTCAGAGCTGCGTGTCTGGAAGATCAGATCGGTGACATGTCTGCAGCAGTTTGCAAAAAGGCCGTTCCCCATGATCGCAGGCAGCCTGGCTCATACAGCACTGGGTTAGAAAAATTAGTTTTGTTTGCACACATATATAGAAGGCCCCACAAGGCAGACTCCCACGCAGCAGCCTCGCTCTCCCCAGCTGGGACCTGCTCGCCTTCTCACACTGGCAGACGCTTTCTCCAAACAAAATTCCTACTTGGCCCCAGGGCCGTGGGGGGCAGAGGGCTGGCAGCTGACTCTGTGCTGTCCTGTGCACCCGGAGCTCATGTCCCACGTGCTGGCCGGAATCAGATGCTGGGCTCGCAGCGGTTCTCCCAAAGCGCTTCCCCAGCCACCACGCTCACACCACCATCACATCACCAAGCCCAAAAGCGGCTCCCGGCAGCTGAAGATCTCCTCTCCCCGCCGCGCCAGAACAGAAGCAGACGTGTATCTAACAGGTTCTTCAGGCGCGTTCGCAGAGGGATGCCAGCCCGATCGCGGTTATAAATAGCCCGATCTCGAGTGCTGCAGCGGTGCAGCCTGGGACGGCTGCTGGAGCGCTCGGCGCTGCCAAACCTGCGCACGAGGGAGATGCATTGAATTACAAGGCGAGGGCAGTTACTATGGCACGCCCGGGCCCGGGCACAGCCATCCATACCAAGCAGGCGAGCACAAAACACCCCGGCAGTGAACCAGGGAGTAGTTCCCAGACAAACGTTCTGTCCTGTCACTCTGCCCTGCCGTATCGAACACAAACCACAAAACCGCACAAACAGCCCACTAACACCACTCCTCTCACCATGCACGTTTGAGAAATCTCAGCCTGAAGCAGGGATTTTGGAGCTGGAGGTCTCTGCATGCACCAGGGGCCCTGGGGAGGCTGCAGCGTGTCCAACGTGTCCCAGCGAGGCTGTGCTGCTGCCGCCTGCCCCTCGCCTTCCCGGCCACACCGACACACGTCCTGCGCCGACTGCTTCCCTGGGACACACGACAAGAGCTGGATCTTTCAAACTGACCATGTGGCGTGTGAGAGCTGCAGCCTGACCCAACCAGCCCTGCATCCATCTGGGGAAGCTTTTGTGTCTGGTCAGGAAACCTGACAGCCCCTCAACCTGGGGCAGCCCGAGTTTCAGCACGGGCTCCCCAGCAAGTCTGAGTGCTCAGCACGGCTTCACGCACAGCAAGTGCCCATCCCCACACCGAGCAGAATACAAACACGTGCCACAGCCCTAGCACAAAAATCTCAAAGCTAGAACAAAGCCCAGAGCACGGAGCTCACGAAATCACTTCCTTAGGGCCAACACACACAGAGGAAGGCCAAGGCTGGTGTCAGTATAGCTAACGCAAATTACATTTTAGCTGAATAATAAATTAAACAAAATTAATAGTTTAATGAATGTAAATAAATGGACGAAATGAATAGGCATGAGCTCCAGGGATGGCCCCAGGGGAAACGTTTCTGCAGGACAGCCCATCAGGGAGGTGGGGGACAGCAGGGACCTGCTCTCTCTGCCTCCCCTCAGAAACCACCGCTTCCACAAACTGTCAGCACTCCAGCTGCAACAAGCACTTCTTTTCATGAGGGCCCACAGTGAAACGTTAGAACTGCTCTCCCGCCGTCATTAAACTCAAATTGGTTATAACCCATCTGTGGGAAGGGGTACAAGCGCCGTGTTTGTTTCAGCAGCCTCCCCACAGCAGGGCTGAGTGGCGCTGAGCAGTGTGCGCTCGCTCGACGTGAGCCCACATCAACCCTGCGGCACCAACAATCCACGGACAGCAAGTGGGGAAATTATCCACTCCTGGCTCTTGCGCATCCACAGTAAACTCTGGCTGGAGAGACCTAAACAACTCAAGCCACATTCCAGCCTGCTGAGAAGTTTGTGGCTTTTCTGTATTTGTACTGATACTGGGACACAGGCACTGCAGCTGTGCCCGAGGGCATTCACAGTCCCACAGCTGCTGGCTCAGGCACCAACAGGCCACGGAAATGCCTTGCACTTTGCATTCAGCACCCCAGGTTACCCACACTGTGCTCTCTACACCTGGGAACTACATGTAAACCTGTTCATAAACTTTCTATCTGGCCAAAGCTTTGGAAACTTAGTCCTGAAACTAGCTGGCTGGATGACCCTGCTACAACATGCAGTTCAAACATCAGAGAGATCGGGAGCAAAGACTAGGAGCTAAGGCAAAGTGCAAAGAGCAGCACCAACAAAAACACCAACTACGTTAGGAAGAGGATGTTCCTCAAATTTCAAGAGAAGAGCACTGGATGAAGGAATCACATTTCAGACAGATACCGAGAATCACTCGATAATTCTCCAAATCCATGTCTTTTGCTCTGGCACATACCTTAGTTTCAGAAAGCTACTTAGACAGCGAGAGCACAAGTCAGTGAACTCTCCCGTTAGACTCTGTGTGCAGTGGGACCAGCACAATATGAGGCTTCCTGGGCAAAAGTCACCATCCTGCAGTTTTCTGTTGTTGGACAGTAACTACATTAAACACTGAATCTGCAACTTCATCAACAGGTTGCAGTAGAGCTTTAAAGTGAAAGAGAATGGTCAACTAAGGAGACGCCGTTTCAAAAAATGTGCTGTTAATCTAATGTCACTGGGCTGTCGGGACCCTCACTTCAGTGACCTGCTTCACAGGATTCTTCCCTCGGGGCTGTCAAGCAGCTGGTGAGCACTGTGGCACATATTTCTTCAGCTTGAGAACAGAGCTTGCGTATGCGAGTGTAGATCTACTTTTCCACCCGAAGAGGGAAGGTCTGTCACCTGTGTCAACGCCTCTACGCCAAATTGTCAAAAAAATGCCAGATAACCACCCATCCCAGACTCATCATGCTAGAGCGGTAGAATGCAACAGAAAGCTCAGTGGCCAAACAGGTACGTGTGAGCTCCTCTACATCAACCACGCGCTCGCGGGAGGTGAGAGCCAAACACTAACCCTTAGACAGCCTTGTTACTGCTGGTGAAAAACTGACCTGCTTCCAAAGAGTGACAGTCACCACCGCCACCGGAGCAGCCACGCTTTGGCTTTCATCTTTCACGCTCTGTCCAAGCACTGCCCCGTGGACTGGTTTTACTTCTCAAATGCAAATAAAAAAATGCATGGACTTCAGACTTGTAAAGTTTCTAGAAATAACAACTTTCTAGTACAACCCATAGAGCACAACGCAAGAAAGCAAAGCGCTGGAAAGCTGCGCTGGTGTGGGGTGTGCTGCCAAGTTTAGTCCTTTACAGACAACGAAGACAAACACAGGACTCTGCGGCACAACGCTCTTTTCACTGTGCATGAGGCAGTTCTGCAGGTGGATTTATCCAGGTGCATGTTCCCGACCTACTTTTGCTTTTCAGCTGGGAAACCCAAGAGCAAGGCTGTGCCGGCAGAGCAGTGAGCTGCCAGCGGGAGCTCAGCTCTGTTATCCCACCACAGAAGCACTCCAGATACAATCCCCTCAGGTTCCCAGCCCCCATCCTGCGCACAGATGCTCTATTATCACGCTCCTTTCCTCTTCTTCACCTTGGAGCAGTGATCAGATTTCTCTTGCACACTATTCTTCTGATTCTCCCCCCTGAATACTGTTACAACTGCGTATTAAAAAACCCCGACTGCCAGCAATTCCGCCCTTTCCAAAACACCAGCGAACCTCCAAGGTCGGGCGACAGACAGTGACAGCAGATCCCAAGATTAAGAATCAGCCTTCTGACCTTGTTACTAATGCACAGCTACACTTGCCTCCGCAGCAGTTTTCCACTAACACCTGCATTCTCCGCTTTTTTAACAGAAGACGTGGCTGAAGATATGGATGGCCGGGAAGAACAGGGGTGGAGAGACTTAGTTAGAAAAAGCAAATCTTTGGGCAAGGCAAAGTTGCAAAGCATTTTATGGTAGCTAGAAGCACTGCTAAACTTGCACCTGAGACAAACTTGCTCGAAGACACTGGCAACTGTAGGACCAAAAATAATCCAAGAAATGCTGCATACAATGGCTGTCTCTTCATCTTGTGCTAGCTAACAAGACAGTTAACTCAACCCATAACAGCCCCCATCAGAATTCACTGGGGGAGCCCCAATTGTTGATGTTTTTGTGTGTTTCTGCGCTCAGAAGGACAGAGTGGCCCCAACAGTTCTGTCTGGCTTGGAGGCAGAAAGAAGCGGTCATCAGCCCTCTCACACGTAGAGGAGAGCAAACAAGCCCCAGGTTCCGGTGCCCGGCACAGCAGAGCGGTGCATTCCCCAGCCAGACACCCACTCAGCCTGCCCGGTGGTACCGACCGTCTCCCTCGGACAGAGCGGCGTGCTCCACAAACAGCACAGGCAGCGGTGGGTACACGCAGCAGAGGCAAATCCTCCCTGGCAGAGAGGCCTGAGAACCAGAGCTGCAACGCTGCCAGCGCGGACAGGCTGCCCCAGCTCCCCGCAGCAGCAGAGCCATGCGGGAGGGAACCGCCTCAGCCCCAGGCTGCGGGCAGGACAGGAGCCTTCCTCCTCTTCCTCCCCCTCCTCCCCGGCCCCAGGAGCCACCTGAGCCATTGTGCAGTGCTGAAACCCAGGGAGGATTTTTCCATCTCCCTGCCTCCCTCAGCAATCAGCCTTCGCCCTGAGAGGCAGGGATTACATGGGGTAACTTTTTAACCCAGTTGCTGGCACTGCTGGCGTGACGCCTGCTCCAAAATCCGGTGTGCAGGAGGGAGGGGGAGGCCTTTAGCACTGTGCTCCCCACTCCTGGCCTGCATCCAGCCTGCTCCAAACCAAACGCTGATGAACTTTGCTTTAGGTGCCGAACTTCAAAAATTCACCTCACCACCATAAAACCAGGGGAGGGAGGAAGCAGCAGGTCACTCAGCGGATACAAGTGCCTCAGGACGAAGGCCAGCCACAAACACGTTGCTCCTGCCCTTTCTTCTTGTGTGTTAAAGATCAGAGAAAAAGGCTAAAGCTGAGACCAGTGCTCAGGACTGTAACATCTTGACAATCAGATGCTCAGCAGCACCCAGAGCAGGGGCAGCCCTGCAGGGTCTGTGCCTAGAGCCCTAGAGCTGGGGATGGTCAGGACATGGGGCTGCACCGCGCCCCTGGCCTGAGCCAGCCAGGCCCTGGCTTAAAGCTTGAGCAGCCGGCAAATAACTAGCTGAAACATGTAGTTTTCAGTGGAGGTCTCACACAAGCCACCGGCCCTTCCCAGGAAAAGCCAGGGTCTCACTTTGGAGTATTTCCCATCGTGACAATGGCTCTCGAATCCCGAACCTCCAGGACAGCCCAGCCCTCTCTCACCTATCGCGACACGGACAACACGGGAGGCGCCAGCTCCCCCTGCCCGGACCCTCATGGCCGGGAACCGTTCCCGTTCCCGCCCCAGGAGCAGCCGCCGCAGCTCGACCGGCAACGGCAGCGAGCTCCTCGCGGCCCGGCACGGGCGGGCCCGGCCCCGCCGCTCCCGCCCCACCCGTCGCTCCACCGCCTGCGGGGCCCGGGCAC
>VWYH01008946.1:248848-259875 GCA_013399365.1 Pampusana beccarii | reverse complement strand
CCCGAACCGCCGCTGCGGCCGCCGGACGGGGCCGCGTCGTGGGCGCCACCGCGGGGCTGTGGGCACAGGCACGGGCTCGGCGCCAGGCGCAGGCACGGCCTGGGGAGGCCCCGCAGGATCCAGTGAAGGTCACCGGCTGCGGGCGACCTTCCCGGAGGCCGCAAGGTCGGCGGCCGGGAGGGCCGCACCCGGGGGCGTCAGCGGCCGCCTGGGGAACCGGGACGGCCCGGCGGGGAGGGCCCGGCGGGGAACGGTGAACACGGACAGAAGCCTTGGAAACCGGCCGCCTTCCCTGAGCTGGGCCCGGGGGCCGGAGGGGCTGCAGGGGGAGCAGCAGCGCGGACCCTGCCCAGGGACAGCCGGGCACAGCGCGGCCCCGCTGCACCGCGCCGTGCGCCCCAGCAGCTCACAGAACACAGCACAGATGGTTTGGGTTGGAATGGGTCATGGTTTGGAGCTGGAGGTCCAGGGGCAGGTCAGGACAGGACAACCCTCTGCAGATTTCACTCTCTTTATTAAGAAAAAGGCATATTACAATGACTCCTAAAGTACAGCTCCATACTCTAGTCTCTGCGTATTAACACATTTTGAAAAGCACTTGGTTAAAAAGCAAAGTCAACATCATCCTGGCAAATAATGGTGTCATGTAGTAAAATGAACATTCAAAAAAAGCGGAGCGCTATCAAACCTTTGGCATCTGTCCCACCGCAATGGCTCTCCCCAGCACGAGGCACAGGCTTTTATTGTTCTCAGCAGAGCTTCGCACACTCAGACAAGGAGAGTGTTTTTGCTCCAACTAAACCACAGCCGCTCTGGGAGTGGAGGGGCTGTACCTGGAGTCCTTCCCTCCCGTTCCCTCAGCCAGAGCCTCCCCTGGGGTCCCGAGCACAGCTCAGGCCTCCCCACCTCAGGAGGCCTGTTACAGCCAAGGCAAGGACTGGGGTGACAGTGACCTTCCACGTGACGTTAAAGCACCCGAGCAAATACAGATGGTGCCCGTGCCCGCGGGACCGGGGTGCTGAGGCTCAGCACCTCACGTCCCAGGGGGAGAAAGGGTTTGGTTTCTCAGGCATACAAAGATTTGGGCAATCCTGCTATAATTGCAATGACAGGAATGGGGATCTTTTCTGGAAGCTACAAGATCAATGTAACCTCTTGGAAAGAGGCAGGAGGCATTGCCGCACTGCGTGGAGGTCCAGCTGCCGCGGGGGGTTGTGTTGGGTGCCCCTGTCACACCGGCAACTCTGCGACCCTGTTCCTGCCCAACAGCACGAGCTCTGCTCGCGGCGAGGCGGTTCACACAGCGCTTGGGCTCTGCCTCGGGCACAGCTTCCCCAAGGCAACCGGACGTGGCCGCGCTGGGGACAGGCTCTGCCAGCCTGTGCCAGCAGGACGGTCCCACAGCCTCCCCAGGGTTCGAGCGGCTGTGCTGCCCCTGCCTCACAGCGGCCCCACAGCGGGATGGGAAGGATGCAGCTGGGAGCGCCTGGATTAGTCCCAGCAAACACATTCAGAAAATATGGCTTTTTAATTAGCAGGGTCAAGAGACAACTTCCCAATGGTCTGCCCAGGGTTAAAATAAGTCCAGGGGAGTGTGCACCAAGTCGTCAGGATGGGCTTTGTCTCCTGCTGTGGCACCGGCACAGCCACAGTGAGTCGAGCAGGAGCCTCTCCCCCTCACCTGCCACTCGCCCCACGCCTGCTGCAAGGCTGAGCAATTTGAGACACTGCTTTCTCAGAGAGCATTAGGCAAAATAGTAAGGAAAAAAGAAATTAACAAACCCAACTCATCAAATCCATGAGCCGCTGCAGAGCTGCAGAGGGAAGGGGGTGCGGAGGAGAGGTGCCCGGCTGTTAGTCTGTGCACAGAGCTCTCAGCGCGTTGTGCTTTATAGACATAAGATGTTGTTTAACAACCGAGCTTATTGCTATGCATCCATTTCCAGTCTAATCATTAGGCTTTACGAGTCAACATTAAACACTGCTCGTTCCATACAAAGCACGTTGGTGTCTGCGGTGACACTCCCCGGTCTGTGCGTGTCGGGTACACGGCGCAGGGTGACGCTGGGCACCCCTTGAGCTCCCACGAGTCCAAACACACCTACAGATCACGTCACACAGGCCAGGGGCTCATCTCCAGCCTGAGCCCAGGGTCCGCAGGAGCCCCCGCGCCGGGGGAGGGCAGCACCGCCTGGGCTCCCTGCGGCTCGCAGCAGCCTGCTCAGTGAAAAACAGGAACGCTGTCTTTTTGTTCTTTTTTTTTTTTTTTTAACATTTTGATCTCTTTGATCATTTTATATAAATACAAAGATTAAAATAATTTATCTCAACATCATTTCTATTACAATCATACAGTGTTTTCCCTTCAAAACAAGTGCATGTATGTGTGTATATATATATATATGTGTGTGTATACATAGTATCTCTAGAGCTTCCCTCCTGCCAAAGAAAAGCAGCAGTGACGGAAACAGGTACAGCGCGCAGGAGCTGATCCTTCCCACTCCGAGACAACGGGGCCCAGGGAAAAGCACAGGGCTCACCCCAACAACTCATTTCTGAGCAGGTTATGCTGGCATGAAGGGTGAAACTGGGGGTTCCCTCCCGGTCTCTTTGGGAGCTCCCCCCTCGCTGAGGCAGCCGGTCCCAGGGCTGTGGGTCAGGGCCTGCCCAGCTGCCCGCAAACACTGGGAAAGCAACCGGCGGACTGGAAATGAGATCAACTCCTTCAGCAAGCTGCTAATTAGCGGTGAAGAGGAAAAGATCCTGCAGCTCAGACAGGGTTGCTTCATTTACATACTAGGCACTAAAAATGATGATTGCTAGGAAGGTATTTACAGAGAAGAAGGATCGTACCTCTCCCTCCCCTTTTCAATGCTCAGGTCAGTCATGAACACCATGATTTTATCAAGGATTTTATAATAAAAATGCAACATACTCTGTTAATTGGGATTGTCTAGGAAGGAGAGAGGAAAGCAGCTGTGCACACTGCAGCTGAAGGAGCAGCCGCACAGCGCAGAGACGTGCGCTGCCCTCTCCTGTGTTAGAACAGAGACAAACCCTCAGCAGAACCACTCTGAACCTGAGAGAAACAGCCATTTCCAAAGGCCAAACGGTGCCTCCCCTGCACGACACCCCGGGAACTGCCTGCCCGCGACGCTGCCGCCCAAGCTGCCCCTGCTGCGGCCGCAGGCGGGTGACAGCGGTGACAGCAGGGACCCGAGCCCCCCGCTCGCCCAGAGCCAGCACGGGCACAGCCGGCCAGCAGTCCCCCTGCACGGTGCCGGCCAGGGCTGGGGCTCGGCTGAGCCCCCGCAGTGCCGAGCCGTGTGCCGCACGCACACCCCGGCCGGGGACGCGCACCTGGCGTTCCACCCTGGGGGGCAGCGGCAGCAGGTCTCATCGCAGAAATCCTATTTTTCTTCATTTTTCTCTCCCTTGGAAGCTCTGCACAGGCGCTCAGCCGTCTCCCCTCCGCAGCCCTGGTGCTGGGCTGCCCTCTGGCTCAGATCCTGTGGGCTGGGGGGATCCTTCCCTGCTGCCCGTGGGCAGGAGCTGCGAGCAGGGGACCCGCTTTCCGCTACCCTTCCCCTCCGAGGGGACGGGGAAAGCCACCTCGGCCCGCGCCCACCCCGGTGCCGCTGGGCTCAGGCCATGCCGGCCGGTCGGGCCGTGCCGTCCCCTCGACGCCTACTCCCGGGCGCGGGGGGCACTGTGGGGGCCGGGCCCCTGCCTCTTGCTGGGCTCGCTCTTGGTCGACCTGGCCCTGGCTGCCGGCTCCTGCGGGGGCTGCCGGGGCGGCCTCTGTGCCCGGGGGGCCGTGGTGGCTCCGGCTGCGCTGTGGGCTGGGGCGGGGGGCTCCGGGCGCTGCAGGCCCTGTGGCCGCACTGTGTAGAGGAACAGGGCCGGGTCGGGCATGGCATCGTGCTCCTCCGGCGCGGGGTCCCTGGCGCGGGCACCATCCCCGGGTGGGCGCCGGNTGCTCGGGGGGCGGCCGCCCGCCCGCCCGGGGCCCCGGCAGCCGCTGGGCCGTGGCGTGCAGCTGCAGGGACAGGTAGGCGGCCGCCTCCGTCTGCTTCTGCAGCTCCGTGTCCAGGATGGTGACGCGGTGGCTCCGCCGCTTCAGCTCCTCCAGGAACCGGCGCTCCTTGTTGCGCAGGCTGGAGCGCAGCGCGGCCACCAGCGTCTCCTTGTGCCGCAGCTCCTTGCGCAGCTCCAGGTTGTCCTTCTCCTTCTCCTGCAGCTGGGCCTCCATCGCCCGGCACTTCTCCTCCAGCTCCCGGTCCAGGACGTCTGTGGGGACAAGGCACGGGGGGTCAGGGGAGACAGTGGGGGCTCAGCCTGGCACAACGGACTCAGCCCACAGCTCCCAGGGGTCCCTGCACGCTCCTGACGTGGCTGTGAGGACACATGGACGCGGCTGCCGGCCGCTCCATGGTGCTGCCGTGTTCCAGAGATGCCATCGAGGCTGCTCGGGCGCTTTTGGGAGCTGAAGCTCCAAACCCCACGCCAGCGCAGGCAGCCCTGCCCGTCACCCCGGCCGTGGTGCTGCGGGCACGGCACAGTGAGCGACACCCAAACCAAGGGGTGAGAGCAAAGGCAGTTTCAGCGGAGGATGCCGTTGCTATGGAACCTGCCGCCTCTGCCTCGCTGCAGCCTCGTGCTGCAGTTTCTGCAGTTTTAAGACTTCCCTGGGTCTTTCACCCTAAAGGTGACTCTCAGTGTACACAGAGGGCACGGGGGAGAGAATACCGCCTGCAAGAGAAAAGGAAACAGCAGCAGTGAAACCGTCAGGCCAATTTAGAAGGGGTAGTCAAGCTCAAACCTGAGACTCCACAGCCCAATTAGCGAGGACAGAGATGCTAATCCCGGATTACGGGGGAGCCAGGCTGTGCATGCAGGGAAGGAACCTCCACCCCGGGCAGGAGGAGTGGACTCAGGGGGAGCTCAAACATTATTTTGTGGGCAAAACTGACTGTTTGATGAACCAAAGGTGCTGGGAGATTTTCAGAATCAGCGTCTGGATTGCAGTCGGTGAGCAGAGCCGGAGGGGGCAGATAATGTCCCTGTTTTATCCCTGGGGCTGCAGGGTTTGCGGGCGCTGGGTCAGTGTCAGGTCAGCACAGCCAGCCCGGGGTGCTGGCTGTCACACCAGCCCCTCCCAGGCGGCTGCCCAGGCACTAAATGGGCTGCCAAGAGGCTGTGAATGCGCACCCTGATTGTCCAGCGCCAGCCCTGCCTGCTGCCCCACTGTCCCCTGCACACAAGGTCCACGTCCCCTCCCCGGGCCACCCCCATGGCCCCTCTGGCCGTACCCCACACCCAGACAGCTTCCCCGGATCTTATCTGGGGTTGTGCCCTTACCTTGCTGGCGGGCTTCCAGCTCCTTGATCTCCAGGTCATGGGTGAGCTCTGGAAGAGAAACCAAAGGGGACTGAAGGAGCATCCCCCCGCCGGTCCCACACTCCTGCTGGGGCCAGGGACACGGGCACTCAGCAGCGCTGCCTCTGCCTGCCCTTGGCGTGAGCCACAGGCTGAGACAGAAATACATGATCCTGGCAATTTGTGTGTTATTAAGGAGCTGTGAGGTCTGAGATCTGCCATGGCGCTTGCCCCTGCGATATGGCCAGCACAGCGTCTGCAGGTCCTGGCCCGCGGCGAGAGGGAGGCTCCGTTTCTCTGGTAATGCCATTGCTTTTTCTAAGACAGTTGCTGAACCATTTTCAGTGCTTTAAATCAGAACAAAGAGCAGAGCAATGGACTGAAAATAGACCAAAGTGCAAGCTGCCGCCCCAAGTGTTTCATAATGTACTGCTTCCAGGCTGATCTCTGCACGTGACACGGGTGGGACGGGCTCGTCCGGGCGCGATGTGCCCACAGAGGGATGCTGCCCTGCTCCAGGGCAGCGAGGGGGAGCTCAGGGACTTTGTGTTCACTTTAACCTGCGCACCTTTACGTACAATCTCTTTTGAGATAATGATCACGGCCCACCAAACCCCCAGCAGCTCTGAGGGAGAAGCAAAAGGGCAGTAGCAGCGTTCGGTTGTTTTGGGACATTTTTTTTCCCCTGAAAATGAGTTAAAATGGTTAATCTTTGCCCTACATTTTTCTTTTAATCTGCTTTCATGTTGACTCTAATCCTCATCACTGCCATCCTTCTGAAGCGAAACGCTTGGCTCAGGCTTCTCTGCCCGTCTGTCTTGGAAAACAAATCTGTAGTGAGAAGGCAGAAGAAGCTGAGAATGGAATGCAGTTTCTAGAAAGCTTCCAGCACTCCCGACTGCCCCACTGGGCTGTGACGTCTGAACCGAGGTCTGCAGGGCAGGCGGTGCAGCTCCGCGGGACGGCGGGGAGCGCTGACCAACCCCCCCGCGTTCCTCTGCAAACACCGTCCAGACCGCGGCACCCAAACCGCCTGCAAAGTCACCTGCAAACCGGCCGGGGCTGCCCCCGTCGCTCCGAAAGGGAAGGGGCTGCAGAGTCACACATGTCAGCTGAGGCTGTCACCTGTCCCGTCAGACAGGGCTGTCACTCGGCTGCCCTGGGACGAGGAGATCCCTGATCACCAGCTGTGCCCTGGGACTCACAACCCCCCCGACTGACTTAGGCACGAGAACTCTGCTGTCTCCTATCTGAAGAGGCCATGGATGAAGCCGTTAAAATAACAAAATAGAACAGCAAAAGCTCAGAAAGGATGGAGATAAAGAGACGATTCTATCACTGCAGACATGTCTTTGTTTCCCAGGAATCGGGAGGATGAGAGGCTGGAAGACAAGGAGTAATTAGCTATGGCTGAATTATTGATGAGAGTGCTGGCACAAGCAGGAAGGAGTGTTGGTGGCGGGCAGGGGCCGGAGAGCGAGGCTGGCTGAAGGGGAGGGTGACATTGGGTGACGTTGGCACAGCAGGGCCATGGGCGGGGGGCTGGTGGCTGTGTTCTGAAAGTGGTCTCACATGCCCTCATTGCTTCTTTCCCCTGGCTCACTGGCACCTGGGAGAAATGAGGAACCACTTTCACATTGTAATGAATGAAATACCTCTGTGGGCACAGAACATGGGAGGAAAAGGCAGAACCATCTTGCTGGCTAATGCTGGGTTTTCCCTTGCCTTACATCAGGAATCCCTCGGGGCAGCGACTGCTGCAGCCAAACCCCTGCAAGGTGCAGAACACGCAGCCGGGAGAGTGCTGAGCTACTGGGGCTAATCCTCCTTCAGATGCATGCCCTGAGCGCGGCATGCAGGCAAAGGGAGGGGGTTTAATGCTGGATTTCAACACAGATTCCTGTTTTATCACTCGCTTGGCCAGCTGATGCCCAGGAAAAAAATTGGTCTGGTTCTTCAGTGTTGCAGCTGGAGGAAGCTGCTGGCACCCACTGACAGAGGAGCGATTCCAGAGGGTTTGACCCACATCAGACCACGTAGCATGGTCCAGGCAGGGGCTGGTGGCACCTGGCCAGGGGTGCAAGCAGGAGGCTGGAAGGGGTGGAGATCCCCTGACCCCACAGCGAGCAGGATCCCTCGGCGCGGTGCTCGCCTCCTCCGCGTCCTGCCGAACACCAGCGCCAGCTCCCGCGTGGGCCCGGCCCCAGGTGCCAGCAGGTGCTCGGTGGGCTCGCGGCTCCCCCGCGCCACGGCCACCCCAGCGCTCACCTGAGCAGTGCTTCTGCAGGCGCAGGATCTCCAGGTGCAGGTCATGGAGCAGCTCCATCTGCTCCTTCTTCAGGAAAGCGATGTGCCGCTGCACGCTCTGGATCTGGTGCTCCAGGGACACGGTCTCCATCGCAACCAAATTCACGGTCCAGGCCTGTGGGGAGCGGAGATGGCTGGTGATCAGATGCGCAGCTGCTCAGCAGGCTGGTGAGTCCAGTCCCTGAAGCCTGGCGAGGGGCAGATGGGTGACTGCTCTCTTCTGCCCTTTCCACGGGCCGTGGCTGTGGGTGATGCAGCTGCACTCAGCAGGTCCCCAGGGAACAGTCCCCAAGCTGTCCCACTGCCCCAGCGCCTCTTGGGACTGGCTCTTGTCCTGCTGCGCTCAGGCTGGGAGGCTCATGGACTGCAGGAGCAGAAAATGCTGCTGCACGGACCCTGACATCAGAATGGCTTGTTTCTATTTTGGATTTGGCCCTAGGAAATGTTTTCTTGCTGAGCAGGATCGCATCTGGGGCAGGATTGATCCTGCAGTCCCCAGGTGGGAGTTGCACCAGAGATGATTTTGGCTCTCGCCTGACAAGCCGCATGTTACGAAGCAGTAACTGCAGCAAGAGATCTAACACATGAAAAATACAATATGCTTCGTCTAACCCGATCAGTGTTACATGGCAAGGAGAGTCATGCTGTCTTCCAGAAGAAGAAACATTTTTCCCAGTAATTTGGCCAGCACAGCAGAGCTGCCGTGAGTCCCACGCTGGGCAGTGCAGTGCATGTTGGGGTCCCTCACCATGTGTGAGCAGCTCCGGCAAAGCAGCACCGTGAGCTGCCCACCTGTGCCAGTGCAATGGGAGAAAAAATGATCCCCCGAAAGAACCCATAATTCTGGGAAATATAATTTCCTACGAACGTGGAATCTATCCTGGCTGTCCGCATGCAGCCCAAGAGCAGAGGCAGCCTCAGCAAACTGTGGTGCCAACGGGGTGACATTGCACCAGCCGGCCCGAAGGATGGCGTGCACTGTCCTGTCCCTGGGGAGCTGCTGCCATTCCCTCCTTCATTCATGTCTGACTTCAGGTTTCTTTCTATAGAAACTTCAAAACGAAGCGAGCGCTCTGGATTATGCTCATGGCACGCCCAGCTGGGTAACATAGCACATTTCAAGATAATTCCTGCAACCTAAATCGAATCAAACTGCATTTAAGCTGAATTCTGCAGCAAGCGATCTTGGCAGTGCTGCGAGTTCAAAGCTTTCTTCTTGCCAAAGCCTCTCCAGATTCATGAAATCCTTAAGTCAGGTCTCCTGTTCCATGAGAGGGAGGGGAATTTGTTAAGGGGGGAGTGATTTACTTGTGCCAGTGCGGCAGCTGTGGCAGTTACCTGGCATCTGCTGCAGCCTGGAAACACAAATCGCCTCCAGCACAGCCCGTCCTGCTGCCAGCTGCAGGGCTGGAATGCACCATGCGCCGGGCCCGGAGCAGCTTCTTGATGGGAGTTGTGGCACCTCATCTCAGAAACGGCAGAAAGTAGGTTGGACAAAGCCCGGGGGATACATAGTGCTATTTTCAAGCACTTTGTTCTGTCTAGTTGGAATGTCTTTAATAGAAATGGCTGCAAATTTTCCATTGAACTTTCCCTCCTCCCTTTAAGTGGGAAATTACCCTTTTTTACCAATGAAAATGTTTTCATTTAGAAATAAATAGTTGATAAATATCAAGCTGTAAAGAAAGCCAAAGAAAAATAGTTCTGGAATTGAGGTCTGTTTGTTGTCTCTGATTTGGAAGATAAAAAGCCTGCATAATTTACCTGACTGTGTGTGGGGAAAGCCTGTCTCCAGCATTGCTATGGGAAATCCCTAGTGGGTTTGGCTGAGCTTTGTTTGTCCACTGTGACTTTCACACATTCACTTGAGAAACAGCTCTCAGCTCCTGCCAGGAACGTCAGGCATTTCACTTGTTTTCACCATGCGACTACAATCTTTGGGACAAGGCACACTGGGAGTCCTGATCTCAGCTGAGTGGTCCAAAGCGCTGGCAGAAGACCTCAGTGAGATTCACAATTTCATGCCAACTTACCAGAACTTGTTTTACAAATGAAAATGACTGAAGCAACTTCTTGCAGTAGCTACAATGACCAATTTAGTTGCAAGTCTGCTAAGAGCTGATTTCCATTGCGCAGACAGATTGCTTGAGAATTTGCTTCCAGGGCAAAACTATACTGAAGGCTGTTGTTTCATGTCAATCAGAATCCCAAAACTTTGACCCAAGGAAAAACCTCTGCTCTGACGGTGCATTTGGAAGGCAGATATGGTACATACACGT
Organism: Pampusana beccarii; assembly: GCA_013399365.1. Lineage (NCBI taxonomy): Eukaryota > Metazoa > Chordata > Aves > Columbiformes > Columbidae > Pampusana > Pampusana beccarii. The sequence goes on along the minus strand of VWYH01008946.1, from coordinate 249,910 downwards.
ACCCAGCACAACAACTGTCAAAACGAGATCACGTAATCATTTTTCCCCATTAAATGGCAAATTAACCAGGAGTCAGAGGGCACAAACAAGGTTTGCCGAAACAGGTCGATAATTTATCCTGTTGTGGTTGCCAGCAACCCCCTTTCCATCACATTAAAACGTATGCAGGAATAAACACTGATACGTATTAGAAATCTATACTGCTTAGTATTTACGATCTCAAAGAACACAAACACAAGCTTAGCAACAATGCCACAAAGCTAGTACATCTTTCAATGTCAGCAAAACAAGGCAGCAGGAAGCTAAGACACTTGCAGAAGGTCACAGAGGTAGCAGCAATGCCAGGAATAGAAACTAGAGGTGAAATCCTGGCCTTGTGGAAGTCAGTGGGAAACCTTCCTTGATGTCAGCAGAGGCAGAATTACACTTGGAATCCTATTCGTTATTCATTATCTATCAGTATCTATCTAAAGATAAATTCAATACAAGTGATGATTGTAAACTATTGTGTTTTCTCGCAATTCTCTAGACACCACTGCCTGACTAACAGCCAAAGCTGAAGCTTGTGATTCGGTTGCAGATGCTGAAAGCAAGGCTGTGTTTTCTCCTGCTGGCTCCGGGGGAATTAACTACGGATTCAGCTCGCTGCCAGGAGCAGAATCTGGCCAACCATCAATGCTTTGAATCAATCATCACGTTAGGTAGGTGATCCTCCCGGTGCCATCCTACACTTTGGGAATTTCGGAGCGACGCTTTCTGGTCCCCAGCTGAGTCCTGCTACAGACACTTAACCCTGCAGCTGCCGGCGGGCAGAGCCCCGCTGTGCTCGGAACTGCCCTCTGCAGCAGGCGGGGAACCAGCGGCGGGTCTGCACGGGGCGAAGCAGCTTCTAGAACACGCACAAGCAGGGCTGGAGGCAACTTCTGGAGGGACGGTCCCCACGCAGCGCAGAGACCCTTCCTTCTCGGGCCGCTCCCTGCCCGCGTCCCCCGGCTCCCGCGCCAGCGCCCGCATCCCCGCAGCGGCTCCGCGCCGCCGCCGCCCGCCGGGGCCGCTCTCCCC
>VWYH01008946.1:218483-248836 GCA_013399365.1 Pampusana beccarii | reverse complement strand
CGGCCCCGCCTCGCCCGGCCCGGCCCCGCCGCCAGCCGCGCCGTAAACAGGCGGCAACGTGACCGGAACTGGGGAGCTCCGCCGGGGCGAGGGCGGGGAGCGGGGCCGCGCCGGGAACCGAGGCGGGAGGCCGGGGGACCGACCCCAGCGCCGGGAGCATCCCCTCGCAGCCGGGCCGGGGCTCTGCTGCTCCACTAGGGTCGGAGCTCAGCTCCGCTGGGGGAGCCGCACTGATGCCGGGGCTCCGCTCCCCGAGATCCCCCACCGGACCTGGCTCCGCTCCCCGGGACCCCCGCGGCCGCCGCCGGTCCCGCTCCCCGCCGCTGTCCGCGGTGCTGAAGCCGGCGCGTCCCAGAGCGGCCTCCGACGCAGCCCAGGGGCTGCGGGCGCCATCGGGAGCGGCCATGGGCTCGGGGGCGGCTGGGAACTCGCAGCGTTCGCGTGTCCTGCGGGGTTTTTAGCGTCAAGGCGATTGAAGGGGGAATGGAAGTGAAATGTGGGATGGTCCCCACTCCAGCCAGGAAATCGGTGGGGAGCGCGAGTCAAAAAAGAGCTTCCCAGAAGCTGTGGTCAGAGAGATGGTAAGAAAAGGTGGTTTACTCATGTGGTTACTAATTCTTCATACCCTTTTGTTGTGATATGCAGACCAGCTGAGGCTCCACTTTCAAAGATTACTAAATTCATTGCGCCTCTTTCACAGCAGGGGAAGCTCAGATGCAGTGGCCTGTTCCATGTCGCATGGCAGTGAAGGTGCAGAGAAATGGTAGCGTCCTCCCCATCAGCTGACAGTCTGCTGATTCCCATTCCCTTATTCCCAAATCTGCTACAGAGAGTGCAGTGTTCCTAGTCTGATGCTCAGCCAGATTATGCTGCCATCCTCACATTACAACAGCCACTATTCTGCTTTTTCAGCCTTTAGTGCACTAACAGCACATGAAGATGTTGTAGGGCAGCCCACAGAGTATGGTTTGTGGTATCATTTTGTCATCCCACACATCCTTTCTTCCCCTTGGATGTTTCAAACCTCTGACTGAGTGCCTGTGCTACACAAAGCAATTAAGGTTATCCTGTGCTGACTCCTGTGTGGGCCTCCTCTCAACTTGTTTATCTGAAAAAACAAAGAGACCACCTTGCAATGACAAGTTGTTAAGAGGTGAAGGATTTCTGTGTGAAGGAAGACAGTGCAAACATTCTTACTGAGATAAATGTCATCTCATCAGGAGCACCTCTCACCTGCTTATAACCATCAGGTCAACTCTTTCCAAGGTGTCTTTCGCCTCTCTCTTTGCGGTTTGCCATGTTTGGCGGTGTGTGTGCTGTTTTCATGTCTCACTGTATCTTCCCCTAACACATGTGCTAACTTGAGTAGCAGTGAATTACAGATAGGGGGGTTGGAGAAAGAGGGAGGAGTGATTTCTGAGTGCATCATGTTTCACCAGGTTTGTACAATTTTCATTGATTTTCCAGTGAATAAAAGACAAGCCTCCGAACAACCAAGGTCAGGCATTCGGGGAGAGCTCCCTCTGTGAATGAGGTCATGGCTCTGGGACAGAGCTGTGCTGCGGGGGAAGGCAGCAGGGCACAGCGCGTCCTCTGCATCCAGCAGGGCATGGGATGAGCCGATGCTGCTGCAGCAGTTGCTGGCAGCTTGGATTCAGCCACAATGCACACAGACTATTAATGTTTCCCATCACCTCTCTTGCTTGCACTCATCGTTCCACAGTGAACTGGTTTGGCTGGCAGCTTTTTGCTCTGAGAGAGCTGCTCTCAGCTTTCTGACTGGTACATGGCCTAGCAGCCCCCTAGCTAATGCCTCCTGCAACCGTGCTGTTCCGCGCCACAGTTACGCTGCGACCCCCTCCCTGTGTTGTGGGGTCCCTGCTGCCAGCCCAGGTGAGTGACGGAGCTCTGGAGGCTGTCAGGAAGAGCCGGGCCGCTCCTGGCCTGGCGGGCACCAGCTGGGGGATACCCAGCTGCAGCGCTGCCCGGAGAGGGTGCTGGCAGCACCCGCTGGCTGGACCCGTGGGTGCCAGCGGGGCTGGGGGTGCAACTGCGCAGGGACCCCCCCGAGCCCCGGTTTGGCTGCAGAGTCGTGGCTCTGCCCCCGGCAGCCGCCCTGGAGAGAGGACTCTGGAGATGGCAGAGCTGCAAATGCTGCAGCGCGGTGTCGCAGGCGGCAGCTCCGCCGGGCGGGGCAGGCGCTGCCCGCAGCTCCGAACCGACACTGGCCTCTAGCGGCAGCGGCAGCGGCAGCGGTGCGGGAAGCAGTGCGGGAAGTGGCAGCGGTGCGGGCTGCCCGCAGGTCTGCCTGTGGTGACGCGCCTTGCGATGGGTGACACCAGTTCCCATCAGAAGTGACAACCGATACCGGGATAATCCAGCCACTTCCCAAGAGCAGCGACTGCCTCAGTGTGCACCGAAGTTAAACCTGTGTCCTGTGCTTGTCAGGGCCAACTGCGTGGAGTGCTTTAGACCACTGCTTTCCCCTCCACCCCCCGAGTTATTTATTAGGGGATTTTTTTCATTAATTTAAAAGTGAGTTTAATTTTGCCTCCAATATTATTTTTCAACCTAATTGAAAAGTAATGTGTGTGTGTGTTCTAATTACTTTGAAGAACCTAATAAGAAGCTCCTTAAAGTGATGGAGGGCTAAAAGCTAGAGGGTTTTGATAAATTTAACATTAGCTTAACACTTCCACTGGGATTTGAAAATATCAGACTTGTAAGGATATTTGCTTGAGCTAAGTAATGCAATTTGTCCTTCTTCAAAGAGCTGCTGCTCTGCTCAGTTGACTGTGGGGAGGGCTACGGCGATGCTGGGGCAGCACGGCCCTGTGACACCTAGCTGAATGGGGCACAGCTTGGGGAAATGAGGCCAAATCTGCCAGGCTGGCTCTGGCGCACTGGCCCAGAGGGACATCCCGCTGGGATCAGCACAGTGCTAGGGGTGCAAAGGGGCACATGAATTCTGTTTACGTGACCCTGAGCAAGGCATGGACTCTCCAGCTGACAAGGAAGAGCACCACTCTGTTTCTGACCAGTGGGCAGCTGGGACAGATGCACTAATGCTTTTCAGATGTGTTTGGGCCCAAAAAGAGTGGGACTCTAGAGTTGCCAATAATAGGTACTTACGTCAGTAATCAGTGTTATTTGATTTAAATGAAGCTGCTGGATTATGGGTGCAGCAGCTGGGGGTGCTGAGCTGGGAAATTATGTTCTTAAAGATTAGAAAAGCAAGGGTTTGGGGCCAGAACATCACTTTTGAGGAGCAACTTTTAGTGTGATTTGAAGCTTCTTGAAGTAACACGTAACATGCGTGTCCTTGGAGGCTCCGGTGGGATGCAGCCAGTGGGTGGGAGCCCCTCACCCGCGCAGCCCCGCCAAGCGCCCTTCGGTTGCCCTGGGAGGAGCGGGCACTGCACGGGGCTTTACATAATCGGGCTGGGCAATGTGACCCCCCCGCACCTGCCCGGCCCGGTCCCCCGGTGCCGGAGGAGGCGGGAACGCGCAGGAGCCCGCGCAGCCGCCCCAGCCCCCGCGGGGACGGTGACCGCGCTCCGGCGCTGCAGGACCGGGGGTTCCCCGGCGGGGTCCCCCACTTCCCCGGCGGGGCTCCCCCTTCCCGGCGCCCCGCCCGCCCTGCGGCAGCGCTCCGGGCCGGCATGGCCTCGGGCAAGGCGGCGGGGGAGCGGCGCTGGGAGCTGGTGCGCTGGTGAGTGCGGGGGGGCAGCGCAGGGGCCGGGGCAGCTCCGGGGGCTGGGGGGTCCCGGCGGGAGACAGGAGTGGCTCAGTTTGCAAGGGAGTCCCGGCTTTAGTGTGGGAGGTGCTCCTAGCCCGGGAGAGACCGGGCTGCTGAGCCAGGTGAAGGGGGGAATCCCGGCCGCGGAGGGCTCCCGTGGGGTTGGGGGGGATAGGACGTAGCCTCGGCACCCTGGGGTCCCCCGGGGCACCCCAAGGGTCGCAGTGTGGTCCTGGGTACGGGGCTGTGGTGGGTCCCAGGGGAGCGGCTGCTCCAGCCAAGGGGGGACGGGACAGGTCCCCTGACAGGGAGAGGGCAGCTGCTGCGCGGGGATCTCTGATGTTTGGGGTCCAGTAGAAGAGTTGGATCCCAAAGCAAGAATCTGCTTCTGGGAAATGGCCCTGCCCTGCACGGGAGAAGTGTGGGGAGCAGCAGCGTCCTGGTCCCGGACACACTTGGGTCCTGTATGTGCCGCAGGAAGTCTCTGGGACACACATGAGATACTTGGGGGACATCTTGGCTGTTGTGGTGGGGCGAAGGGGTGCTGAGGCTGCTCTGGGCTTGATGTGTGGGGACCTGCTTCTTCCTGCTGGGAACGGGTGATTGCAGTGACTGGAGCAGCTGGGCTGGGCTGACATTGGAAACAAGCTTCCTCTGTATTTTTTGGTTTTTAATTGTGTAGTTTGTGACGTCCAAAGCTTGTGATTTGTGAGCAGGGCGCTGTAGTGATGCCAGGCTGTGACTGGGGTGACTTTGGTTACAGCGTGGTGCTGCTGATGTAGGAGCTGGAGTGAGCCCAGGGAGGGCTGGGGCTCCTGGCTGTGGGTGGGATCCCAGCAAACCTGAGGGAACAGAGTGGAAGTTGTGGAGGATTACTCTATGCTTGTTAAGCTTTTTCTTTTTTTGTTCCCCTGTCCAGCAGCCTAGGACACTATTTCTCTTGCACACTTAGACCTGAACTGTTACAACGGCTACCTGGCTGTTCTGCCATCCCCCCATCTCACCCCCTGCCCCCTTCCTTCCCAAAAGGTGTCCTGACTTGCCTGCCACTGCTTTGTGCGATGTTATCATATGCCAGAGCTGCAGGGGAACACTGGGACTATAATGTGCTTGGTTGATTGTACTAAGAAAATTAGCTGGTCAGTGTGTACAGGGGACACTCAAAGAACCTCCTGGCTTTCCTTCGGCTGAGAGCAGGAGGTCCCAACTCCCGGGCTGTCACCGCCCCTGGCTCTGGCAGGACCCCCCGGCCCTGGGCTGGGTGAGTTTGGGCCGGCAGCATTTGCACGCGGGGGAGAGACTGTGAGCTCGCCCCAGCCCTGCCTGGGCTTTCATGGATGCTGCAGCTGTGTGTGCATGTGTCTCCAACCAGTACAACAGGGGCTTTAAATAATTAATTGCTTGTTGATGAAATTTCATGTTCAGAGGGGGGTGTGTGAAGTGCAGCTGGTTGTTGGGATGAAAACAGGCAGCAGAATTGTGTTCTAAAAGATGGGAACAACTGTGGTTACCGACATTTTGCTCATATAAGAGAGAACCCGTACTTCTCTAATGAAAATAATAACCATCAATTCATCAATTGAATATTATTTAATAAGCCTCAACATCTGGCCTGACATTCACAACAATGTTAGAAAGCACTGGCTCCCAGACCAGACTAATGGCTGATGCCAGGGCTGGTCGGGAGCTACGGGAGGAGAAGATGCTCAAGGGTGGGGGTGCTGCGCTGGGGCTGCTGTGCTTCTGCCTCACAGGGTTTTACAGTGAAACGTCTCGTTTGGAGATGTTTGCTCTTTTCTGTGCCTGGGGGATATGGGTGCTCATGGGCCTGGCCGGGGGCATCTCCTGTCTTCTGCAGGGCTTTGCACTGCAGCTGCCCGTGCTGGGTGATGGGGACCTCTGCTCTGGTGGCAGTGGTGGTGGGGATCGAGGGTGGCCGAGGGGACACCATCCCCTCCCCTGGGCACACCCTGGAAGGGATGCCCTGTCCCAGCTGTGGCTTTGTGTCCATGGGAGCATCTGCTGATGGGGACAGTTGGGGCTGTGATGCTTTGCTGCTGCCCCTGAGGAGCAGTTGGTGGTGCTGAGCCAGCTGCTCTGCTCTCCGCGTCCTGCCGCTCCCTCACCGCAATCCTGCACTAATAAATATTTCAGTCTTTCTTGCTGTTATTTTTAGGTACGTGCGAGAAGGCCGGTTTCGGATCGAGGAGAGGACGCTGACGGCTTTCCAGTGGCTGTACTCACCCCAGCAGCACCGCATCGTCAGCCGGGCAGACCTGGGCTCACCCAGCAGGTAAGAGGGGGTCGGTGGGTGCAGGACCGGGATGCATGGGGAGTGCTGCCGTGCCCCCTGCCAGTGCTGCTGACAGCCTGCTCTGTCGTGAGCCCTCGTGGCTTTGAGGTGGGCCTCCTGAGCCTCAGCCTGTCTCTGGAGCCCTGTGAATATCTCAGCATCTTGGATTTCACTTTAAAGTAAGGTTCCAGATGCCAGGGTCTCAACGGGGAGCTGCAAATATCACACAAGTACCCTTGGGTTTACAGCAGTGGAAAGGACAAATCGCTGACTGACATCCCAAACTTTTGTTTTTAAAAGCGTCATGCTTTTCGTCAAACACACAATATTTTGGGGACCTGTTTTAAGCATATAGCACACTTGAGATTTACTTAGAAAATAAATCGTGAGCCCTGGGCTGCATATCTCCCAATCGCAAGCGATCTCTGGAAAGTATTCGTTCTGATCCCCCAGTTTCACTTGGTGCTTAAACTCTCCCCTTCACAGCTTGTTGAGAACGTGTCTCGGAGCCACGTCCTGAGCATGTGCCGCGGCTCTCCCTGCTGATGCATATGCATCGCTGTCAGTTCAGATCCCAGTGTCTGATGATAAAACGCCGTTAACATAAAAGCCTTGCGGGCCTCAAGACACATATAGTGCCGTGTCTGTTTTCCTGCCTGTTAAGAGCACTGAAACACCCCGAGTCCCTGGGTGGCTGCATTGGTAAAAGCTTTTCCCTCTTTATTTCAGCAGCAGTTTTGCTCTGAGAGCCCTTAAAGCCCTGAAGTATTTATTTCCATGGAATTGCCTGTGCCAGAATAACAGTGGGAGGGAAGGGGTGCATGTGGAACTTAAATGTGTGTAGCGCCATTTATAATTAATGTTAAATACCATTGGGGTTAATTCCACTGGATTCGTTTGATTTCCCAGTGGGCTGGGGAGTTAACTGGAGAAGTCTGGTAGAGTGTATGCGATATCAGTGAGCACGATGAGCTGAACACTTGCTGCTTTTTCTTTGTATAATGGTGGTGACACAGCCGAGCAAGAGGAGGGTTGATCTGCTGGGTGTAACAGGTGTATTTTATTATTTGCACACATTAATGTGTTCATCAGTCCCAATTGAGCAGCACTTACAGAAGGATGAGAGCATAGGCCCTGTTTCCTATGACTCTTTGCCTGACTGAGTGGCTTTAGCCTTGGACGCCCCCCTGTACTGTGTTTGGGAGCAGTTAAACAGGGCTACCAAAAAAGGGAATTGCATTGGTTTCACTGGATCTCTTTAGGAACCAGTGGGACCCAAGCGATGTGGCTTGTGAGGAGCGCACTGAGCTCTGTGGTGCAGGCTGATCCTTGGGGCTCTGCCCAGTGGCAGCAGCGTGGGGCTGGGGGGGTGACCTGTGAGCTAGAAAGGATGGGGCCTGTCAGCGGGAATGGAAATTTCTCCTTTCCTCTCAGTGGGTCCAGATTTTGGCCCTAGAAGCTCTTGTTTTGCCTGGTCCAGTCTGTGTCTGTCTCTAGTTTGGCTGTAACACATGAAGGGGCTTGCATGCCAGACTGAAGTCAGGTTTTGAAGCTGAATGCGAAGGGGGTAGCTCCGTTTTCTAGTTATTTTTTAACAAAACAGCCCTTTCACTCTAAAAGCCCCAGTCAGGTTTAATAGGCGAGCTCCTCTGCTTTTGCTGGTAGCTTCTACTCCAGCAATGCCACCGCAGTCCCCCCCGTGAACAGCCCTTGCCCAGGACCCCGTCACATCCCCAGCCTCAAGGGACCCGGTCCCGATTTCTCGCTGACACGTCACTGGAGCAGCGCTCGTTCGTGTCCCCTGCGCGGGGTGAAGCGGGGGTGGCTCTGCCCCAGCAGCCCCCCCGCAGGCCCGCGATCGCCGCCCGGCTCGGAGCCTGCGCGGGGATGCGATCGCGGCGGGGCGGGGAGCGCGCTGCTCCGCACCCCCGCAGCCGCGGCTGCTGCACCGGGAACACCGCGGAAACACAGGTAAGGCGCTTTTGAGTCTTGCTAAACCTAAACACACGTATATAGCGTTATTTACAGCGCGTGTGGGGACCAGAATATAAATATCCAGGGTAATCCTTCAACAGAAGAGATTTAAGTCCGTATTTGTCCTTGTTTTTACCCTGTATGGGCTTGTCTGAATGCAAATGTAAGGCAGAGCCGAGAGATCTATTGTTGAAATGCTTTGCCATTCTCAGCTTCTCGGTTTGCATTTAAATCTGCGCTAAATACTCCAGGCACGGGGGCTTTGTGTGGGGGGCTTGGGGTCAGGGAGCTGGGATCTGTGCCCCAGTGTGACTGCGGTGATTGCCAGCACTTACGTTAAATAATGACAATTCAAAGGAGGCAACTTCAAAAGGGCTTTTCAGTGCTCTGCTCCTCTGTCTTGGGGGGATTCTGGGGTCGGTGCCCGCTCGGGGCACCCCTCGGGTGGGCTGTGAGTCACAGTCCTGCCTCCCCAGGCACCTCGTTGCTGAGGAGCCCCAGATTTCTTGCATTTGACAGAAACAGGGCACAGAAGGAGATCGTTTTGAGCCTCGCGATGCACCCAGAGCCCTGTTTGCTGAGGTGGCCCTGCTCCCCTCTCTTTTTGAGCAAGACCATAGCTTATCTCTGCCAGAGAAGCAGCATCATGTCTGCTCCCAAGGAGAGCAGAGCGTTTCTCTTTATCCCGCTCATCCCCACGGCTGAGCACCAGTGTACCCGCCGTGCGAGCCTGTCACCCGCATCCCTGGTGTATGCGGGACACAAGACGGATCCTGCCAGGTCCTGCTTTATTTCCTCATCTTCTGCATACTCCAGGCTTCGCTGTTTTATTTAAGACCGCTTGTTGTTTTAGTAGCACAAGGGACATAATGTCTGTCCACATGGCGCGATTTATTGAAGGTTGGAAATACGCCAAGGAGTCTAAATTCAGATGCAACAAGAAGCGTGATTCCAGGCAGCAGGCTCCCTTTCTGCACACACCAGGTTTAACAGATATTTCATGCTCCCTCTGCTGCTGGTTCCTCCCAAAGGGCAGCTCACAATAACCATAGCAGCAAACCTCCCTTTTTAATTTGCTGATATTTGTTTTAGCATCCTTCCTTCCTCTTCATCCCTGAGTGTATCTGTATGGTAGCAGGTTCTGGGGGCTGCTGGGAGAGTCCCTCTGCTGCCTGTCATGTACCTGAAGTCAGATGCTTGACTGTCGTTAGCGGCTGCTGTGGAAACAGGAACAGGACTTCAGTAGCAACAGTAGGAAGAGTCATTTTTTCCAGGAGCTAAAAACAGCTCCTTCTCCCCAGACCTCTTTCCAGTTTCGTGGGGGTAGATGAATCCCTGCTTAGAGTTAACATCTGCCTCCAAGTTGGATGCCAAACCAGAAAGAGCTGTTTCTCAATTCTGACTTGAATCTAGCCCAGCTCTTTCAAACACCTCTCAAAATGGTGGAAAAATACAGGTGATACTGGCAAGATGTAGCAGGGTTTTGAAAAGTTTGAGTCCAAATCCTGCATGTCTTGTCTGCAGTGTTTAGATGGAGCCATGTACAAGTTTGGCCTTGAATCTGAGCCCTGACTGCTGCCTAAATCTAACCCTGCACCAGCGCATGTTGGCGTTGAGCAGTGACTGGTTCTCCATGTGCTGCTGGGGCTGTGAGGGGCAAGGGCAGACGTTGGTCCCTGAGCCCAGCTCCTGCAGGCACCATCTCCTGTGGTGTCTTCCTAAACGTGCTGAGTGTCAATTAGGTTTTTATTTTTCCTTCTGTTATTAGGAAACTGTTCCAGAGACTGTTTGTATTAAAGATGAGAAACTTCCTAATTTCCAGCCAAAGCATGTTCAGGTTCACCCATGCTTTCCTCCCTCCCCCATGCTTTGCCAGCCCTGTTTTTTGGTTTGAGCAGATCTTTTTCTGTCTCACTACAATTTCTTCATAGGCTGCAGATGCATCCCGCCCATGTTTGCTGTGTGATCTGGGCCAAATGCTCTCGGGTTCTTCTGGTCCAGCTCTGTGCCAGCCTGCCTGGCTGGAGCATCCTCTCCTGCGCTGAACCTGCATGGGAAGGGCCGTGGCTGGGAGAGGTGGGGCAAACAGACACACAAATGTCTGCTTGAACAGGCTCTTCCTAAGGACACAGCCTCCCCTCGCCAGCAAGACAGAGTTCTGAAATGGGTGGACCTGAGAAAACAAGCAGCTCTGTATGTTAAATTCATACTGGGCTGAGAAGAATTTAATGAGCCTGGGAGCCTGTGTGATGGCTTTCTGCGTGCAGCACTGCGATCAGACCAGATCCATGTCTCTCTGCAGTACAGAGCTGGGTCGTGTGATGCTGGAGAAACCAGTTGCTCACGTGTGTCAGACTGGGTGTCCAGAGAGCACATGCATGTTCAAAACATGAATGCTGGTGATGTTTTCGGTGCTGCAGGGTGCTCAGGAAACCTGGTCACCCCAGAGTGCCTGAAGGCAGCAGCCGGGGCCAGACGGGTTGTGTTGAGCTCTCCGGTGCTCCGTGCAATGAGTGTGGGAGGGATGGGGAGTCGCCTGCTACACGTGGCAGAAGTGGGGGGTTTGCTTCTGAATGTACAGCCTGGGCCTTCCTCACCCTCCCTCTGCACTGCCTGGAAACAACACAATCAATACTGCAAAGAAAAGCCAAATTAGCATTGACAGACTTCAGACCTAGAAATACTTCAACACATTGATTTCTGCTGGTATCACTGTCCTGAAGCAGCCCAGGCTTTGCAGTTTGGCCTTGCCTTCCTGCACAGGGGTCCTGCAAGCATTGCAGTCTGTGCCAGGCTGGGCACAGCTCTGCTCCCTCCCACCGCCAGCGTTCCCTGGGACAGTGGCTCTGGAACAGCCCTTGCTGTGGTCCCAAACCTGGCTGGGTCAGTTTGCCTGTTTCTGCAGGTCCTTGAGCTGCTGCCTGGCTTATGGATGGGCCCAGCCTTTGAGAGCAAGCTGGGTTTTGTGGGAAGCTGCTCTTTACGGCACTGAGTTACACCCTTCCTTTTACTTCAGCAGCACCATGAAGGGGGGAAAATACTATTAAAAATATTCCATGCACTGAGTCAGAGTTAATTCGGACAGTGCTTTCCTTTGCTTTGTACGTTGAGGCTGATGATATGCACAGCGTGTTCTTCCTGCCAGGACAAAATCTAATATTTCTGGGTGCCCACAACCTTCCTTAGAATCATAATAGAAAGATGAATACCGTCAGTGTGCCGCATGCAATATTAAAGCATTAATGATGCAATCAGTCTCTCTTAGCCTCAGTAACAAAAGAAAGAATTACGCTGTCCTTCCTGGGCATAACTCTGCTCCGTGGTGTGGGCTCTGGCTGCTGGGAGATGGCCCAGTGCCCAGCCAGACCCTCCTGTGCCCGCACCGGCTGCTGGGGGTGCGATGGAGCGGCTGAAACTTGGGCACCTCTCCTGTGCGCTGCAAATGCTTCAGGGGAGTTTGGGTTTATTAACTGGCTCGTTAACAGCATGGCTTGCTGCTCCCTGTCCCTGGTGTCAGCGGTGGGGCAGAGTGACGGGAGCTCCTGGGTCAGGCAGGTGCCCTGAGAAATTTTAATTTTGTTTGGTGCAGATGGTACCAAGGAGACAAAACCCCCCAGGCCTTTGTTTCTTAATTTTGACTGGTCAGTTACAATTTGGCTGTGACTGCTCTGAAGGGAGGAGGGTTTATTTTTCCTTTTGTTTCTGAGCCCAACTGTGCAAAATACCTTGAGGGGGAGAAGGGAAGTGAGAAAATGTCATTGCAGATGAACTATTTCTGGATGTGCTCCCATGCGGGTGAGGTGGTGCTGAGTGGAGGGAGGCTGGTGGCCTCTGGGAGTTGCAGTTGAGTCCTTGGTGTGTGTTTAACCTTGTTCAAATGCTGTTTGTCACCTGTATCTGGTGGGGAGCAGGGAGAGCTCCGCTTCAGCCCCCACCAGCCATGGGCATCCCCGGGCACTGGTCCCACGGGGGGTGAGGTGGATTTGTGCTGGGACTGCCCTGCACCCCTCCTGGGCAGTGGGACGTGGGGACGATGTCCCTATGGCTGCAGCAAGGCCCTGCCCTGCTGGGGTCCGAAATCCCATGGGGGTATGTGAATCTGTGTGAATCGCAGTAGAGCTGGGCAGAAATCAACTGGTACAAGTGTTAAAAAGACGTGACCCGAGGGAAGATGAAGTGAGAGGATAACGTCACCCTGCTGTTGGTGCAGAGCTTTGACACGGAGCATGCAGGCCAGAAGCAAATGTTCTCAAAGCAGATGTCTGCTCCAAATATTTCATGGTACCTAAATTATGGCCTTGAAGCCTGCAGCATTTGGGGGATTTTTTTTTTTTTTTTTTTAAATAGTGTCCTTAGGAGCTCTAAAATGCAAAGGATTTCCATCATTTCGTGCCTTTAAGGAGAGAGATGGCTGTGGGCTGAAAAGTAGGAGTGGAAATAGCTGGATTTCAAGCTTTTTCCCTGGAATTGAGCGATTTCTCTCTCCAGCCCCCTATTCCCCCTCCTTCTTTCACACATCAGACAGAATCTGAATGTCTCTCCGTTTAAAGCTGCTGGGTGCTCGGATGGTTTTTTGACCCCTGCGAGTGCCGAGTGCCGGACTGGGTGCTGCCGAGTGCCGCGGGTGCCCCGCGGTGCCGCATCGGGGGTGTTTTCTGTGTGCACCAGGTGATGTTTTAACTCGCCGGAGCGGGAGGTGAGTGTTCGAGTAGCCAAACCGGTAGGACCGTGGCAGCTGGAGGCTTTCAGCTGATGCGGGGACGGCTGCCAGTGGGACTCGGTGACTGATGTAAGCTCATACCCAGCTAGAGGTCAGCATTTCCATTTAAATGGGGTTGCTGCAGCCTAGCTGTTAAAGGACCGCGGGGTTTTCGCTGTGGCCAGGCTGCAGATGAAAGGTTTGGTGTTACAGAGCTGCTGGGGGACCGGAGGAGAGAAAACCTGTGTGTGGCGTCTGCTCAGGGCTGGGATGAGATGCCTCACGGGGGATCTGTTTGCCATGATGGGATTTTTGCTCATGGAGTTTCAATGCTTTTAGTGAGATGTCCTATGAAATACACTGGCGGGTCCATCAGAGGATCCCCTGCCATGGAGCCAGCCTGGTGCAGTGGATGCAGCCCAGTCATTTGGGGACAGCCAGGGGCAGAGCCACCCCGGGAGGGACAGCTCAGCATTGCCACCGGTGACATCTGCACCAGGTCGCGGTGGCCGGGCAGGCAGGGTGGGCGCAGCCCCATGGCATGGCGCAGGTGGGCGATGCTGTGCCCACGGCTCAGCACGCTGCCCGCGCAGCCCTGCCTGCAGCTCCTGCCACTCGGAGAAATACGATATTTGCAGCGTAAGGTTGTGAAAAGCCTCAGGCCACACAAAACNTTGAGCGATTTCTCTCTCCAGCCCCCTATTCCCCCTCCTTCTTTCACACATCAGACAGAATCTGAATGTCTCTCCATTTAAAGCTGCTGGGTGCTCGGATGGGAGTCTGACCCCTGCGAGTGCCGAGTGCCGGACTGGGTGCTGCCGAGTGCCGCGGGTGCCCCGCGGTGCCGCATCGGGGGTGTTTTCTGTGTGCACCAGGTGATGTTTTAACTCGCCGGAGCGGGAGGTGAGTGTTCGAGTAGCCAAACCGGTAGGACCGTGGCAGCTGGAGGCTTTCAGCTGATGCGGGGACGGCTGCCAGTGGGACTCGGTGACTGATGTAAGCTCATACCCAGCTAGAGGTCAGCATTTCCATTTAAATGGGGTTGCTGCAGCCTAGCTGTTAAAGGACCGCGGGGTTTTCGCTGTGGCCAGGCTGCAGATTGGTGTTACAGAGCTGTTGGGGGACCGGAGGAGAGAAAACCTGTGTGTGGCGTCTGCTCAGGGCTGGGATGAGATGCCTCACGGGGGATCTGTTTGCCATGATGGGATTTTTGCTCATGGAGTTTCAATGCTTTTAGTGAGATGTCCTATGAAATACACTGGCGGGTCCGTCAGAGGATCCCCTGCCATGGAGCCAGCCTGGTGCAGTGGATGCAGCCCAATCATTTGGGGACAGCCAGGGGCAGAGCCACCCCGGGAGGGACAGCTCAGCATTGCCACCGGTGACATCTGCACCAGGTCGCGGTGGCCGGGCAGGCAGGGTGGGCGCAGCCCCATGGCATGGCGCAGGTGGGCGATGCTGTGCCCACGGCTCAGCACGCTGCCCGCGCAGCCCTGCCTGCAGCTCCTGCCACTCGGAGAAATACGATATTTGCAGCGTAAGGTTGTGAAAAGCCTCAGGCCACACAAAACAAAAAAAAAAGGAAATGACTTTTCTGGTGTTTGTGTGTGTGTGTGCATGCGCTTCCGCGCCGGGGGCAGCTGAGCAGGAGGTGCCGGGTCCCCCAGCACTGCACAGGCAGGAAGCACCCGCCGTGCTGTCCTCGGCACAGCTGGCGCGCGGTACTGCCGGCTCCGTCACTGTGTCCCCCATGGCTGGAGCGCCCCGGCAGCACCGAGCCACCACTATGTTCCAGAGAAAGCGCAGCGTCTCCTTCGGCGGCTATGGCTGGTGGGTGCCTTTCCTTTCCTCTCTGTCCCCCTCACTGCCGGGAGCGCAGTGCTGTGCCAGGAGCTTTTCTTCCCTCCACGGCTCAAAGGAGGAACCACTGCGATGCCGAGCCCCGGTGACCCCCTCGTGAGCCCCGTGGGTGCTGAGTGCTGAGGCACCTCCTGGGGCTCATGGTGGGCTCCCATGGGCACGTCCCCTGCGAGAGCATCTTGTGGCTCTGCCCCTGCTCCTTGCGTTGCTGAGGACCTGCCACCCACTCTCCCTCCACCCAGGCAGCAATGCTCACGGCCACCTTTGGCACCTCATGGCACGTGCAGCGAGGTCCCACCTGGTCCATGGCAGGTTCCTGTGCCCGCCCGTGCCTCCCTGAGTCACCCCTGCCCCGTCTGTCCTCAGCAGAGCACCGTGGCTGCCGCCCGCGCCCTGGGCTCAGCGGGACTGTTCGCTGCTGGTGTCCCTGCCCTCCCCGACGTGTCCATCTGTAGGGAAATAGTTTAAGCAAGTGGCACTGTTCTCCCTCTGCCCTTCCTCCAGTTTCCCTCACTCTAAGGTGTTTTATGCCCATTCTGAGTCTGTGCTGTGTGATTGTGATCAGCCCGTGGGAACTGATGGCCAAATCGGCAATTCTTTACCGATTTTGGCTGTTTGGTACAGGGGCAGAGGGTCCTTCTGCTGTCCCCTGCCTGTGTAGCTGTGGCTGGGCAGCCAGGAGCGGTGGGGTTTGGGAAAGGGCTTGTGCCCGTGGGCTTGGAGCTGCTTGAAACCTCCTGGGAAACGCTGAGTAACTGGGACGGGTGTGGGAGCGCAGCGAACTCATCAAGAGTTCCAGCAAAGTCTCCTGGGAACAGAAGCACCTTAGTGATGCCATGTGTTTTGTCTGAGCTGGATCTTTTTTCTTTTTGTAAAAATGGGAAGGAAGCACTCTGATAAACTTCTGTACAAATAAGCTTTGTGAAATGTGGGCTCGTTTTGTGGCAGAGGGAAATGGCAGCTCTGGGGCAGCCACTGTTGGGAGCGGTGGCTCCAGGTCCAAACCGTGCCGGGCACATCGCGGGAGCTGCGGTTGGCTCCCGCGGTGATGGGGATAGGAGTGCGGGGCAGGGCTGTCACCCGCCCGGCAGGGGCATTCGGGGCTGCCTGGGCTTTGCTCAGTTGTTTTCCTTCTGCACTTCGGCAGTTGCAGGGTAAAGATAACCACGAGCCAGAGCATTGCGCAGGAAAAGTGTGGTCTGCTGGCTGTTGGGAGGCTGTGCCGCCACCGCGGTCCGGGCAGGGGATGTGGGCTGCGGGCTTCTCTTTAAATCTATCAACACGGGGGTCTGCACAGGGAGAGAGCGGGGGTGTGGGGAGCCCTGTGCTCTGTGGGGGGAGCTCCCCAGTGGGGCTGCTGCTTGCTGGGCTTGGAGTCACCCCTCACAGTCCTGTGTCACCCAGGGAGCAGCACACACAGCTGGGAAAACGCTTCCCCGGGTGTTTACGGGAAAGGGAGGGTCCTGCTGCAGCCCTGTACCTGCATCTGCATCTTGTCACAGCCGCCCGGCCGCGGTGACACACACCCTTCCTGTGGGGACCGCATGTGGGGTGCCAGGCACACCCCGCCACCGCCCCTGCGCCTGCAGCCGCTGTTCCCAGCCCTGTGCTGGGGTGAAAATCAGGTTTTTGTTCCGTCTGCCCGCCTGCTGCCAGCGAGGTCCCGGGAGCACCACGCTTGTCCTGGGGCGGCAGCTGTGGTGCCGCTGCTCTTGGACGCAGGGATGCACGTGGCGGGTGATGTGGAGATGTGGGGTGTGCACCCCACGAGCCGCCCCCCCTGCGCACGCCCCTGCCCGGCTCCACGGCCCTGGTGACTGATGTGTGTGCCAGCTGCCTCCTGCCGGACCATGGGCACCCAGCGGTGTGCGCTGCTGGTGGCGGGGCAGGGGTGACCCCCCTGCTGTGCTGCAGGGCTCGGGGAGCCCCAGGGCTGCACGGGGAGAGGCCGACGGGGCATGGGGTGTTTCACTTCACCCCGCCTCGGGAGCGGGTGCAGGGCAGGGCCTGACGAAGCGGCTCTAAACTTAGTCATATCGCAACTGCGGTTTCCCTTGTGGAGGGTTTTCTTTCTTGTGTTTCTTTTTTTTTTTTTTTTTTCCCATTTGCCTCTTTTTAAATTTTACCTCCGAGAGGCCAAATAACATCAACTGATTTTATTTCCTGTGGTTCCAGATGAAGCCGCTCGGTGCCACTCTGGGACGGGCAGGAGTTGCCACACCACCCACTGTCCCTTTGGCTCACTGGCATCTGCTACCACGTCTGGCAGCAGCTATTTTCACCAGCACGCTTTAATGTTCAGCTTGATTTAATGATCAACAGGGCCTGTGGACAGGCTTGTTAAGTATTAAGTGACAATAGCAGGTGCCCAGGGTCTATATTTAGGAGCAGCAGCATGCTGGTGCTCCGGAGGCGGAGCACGGAGCTGATGTTTGGGGAAATGCCTGGGATGGAGCTGCTGGGGGCTTTGTGAGCGCGATGTCAGTCTGAGCAGGAGGGACCAGGGAAGGGTGACGGCGATGGCAGGAGGTCGAGCTGGGGACACCCCAGCCATGGGGAGCAGAGACACCCCGTGGGGGTTCCTGCCGTGTCTGCCCAGTGCTGGCTCCGCTGGTGGCACGGCGTGCCAGGGATCGTCCCCGCCGTGTCACCATGGGTACAGCCTGCTCCTGATGGAGAAGTTCAGCCTGGCAGCGTAAAGCTGCGAGTAGAGGGGGAACCGCATTTCTGCAGCCTCGCCGTGGCCTCTGTGATCACAGTGAGAAACAGCTCTGTGTGTGGTTTGGGGTTTTTTTAGTATTTGTTTTATTTTTTGAGAGATGTAGAATTTATTCTACGTGGCAGATAACAAAACATTTGCAATGGCTGCCGAAAGACATAATTTTGTATTTTGAGACATTGCAATGATTTGCATTAATTACATTGATATGACTCTAACCATACTGATTCTGTGGAGGTTGGCACTTATTAATGGTGCCAAATAAATAAGTGAAGTGACTGGGGCTCCTGGCCCCACAGCAGCTGGCCAAGCTGGGAGCGACGGGGCGGCTTTGTGTTCCCTGTCCAGGGCTCTCGGCACATGTGTCGGTGCTCGCGGTGGGTACGGGGTATGTAATGGGGTAGATCCCTGGCTGTTGCTGGGGGGGGACAGATTTACTTGCTTCCAGGCTTAAGTTTGGGTTAGATTTTGGTTGGGTTTGTTTTCTGGTCAAGCCTTTCTGTAGTGATCATCATGTCAGCCAGAGCGACGGCACCTCCGAAGGAGATGCTGGGGGGGGTGCCAGCAGCCCCGGTACCCGTGTCAGGGGGACAGCCCTCCCACCTGTGCCCGAGTAACTCGCTCCTCTGCTTCCTCCCCAGGATCGACAAGACGATGCTCGCCAGCCTGAAGATCAAGTGAGTACCCGCACTCTTCTCTCGTTCAGAGCGGTTTCCCTGTGAGATGTGCAGTGTGAGCGATGTCTTTGTGCGTGGAGGACGCGTCCGTGTTAGCTGGGCTGTCCCAGTTCCAGCTCCCGGCAGCGGTACTGGGCTACACTGAGCTGCTGGCTTTAGATTCTGTGAAGCCTGGGGATTTTCATTTTGGTTTTGAATCTTGCAGTCTGGAAAGAGGGTGATGTCAGTGGGATAAGGGTGCCTGTGCTGTTACTGAGCTCCTGCTTCCGTGCTGCGCAACCAGGGAACTGATCCCTTCCCTCCCACCGCGGTGGATCCTCCCCGGTGTCCAAATAAGCTCCCCAAGTCAGAGGTTTCCCATTGCAAGCACATGTGCGGCTCTGGCACTACCAGTGTAACCGTGCTCTAATATAGAAATATTCTGGCCAAGCCTCCCCTGAGCTCAGGTAATGTGCATGGGTAACAGCTCATGCGGTCTCTCTCTATAATCATCACTTGTGCAAATTATTCATTAATGGAAAAGTATATAGAGAGCCTCAGGGGCACCTGAATGAGCCTGCAAGTGCCTGCTGGAAACAGCACAACAGAAACGCTGCTGCTGAGCTCCTTGCTCAGGGTTTTGCTGAACTAATGAGACGTTTAAATCAATGTTTACCACTTTTGGAAGGGGAGGACAATCTCCGTAGACTTTCCTTTTCCTGTGGAGCTGAGAAGGATTTAACTGCTCCTTGTACACTGCTGTACACTGTGCCCTGATTTTGTTTCAGGTCCCATGCAGCAATTCTGTGGCAGAAATACCATTTAACCTCCTTTCCCCACTGTACTGGGCAGTTAGTGCCACTGCCGTGGGACACGCTGCCGTGGGACACACTGCCATGGGACACACTGCCGTGGGACACACTGCTTTGGGTGCACTGGGGCCAGGGTGAGGGTCTGGGGCCGCGTTTCTCTCTCTCCCTCCCGCCCTGGCCAGAGGAGGGTTTTGCTCAGGGAGGTCGATGAACATCCACTGGAGCAGTTTTGTCCCCACTATTAGCAGCTGATGGATGCTTTCCACAGCCTCATAACGCTTCTGCTTTGTGGACAGATTGCTTCATTAAATGGTTCTGTAACTGGGGCCCAGCCAAAGCCACATTAGATATTTGTAAAAGCTTTAAAAAAAAAGTTTTGGTTTTCTAACACCCTCTTATTATTGCTTATTATTAGCCTTCTGGCTAAGACATCAGGCGTAGGCAATTTTCTTTGCTGTTATAACTTGTTAACAAAAAGACAAGCTGCTTTCTGCAAGCCAAAGAGCCTGTCATGAGCCTTGTGCATGCTGCAAACATCAATATTGACTTGCAGAAACCCGGCAGGGGAGGAACAGTGTGTGGTGGTGGATGTGGCCCCAAGATTTTGGCTGCAGAGGAGGTCTCAGGCAGTTGGGAGGCTGCAATAGCCCCCGCTGGGGTGACCCCTCATGCCCGGGGCAAGGGCTGTTTGCTGGGGTGGCAGCAAGTGCCCTGTCCCGGGGCGGGGGGAGCAGCGGGCCGTGTGTCCTGGCGGACCGTGTGTCCCGGTGGGCTCTGGGGGGTGAGAGCAAAGGCTGGATCTTGCACAAAGACGGTGTTTGGTGAAGCCCAGCACGGCAGAGCCCGAGACTGTGGGATGCTCCCCTGTGGCTGCTGCTCTTGTCAGTCTTTGTGATAAACTCACACGCAGGTGGCACCAGAGGATCAAAGCACTTTTCCCTCTGTCTTCTCTCCTTTTTCTTTTTTAGTTTGGGTTTCATTAGTTCCTATGGTAACCATGAATGTGTCTGGGGAACTCGGAACCAGAGAGATGTTGCAGAGTGGGAGTGCCACGGGGAGGCGATGGACGGGAGCCCCGGCATCGCGGTCGGGGTCAGTGTGCCCCGTTAGTGATGGGTGCACGGGGAGGTACCGGGGCTGCACGCAGGCAGGGAATGCTGCAGAGGACCGAGCATCCCCGCACGGCTGCTGCTGCGCGGCCACATTCCCTGCTTGGCCCCAACATGCCCAGGAAGCTGCCGTGAGTTTGGGTCGGAGGTTTTGTTCTCACAGCCACCCTCTGCTAACCCCAGCACACGGTGAGGCAGGGACCCCCGAGGGAGCAAGCAGGGACCCTGAGCTCCCCTGCCTTGGGAAGCCCTTGTTCTGGGGTCGCTGCAAGTGGGAAGGTGTGATGGGGACACACCCCTGGGGACCTTCCTCTGATGGGGACAAACTCACGGGGATGAACCCGTGGGGACCTTCCTCCTCCATGCAGCCGGGCTCCCCAGAATGAGCTGCTGGGGTTGCACCCCACGCCGGCGGTCAGCCAGCCCTTTGCCTGCTGCTGCCTCCTCTGCCCTCTGCACTGATTGTGTTTTCTCTGGTGTCATCAGGAGGATGCACTGAGCAACCACTGAGTATTTAATTTTTTTTTTAAAATCAATAAAAAATAAGACCCTCCTTCAGGCAGAGTGTCACCTCTTGCTTTAGCCTCGTAAAGCAAAACCAGCAATGGAATGATCACATCTTTGTGAAACAGAGGAGCCTTGTACACCAGTTGCTGCAAGTCAGTGTGTGTACAGCTAAAACTTGCACGAAAGAGCATGTGATGCTCATCTGATGGTGGGAACGGTGGTGGAAGATAAAAGCGGGAAGAGAAGAGAGGAAAGATTTACTTGACCTTCGTAAAATGAGCTGTGACCAGTTCGAGGCTCTTTAATATTTGATGGGGCAGAGCCAAGCTAATGGGAAGATGTGGGAATGATTGAGCTTCTTGGCGGCAGCTGCAGGGACTGTTGTGGTAATCTTGGAGGTTTGTGCTGAGGTCTTGTGAAGACAAGGTCTGGAGAGCAGATTGTGTCTAAGTAAATTCCTTTGACTTTATTACCACCTTTTAAAATGGGTAATTGCATGCAAATGCATGTTTTGCAGCTATACTTCAGCTGTAGTAGCATATGCGTAGCACTACAAAGAAAACACTGTCAGAAGTGTAGCAGAGCAGCCACCGGCAGTGTGTGGGGCAGGGGGGCAGGTTTCCCATGGGATTCAGTTCGGAACTGCTTGTCTCAGGGCTGCGGTGCCCCCGCAGCGCCCCAGCCCATGCCGTTATCTCAGCACTGGTGCTGTGATGCAAGAGAAGAACTGAGCACAGGGGCTGGGGTGCAAGGGACACCTGGGGCTTGGAGCAAAGCCCAAAGGTGCCAGCGCTTGCTGCTCCTGGTGCTGCCGCCGTTCCCCGCCTGGTGCCATCCCCCGCCTGCCTGGGCCGGGGTGACCGTCCCACCGGGGTTTTATTGGTGTGTGTGTGGTTCGTCTAATCACAGCAAATTCTTCTGAGCTTTTTCTGTGCTTTCTTTATCTGCTGGCTCTAATATCACCCTTAATTTTTGGAAAGTTCTAGTGGAAATTTAGCCTGTCCATGATGGGCCATGAACCAGCTGTCTCCTCACAGGTGCCAGTGGGTTCCCGCAGGGTTTCCTGTGTCCCTGTGGCAGTGGGGAGCAAAGGGCACCCTGAAATGTTACCATCCCTGTAAAACCACAGTTCACCTTCTTTAACAACTCCCCAGCAAAGCCGCTGCTCTGCTCCCTCTCCTGGAGATCCGTGTCACGCTGTGTAGGGAGGTGACAGCACATGGCTTGACGTGGCATCCCAGGCAGAACCAGCCCTGTGACAGTGGCAGGTCTTGTGCCCGTGTCCCTGTGGTGGCCTGGCCACTGGCTGGAGTGACAAACCCCTCAGGTGCCAGGGAGGCTGCAGGCGAGTGCCCAGGGACAGTGACAGTCCCTGTTGCTGCTGCGGGCACTGGCTGCCGCCGCCCTGCTCGCCATCTGCTGCCCGAGAGCCGCCTCCTGCGGTTGATGCCAGCGCCGGGGAACCATGGCTGCACAGATGGATGTCAGTGCCGGCTTAACGCAGAGCCGAGGTGACAGCTCGGCCTGGCAGGACACTGACTGGGGGGAAGGCAAAGCCCCGGGGCTGTTGCTGCTGCTTGGTACCCGCTGTGCCAGCCGGGACGGGCAGCACTGGTCCCGGCAGCTGCCGGCACATGGTCAGCGGGGGGAGAGGGCCGGGCCGGGGGGTCGGTCTCTGCTCCCCAGCTCCCAGGGTGCCGGGGCGGGTGCTGGACCAAGGGTCCCTGTGAGCAGCACCGCGCGGCTGCTCGCGGTGGGTTGTGTGACAGAACACCCTGCTGCAGGCAGCACTGCTGCGGCCGGGAGGTGACAAACGGGGACACGCCATGAGCAGAGGGTGGTGGCAGGGATGGGGGTGCAGCCCAGCCGGGGTGCTCACCCGGCAGGGGGGCACAGCCAGCCCTGCCTCGGCTGGCCCTGAGGCTGCTGGGGGATTCACAAATCCAGCCAGTCCCAACGTCTGCCCCATATCTCGGGCGAGCAGGCGGGAGCGCGTCCCTCTTCGTGGAAGGGCAGTTATCGCCCCCGCAGACACCCAGCCCTGCGCAGTCCCTGCGGCACGTTCCTCAGCCCGCCTGCGACAGAGGGAGCTCCCCGGGAGGAGAAGGTGCTGTCGCTGTGAGGACTGGGGTTTTTCAGCCATTCCACCTGGTGAGCCTTCTCTGCAGGACATTTCAGGGTGGGAACCCCCACAGCTCCGCCGATGCTCCTGCCCCGGGAGGCTTCCCGCGCTATTTGCCTGGGCGCTTTCCTCTCCGTGGCTTGCTGTGGATATTTGGGCTTATTTGGGGGTTTATTATGGCAGAAGCCCCAGATAGAGTGAGGCAGCGAGCTGGGATCCAGCAATGCAAACAACGCTTCCCAGTGACATTGGAGGAGCTGCAGCGGTGCGTTCTGCTCCTGTGCTGCCCAGTCCCATATGTTAAAATGTTGTTGTTGCTGTCAAAACAGCCTTCACATATTTAAAGCTAGATTATCCACAATTACATCTGCCCAGAGGACTTAGCAACCCCACGTGGGTCTATTTTTAGCTCTGTTTCAGAACTAACAAACTGGGCTGGTTTATATATCTCTTTTCTCCTCCCATATTTATAGCTTGTCAAAATAGGAGCTGTTTGCAGACAATCGGAAGGCAGCTGCTCAGAAGAATAACAGCCTTCTAAAAGCAAATATTGTCATGATGGGGGGAGGGAGCCCTAGTGCCTGGTGTGATGGAGGCACCACCTGCCAGCGGGTTCCTGCTCCCAAATGTCAGGGTGCGCAGGAGGATGGGTTGTCTGCGGGAGCTGGGCTGTGCTGGCGGTTTGGAGGGACTGTTCTTGTGCTTGGCTCACAAACAGCACCAGCACTGACCCCGTGGGGTACCCGAGAGCCCCACGTCTCCCCAGGCCTGGTGTGAACCCCCGTCTCGTTCCAGGCTCCCACCCAGCAGAGATGTGTGGAGCCCGGATGGGTCCGTGAACAGGTCAGAGCTGCATCGGGAAGTCTGTGAGAAGACCCAAAGGCCACTCCGTGCAGACACTGGCCTGTCTTGTTCCTCTCCAATGCCAGCAGTGTCATGCCAAAGACAGCTCCTTCCTCCAACAAGCAATTTGGTGCTAATCCTCTTCAATTTGGAAGGCAGAGCTTGGTGTTCTCTTCCCTGAGGTGACGCAGGTTCCGTTGCTCGTTGACGAGGGGCTGATAACTGCCCATCCCCGCTGCACCAGGGGCTGGAGAGCGGGCAGGGCTTCAACCGGGTCTGCACCGGAGCTCTAAAGCCCAGCGCAGCTGTGTCAGCCCAGCAGTTCGCCCCACGCTTGCACACGAAGCTCTAGGACAGGAGGTTCACTGCCAGGCAGGAGGACAAGAAGGGGATGGCAGGAAGGACAGGATCAGAGCAGGGATCCATGCCTGCTCCCTGAGAGCACCAGTGCTCAGGGAAAGACTGAGAAACAGGGTGTAAGTCGTGTCCTTTCATCTCTTGTTCCCCTTTGTTGATGAGGTGTGAACAGTGTGAGGTGATTTAATGAGGAAGATGGCAGCTTTCAAGTTAACGACTGCATCATTTTCCATCTTTTTGATCTGGAAGAGGCAAGGAAAAAGCCGTAGAGCAATAGAAACCCATTTCTGCATGTGATTGACTTCAGCATATTCCCTGTTGTAGGGATGTGTCACTGAGATAATACCTGTGTTTTAGCTCCACAAATTATATGTCTTTT
This sequence comes from Pampusana beccarii, assembly GCA_013399365.1. Taxonomy (NCBI): domain Eukaryota; kingdom Metazoa; phylum Chordata; class Aves; order Columbiformes; family Columbidae; genus Pampusana; species Pampusana beccarii. The sequence continues at coordinate 224,767 of VWYH01008946.1, read as the reverse complement.
ACCATTCTCACATCAAACACAGTGTCTGAGGGAGCTGGGTAACGGAGATGGCGGCAGGTCCTGGGGCACTGCTGGGTCAGCCTGCGCCCCCCGGCACCAGGATGGTCCCCATGTGAACTGCCCCCCAGGTCCCCACTGGCCAGTGCAGGATGTCACTGGAGGCGCTGGGACACCCAGGCCAGGGCTGGCTCTCGCTGGGCCGGGGCTGGAGCGCTGGCTTCCTGCAGCCACCGGCTTCGGGCCGTGCCAGCACCGCCTGCTGCTGCAGGAGCAGCACCAGCCCCGTGTCCCTCCGGTGTCCCCTGCCCTGATAAAGCCTGTGGCGGGTGGCTGTCCCCAAACCACAAACAGCTCCTGAGCTGTCCCCAGCAGCCTGACCCTTCTGCCCGACCCACCCGCTCCTGCGTCCCTCGCAGCGTCCTCAGGAAGGGGCAGCGCTTGGCTGCGGTTAAAGTTTGGGCTGATTCCTGAGCCGCCCAGCTGGATACTGGGGGCATTTGATTAGAATAACGGCCTCAGAGACGGTCTTTGTTCTGCACAAGGAGCTGGGGAAGGGCCGAGGACTAGGGAGGGTGGCACTGGAAGCATCAGGTGCGTGGCTGATGTTAGTTTGCTCTGCATCCTGAATCTGACTTTATTAGTGATGTTAATGATAAATGATGGCATTTAGTTCACTGATTTGCTGGTAAAATTCAAAGTATCTGCTCGTGCTGTGAAGACTTATTTCCTCTGCTGATTTGATCTAATTTAATTGAATACTGAAATCTTGGAGCTCATCTCTTCAGAAAGCCTACGTTCACAGGGAAAAATACCCCAAATTATCAAGAATGCAATTTCCATGTAATTGTGGTGCTGTCACAGGCATGACTCCCTTGCACTGTGTTTAACCACCAGAAGTGACACAGTCGCTCGGGGGAGCAGACGGGGCAGGGGCTGACGCTGCACCCGGGCTCTGCCCCAGTTCCCTGCCCGCAGCCCCGTTCGGCTCATCCGCTGCCTGGTGGCCCCGCCACGCGCTGGGGAGCCGGTGCTGCTCTGCTCACGGTGCTGAGCGCTGGGCTGGGCACCAAAATGCCACCCTTGCTGTGGAGTCCCGGGATGTGTGTGGTGGGAAGGTACTTTCTGAGAGCTGCTTAGCAAAGCTGTGTCTCTCTAGAGGCTGCTGAAGGAGGAATGGTTCCAAAAATAAAATCAGGAGAACCTATAGATAGATGTATAGATGCATGTAGATAGGTATCTGTGTATCTTCTCACATAAAGCAGATTCAGCTCTCTAAGCCCCCTGGACTATCAGAGATGGCTTTATACAAACACAGAGCAGGGAACTGGGTATTCCTGTCTGGCCCCAGCATGTTTGATGGGGAAAGTGTTGCAGCAGCAGTCCCAGATGAGGAGCTTTGTCCTCATTTGTCCCCCAATTAATTTTATATTGTCTTTTCCGATCACTTTGCCTACTGAAGTCTCTTCTCTCAAAGCCTCTGACCACACAATGGGTGCCCACGTGCTCACCCACCACCTCCCAGCCCTTGTGGGTGCCGAATCCCCCAACACCGGAGCCGGGGTCTGCAAGGGCTGATGGTACCTGCCTGAGCCTGGGCTGCCTTCTGCAGCCAGAGGTCGTTCGCTTCTAATGAGTTTTTGTTCTTTCAGTGCAGCTTTGATTGCTTTCCCTGCTCATTTCCTGGGAAGGCTGATAATTGTGCTGGGGAGATGAAGCTGTGCTCAGCCTCGAGTCAGGCAAAAGGTCGATGTTTGTGTGCTCTTGTGATGGGCTCTGGATGGGGACATTGGCTCCCTGTCGAGCCAGGCAGATAAATTTCTTTGCGCACATCACTCCTGTAGTTCTGCAGAGGAGCCCCAGCGTGGGCACAGGGAGCTGCCGGGTTCGGCACCGCAGCGCGGTGGGGAAGTTGTGCCGGCTGTGCCGGGCCGGCAGCCGGGGAGCTGGGTCTGCCCCGTGCCTCAGCAAACACCAGCCCCCTTCCCATCAGCTCAAACTCACGGGTGCTGGTGCCGTATCGCACTTGTCTTGTACGGTTTCAAGAGACAAAACTAAGTGCCTGTGTGGAGGAGCCAGCTTCGTGCATTCTTGGTGTTTCCCCTATGTCTTTCTAACTGAAGTCATAAAATAAATCTCCAATCAGAATACTTAGGGCTGGATGTAACAATCTAAAGCTCTATTTCTCATGATGCTTCTCTTGAAACTGTATGCGCTCTTATCCTCTTCCTGCAGCACCGTTTGAAATGCTATAATCGCTTTCTCCCTAGTTTCCCAGCTCCCAAATCCTTTTCTTTGTGTGCCAGGAAAATCGGAATGTGACTGCTCCTTTGCAGAGAACCAGTTACTATTTTTGTCTTCCGGTTGTGCTGCTTCGGCTCCTTTTGTTCCTCTCTGGCTCCTGGTCCCTGGCGCTGGTGCAGCTGCCCCGTCCCAGCGCTTGCACCTGGGCAGTGCGGGCGGGGAAATGCTCGGGGGTCTCCGGGCGAGTGCTGGGGGCGGTGGGGAAGGGTCCCAGGCAGAGCCGTTGGCTCCGCATCGGCCATGGCGGGGACGCGCTGCCCGTGCCCAGCCCGGCCACAGCAGGTGCCGGCATAGCTGGTGTATTTCTGGCTCTGTCCCTCATGAGCCAGGGAACCAGAAATATCTCCTGGAACGGGAGGTGCGGGGGGTGTCGGGGATTTATCCTGTGCCATCTGATGAGGCTGTGGCTTGAGAATCCCTGAGTCACCGGAGCCAGGCTCGGCTGCACCCCATGCTCCAGTGTGAGCAACGGGGCCTTCGGGGTGGGAGTGTGCCCCTGAGCGGCTCGGGAAGGGCAGTGGGCTGCTCCTAGCCGAGGGGTCATCTGATCTCACTGCAGAATTAGCATAAAAGCCAAAGTTATTCCATAAATATATGGCTTCTTAATAATATTAAGGGTCATTCACTCACAGGAGATTCAGTAATATCGGGGATGAAGGCTTGATCTTGTCACGATCTGGTATTTTCAGATCCTTCTTTCTTAGCAGAGTGTCCAGAAGAAAATGCCAAGTTTTGCATAAATGAGCCAGCCACCCGGGTGATTTATTAATCACGGCATGTAATTGTCCTAACCTGCTGTGAGCCCTCTCCAGCCCCTCGGGACACAGCTTCCTCGTTAGCTGCAAAACTCTTCTCTCTGAAGCAAAAACATCAGGGCATTTTTAAAGTGATATTTATTTCTTCATGAAACAGGGGCAGCTGCTTAACTCCTCTGCTCCCTTTGGCATCCCCGGCATCCCACCCCAGCCTGTCCTGGAGCCTTTGTGAGACAGCAGAACGTAGAAGTACAGAGCAGCTTTTTCAGTGTCCCATGGCAGCCGCGAGCGATGTCCTCGGGAGCAGGAGTCCCTGTGCCCACCACCCGTGTGTCCGGTGGCTGAGCACCCAGACGCCCAGGAGAGCCCCCGGGAAGGTGTCCCCGTCACCCGATGGAGCTGCTGTGTGCTGGGCTGGGGGCAGAGGGGGCTCCGGCGTTTCCTCGCAGCCCTTGCTCTACGCAGGAGGGGAGCAGGTCCTGGCACGGCTGCAGCCCAGGAACCGAGCTCCCAAACCTGCCCTTCCCCAGCACCAGCCTCCTCCAGCCGCTCGCCATTTATTGTCTTGCCCTTGTCCTATAAATTACACATCAGCTGCTACAGAGTCCAGAAGCAATTGATTACAGCACAGGCTCGTTTGCCGTATTTGGGTGGAGAAGGAAATATGGCTGAGTGTGTCTGCTTAAAGTGATTCTCTATTTCCAAATATGAGAGAATTGAACATCTTTAAAGATCAATACAAAGCCACTTCAGCATAAAACAAGAGGAGATTAATACTTAACTTGTCTGGCAAAGGGGAAGAGAGACAGTGGAAAATGTCTCCAGAGAGAAACTCAATGAAATTTGAAGCTGCCTGTTTAATGTGAGAGGTAAAAGGTTTAAAATTAAAAAACCCCTCCCCCTCCATTAACTGGAAGCTAATGAGGTGCTGGACAATTGGTATCATTTGACATGGAAATAGGCTCTAATTTCTTTTTTTTTTCTTTTTTTCCTACGCCTGAGAAGTTTGTCAGACTGATGATTTCTGTTTGAAAGGAAGCAGCCAGGTATTTTCTGCAAGAACAAAGAGGTTTGCTGGTCCAACAAAAACTCTGTTAAAAGGCTTTGCAGTGGGAGTTAAGCACCAGTGATGAAGGTAGCACCCGGTTTAACAGAATTCTTGCCTCTTACCCACTTATGTTCTCTCACCCATCACATGCGGTTTGCAATCATCCGATGTTGTCCTGAAGAGGCAGAAGTGCATTTTGGGGTGTTTTGAGAATGGGTTGGGCTTTTCCTTGCGGGGAAGTGGAGCCCTCGACACTCGTCTGCCGGAATTACTGTGCTGGAAAGACCTTCTGCTGCTTCAGCCTTCCCAGGGACCTGTTGGGATCTGTTGAAATACAAAAATACTAATCTTGGATGTAAGTTCAGGTCTTGACTCTGAAGAGCTACATATGTGCTGTGTAGGTCAATATAGATGGTGTGATGACCCTGAACTGCTGTCGAGTTCTTCTGGGGTGAATAATGTGACATGTTCACAAAAATAACATTGCACATATTTTTATCTGACTTACAGTAGGATGCGTAAAGAGATTACAGTGATGATGGGCTTTTTGGTTGAATTTCAAGAGTAGATCCGATTAGAGATTGTGCTGAAACATTTTAATAGAAAAGGCAGAGCTAAGGTCGTGTCGATCACTGTAGGCATGGCATGGAGGCGGCAAGAGCAGCTGCTCCGCGCCAGATGTGATCCGTGGCCTGCGCGAGCTGTTTGCTCCTGAGCAAACACATTTATTACAGACTTTGCTGGGAGAGCCCCAAGCACTATTAATGATTGACCGCCCTGGCCCGGGGTTTCCAGGCCACTTGTGCTCTGCTGCGTGTGAGCCCGTGGGCGTTGCTGCTGCCCTGTGTCCCACTTGGGTGGGATGCTTGGGGGGGGCCGTGGTCGGCCCTGCAGCCCATGTGTGCCCCCCAGCTGGCTGCCTGTTTGCAGCAGGGTCCCCCCAGAGCCCTGTCCCGTTGGCTGTGACAATTTGCCGAAGGGCCGCTCTGCGGTGCTGCACCCGGCGGGAGGTGATGCTCTCCCTGCTGCAAGGCCAGGCTCATTGAAGCACACCCAGAGGAACGGTTTCATGGACTCGGCCAGACAGTGCTGTAGATTTTGATTTCTCTGGGGCTGGCTGTGAAGATGCAGAGCACCAGTGGGTTTTGGGTAGATGCTGACGTTTCAGTCCTGTGCAGGCTGGAGTTTCGCCTGCGTGTTCTCATACGTGCCTAAAGCACGGACTGTTTTCATCCCTCTAAGCAGGAACATGCTCAAAATGCTGTAGCTAGTCCTGTGTCTAATTCCCGTGAAAATCAAACTCGCAGAGGAGGAAGGTGAGATGGGAGGGGTGGGGGGGGGCAGAGACACCCGGGTGTTTTGTCACCATGGCAACAAAGACTTCCAGGGAAAGGTGCTGAGGTTGTGAAGTAGATCATTTACAGTTTACTTAATTTTATATATATATATTTCCTGGAACAAGCTGTGTGCCAGCTTCCCCGTGGAAGAGCAAGCTGCAGGGCTGGTGCTGTCGCGCTGCTCCCAGTCCTGGCTCCTGCCGCTCTGCAGCGGGAGGAAGGCAGGGAGAGAAGAAGGGAGAGAGGGAGGAAGCTCATCCCTGGCACTGGCACAGTGGGCGCTGGGCTTGGCCCAGCTCAGAGCTGTCCTGTACGGGGAAGGTTTGCTGGTGTCTGGAAAAGACAGAAGAAAACATTTGCAGGGCAGGAATAAAACCCCTTCCCTCTGTTCAGATTTTAAAGGGGCTGTGATGTAACTTCCTCCATTTAAAGAGCTGGTGTATGGGTGAGGGCACAGGCTGTTTTTGTTAGGACCTCGGTATAGTCACCATCCTTGCAGGTAGTAAAAAGACGTGTAGATATGGCACTTGGGGATGTGATTTAGTGGCACTTGGATGTGTCAGGTCAGTGGCTGGGCTCGAGCATCCTAAGGGTCTTTTCCAGCCTAACTGATTCTGTGATCGGGGTAACGCAGCGTCAGTGGGGACACCGGAGCTCCGCCACAGAGAATGGGGTCCCCGGTCACTTGCCATGCCCACGCCCCAGCTCCCCAGGCGACGGGCTGCGGGGGCACAAGGGGACGGGGGGCGCTCCCCGTTCCCGCGGCCACGCACTGCTCCCCCGCCTCGCGCATCCCCGCGCATCCCCGCGCGGCGGCGGGAGCGCGCAGGGGGCGCGGGGGCG
>VWYH01008946.1:0-218437 GCA_013399365.1 Pampusana beccarii | reverse complement strand
GGGGCCGGGGCTGCGGGGGGCCGGCGGGAGCGGGGCTGAGGGCTCGGCGGGAGCCGGCGGGAGCGGGTTCGCGGCGGCTCTTACCCGGGCGGACCCGGGATGGTCCGAGCCGGCAGCTGCCCCGGGGCCGGAGCGCGGGGTCACCGCGACCTGCGGGGTGCGGGACTGCGGGCAGGGGCTGCTCCTCCACTCCCCCCGGCCGGTCAGTCCCGGCACCCGTTCCTTCTGCTGTAGGGGAGAGGGAAGGACCGTTCTCTTTCAGGGCTCGCCTTGTTCACAGGACTGCTTTAACTCAGCTCAACAGCTTTGTCTCTTTGCTGGGGAACAGCTGACAAATGGTTTCATCTTTCATTGACTAAGCCACGGATTGTACTTTATGTTCAACTTTGTGTTTTGAGGAAATAGCATGTTTGCAATATTGTGTTAGCTGGCATCTGCTCAGCTCCGCTTCACCCCCTCCATCATTAACGGGAGTTGCTGTTGGCTTCAAAGATTTACCCTACTCTGATTTATGCTGTGCGTCCTCGGTCAGGGAGTTCTCTCTCCTCCAGAACTGCGCTGCTCTGGCAACTTTGCTGTTAAAAATAGTAAGAAATATGCATCCAAACCTCAGTGGTGTGCACACTTCTGGTTTGAGGTGGAAGTGATGTGGGCACTGCTGTGGATTGAGGGTTTGGTTTGGGTTTTTTTTTTGTTTGTTTGTTTAATTTGTGAATTTGTACCAAAACCATATGAATGAAGAATTTATTATTTTTAATTTTTATTGTAAACTATCCCCCAGTCTGTGAGCCTGAAAAATCAGAATAAGATGGTTGGACCACAGGGTCCGTACCCTCTCATTTGGTGCTGCTGCCTTATGTGCTTTGCCTTGAGACCAGGATTTAGTGATGCTTTTATGACTTAGTGGTGGCCTTCCTGTACAGTTCGTGTGTTGCTGGTGTTGTTTTGTGATATTTTCTTCTCCTGCGTGGGGTTTTAGGTAGATCGTCAAAGCCAAACAGTTGGTAAAATCAGCCCTCAGGTCCTGATAGTCATGAATTAACAGCAGAGATGGATGTTCACCTGGGCTGGGCTGTGGGGTGCAGGGGCTGCGTTGGGGTGCCTCAGTAGGCTCTGCCATTCCCATCCCTGCTGTTGCCCCTTTGGCTTTTGGCTTGTTGAGCCCAGGCTCATCCCTGCTGTAGCGCTGCCCATGGACCCAGGCTCCAGCAAGTTTTGGAGGGGCTGGCTGTTTTGGGGGTGGCTGGGTCCCCCGTGTCCCCCCAGTGCTCCATGGTCCAGAGCCTCTTCTCCAGCTCTCATGTGCTGCGTGTGGGGAGCGTCCAAGTGCTGGGGGGTCTGCGCCACTGGCAGGGGCACGAATGCTCCTCCGAACATCATCCCTGCTGAAACTCCTTGGCCATCCTGCGTTTGCCTGACAGCACGACGGGGAGATGAGTGCTTTACCAGCCACACTGAGCAGGATGTTTCCCAAAGAGTTGTCTTTCCCCTAGGTACCACATTTCTATGAATGAGCTCTGCGTGACACTTAAGGGCTGAGAAAAAAATCTGTCTCTGAACTCTCACAGAAGTCTGGCCGGTGATGTGTGAGTCTGGTTTTTTTTTTTAATTTTTTTCCCCACCGTCATGTGTTGAGCACAAACACGCTCAGTGTAGTTCTTGCTGCAGGGTTTACTGAGGACAATGAGACTCACACAGCCATCTCAAAGGGAGAACAAGACCCTGAGGAGGTTTTTTCCTGTCTATTCTGGACTGAGAAGCCTTCATGGGAGTGATTGCAGGAATTCAAGCAGTGCTTTACGATGGCTGGTTCTCCTTACGCAAGCTGCCAGGGCCATCAAAGTGACATAATCTGCAGGAAAAGGAAGGGACTGCTAGCGGCATCGTCAAAAGGGACTCTGTTCTTCCACCTGCTCCTATTTTCTTTTTTTCCTCCTACATTCGGTCTTTGTTCTGTGTTTGCAATTGAATTTTGCTTTACATGAGCCATATGCAAGCCTGGCAGGATTGGTGGCAGCTGCAGAGTCCCTGGTGGCCCATGTCCCTTCCTTGTTAGCAACCCAGCAAAGAGCAGCACAACAAATCGACCTCACTGAGCTCCCTTTGCAGAGCCAGGGCACCGCTTACCTGCCCCCCCGCCCGCAGCCGATCTGTCCATGCCAGTCCTGTGCGCTGGGGCTGGAGGGAGCAGCAGCTGGGGCCCAGGGGGGCTCAGGCTCCTCCTGCCTCTGGTCCCGCTCCAGAAAGCTCGGATTTGGAACTGGGTATTTTCACCTAAATCCATTTTTCTGAATGTCCCACACACAAGCCAGGTGATGTGATGGTGGCTGTTGTCTCGGGGCTGAATCCAATGGGTGGGTGCCGTGATGTGGGCGCACCCCTCCCTTCATTTGTTGGTCTCAGCTGTGCTGTAGGCAATCGGGAATACGGCAAATGTCTGTTGTCGCTGCAGTTCGTTCACTGCTTGGTTCAGTGAGTGGTACCCGTGGACGGTCTGTCTCCCTGAGCCACGAGTGAAATCTTTGTGCTGTTCAAGTTTTAACCCCCGTTGGTTTCAGTTCACCAGAGCAGCATCCTGCGCATTTTGGGCCTCTCCCCTCTCCCCACCTGCCCCCGGTGCGGATGCTCAGGCAGGGACAGTGGCCCCTGGTCATTCAGTGTCGGTTCTACCTGCGGCTGGAGCTGCTGTTTTCTGGGAGCTGTTCTCTGCAATTTGCAAATTATTGAATCAGCTGAGAAAGGGCTGTCCAAGGCTCGCTGGCTCATGGTTGTCAGGAGTCGGATCAGACGAGCTTTTGGTTTCAAAAAGTCCATGAGTGCCCTGGCTGTGTTACCCAAATGCTGCGGGAAATCGCTGTGTCCTTGCTGCTCCTGCAAGGGACATCAGACAACAAAATTTGTAAATGACAAAAATCTCTTTCCACCATTATTTGCATATTGAGCCTTACTTTCCCAGCCAGACCAAGTGGGAAGTCCTTGGCCAGTAGGAAAGAACCCAGTGTCTGTGGAGGTGCAGGCAAAGCAGGAGCAGCTCCTCGCTATCCCTGAGCAGGATGGGCAATGATCCCCCAGCCAGCACAGGCATCACTGCCCGCACGGGTGCAGGACGCTCCAAACTGTTCTCAACAGTATTCTCATTGCAGAGGAGTAATTAAAGCCAAACTCCTTGGCAGTTAAATGTCACCTTGCTCTGCGCAGGGTTTGGTTCCCGCTGTGGGAGCTGCGCGGTTGGGGAGGCTGTGTGTGCACAGATGCAGGCTGGCAGTTTGCAAACGCGTAAGTTACTGCAAGGAATCTAGACCAGAAAATGCAGTGCTTGTTCTTTGCTGACTCTTGGGATTCAGTGCGGGAAAGTGACGCTTCGGGCAGGGCCAGCCTGAGTCCGGGACGTGCCCGGTCAGTCAGTTTATCAGGGAAGCTGCTTCTCGGCATCTCTGCCCTGCGTCTGGTTGAGCTCGGAGCAGCGGCAGCGCTGGGTGTGCATGGCCAGGAGGGTGACACGGGTGGGTGTGGGGGTCTGTGGGGCACAGGGCTGTCTGGAGGCAGCAGAGCCCTGCGGCAGCGTGTCCTCTGCAGCCTCCTCTGGGACGGGTGATGATGCAGCGAGATCTCGCCTGCCTGAGGCCCTGGGATTGGATGCAGAGCTGTGCAAAGTCAGAGTAAGGTGCCTCGTTCAGGTGGCTCACTGCAGATTGCCAGATGTAAAATCTCAGCGCGGTGCCCTTGTCTGTGTTGAAAAAAAAAACAAACCAACCAAAACATTTTTGGGTTGTTTTTTTTTGCAACTTAAGAGCAGCCGGCTGAGGGCTCCCAGTGGCCTCTGTGCCGGGGTGTCAGCAGGTCTCACCGTGTCTGGGGGCTCAGTCCCAGCCCTGAGCCGCAGCCGAGGTGTGGGACCTGCCTGTGGGGAGCAGGATGGAGGGACCCCCCCGGGGGAGGGCGAGCACTCGGGATCCGCTCCCACCACCCGCCCGGGGACTGGGGCTTCACCTGGGCGCTGTGAGGATGAGCAGCGATACAGAAGCACAGTCCCCCATGAAAACTTCAGACACTGGGCATTTAATATTAAATAAACTAAAAAGGGAGCATCTGGCAAGGTGATGCCCATCAAGGACAAAAAAAAATGATGGCTCCAAAAATAGAGGCTGTTAATTTACAGGATAGTCTTTGCTGTCCTTCTCAAGGTTACCGCATCTAGACAGGCTGAACTTGTTGCTGCAAGAGTTTTGCACCTTCTCAGGCCGGGTTTCATCTGCAGAATTAGGTGTAGGCATAAAGGTAACCTGTGATGCTCTACATTTAATTTACACAGTGGAACAAAAGGTAGAGCTCACCGCTTGCTGCAAAACACTTTGCCGTGTCAGATAATATGTTGACATCTCCCCTTCCCACGCGTAATTTATATGAATGTATCATGTCAATTTAGAGTCTGTCTGTAAATCAGACGCAAAAAACAAGAGGGTGGGATGCATTAGAAGTTTTTCATTAGGCTTTAGACTGAGGAAGCGGGAGGGAAGTGTGTGCCTGGAGGCAGGGGTTTGGCTGGGAAAGCTCAGGGGGCTCCAGGAGCCTCAGTAGCCCTGGCTCTGTGCTGAATGGGGCATTTTAATCACAGCCTCAGTGTGACCACGAGGTTTACCAAATTCAGGATATGAATTTGTAGGTCCTTTTGGGATGCAATCAGGGATGCTCTAAAAGCGAGAGAATGACTCCACCTACCCTGGTTGTGTTGGGAACTTGCCAGTGTTACAAACCCGGTGCTCACACACTCAAATGGGGGAAAAGTCCCCATGTGCTCTCGCTTTGGGAGAAGCAGGGGAGCAGCCCTGGCCGCACGGGCTGTGCCTTCCCGGTGCCCCCAGTGCAGCCCCTGGGGGAACAGGGTCCCGAGCCAAGGTGGTAGGGCTGATCTCACCATCTCCGTTAGGAAACCCTGCAGTTGGGCTGCATAACTGCATTAAGGTATTTCCTTAATTAGATTTGCTAAGTATGTAGGATTCTAATTCTTTCTTTTCCTTCTCTCTTAATTTGCTTAATGAGAAAAACAAAGAAATAAAATTATGAAAGCAATGCCTGCGTTGCCTTCCAGGAAGGTGATGTCGAGCCGTGCAGCTCCAGGGATGCTCTTGCCCACATGGGTGCTGCTGCCCGGCCAGGGCAGGGTGGGCTTGGGGGTCTGGGGCTGGCGAAGCACCCGGCTGCCCGCTGGTCCTTGGGTGCTGCCCTGGGAGCGAGCGCAGCGCCGAAACCTCTGGATGTGTTATCGATCCTCGAGCCGCGCATGTCCCGTGGTGCCAGGGAGAGGTGAGTGGGGAGGGACCACGGAGGCCGTTAATTGGAGCCATGCCATGCCAAGGCCAGGCTGAAGCTCATCACGCTCTTCCTGCTGTCCCTCCCCACCCCATCCTCTCCCCTGCTTCCTAATTGCCCGCCAGTGCTTCTAATTGCCCTCCTGTACCGCAGCTGCGGTCAGGCTGCTCGGGCAGGAGCTGCGTTTTCTCTTGCACCGTCCTGGTGCAGGATGGGGTGGAAGAGCCTTTGGGGAAGTGACCGTGGAGCAGCGGGGCCGTGCCACGGGAGGCTGTCCTGCAGCTGAGCGGTGACACACACCCTGCGGGTACCGGCATCCCCAGGAAACCCTCGGGGGGCTGAATGTCCCGGGGCCGCTTCCCGGGGTCTCTGCTGTGGGTGGGTGCTGGGTGCTGGCACCTCAGGGAGCTGCGCAGCGTCCCCTGCCCCTGGTCCTTGCTGGTGTGACCACCTGGGACCTTTGCTGTGGTTCAGGCTCTGTAGACGCTTCTGCCACCGGTGCCGGCCGGGGATGCGGTCGCGGTGCGGGGCTGCCGAGAGCACCTGCTGCTCCCATGTCATCCCCAGGGGGATCCCCAGGGGCTGCTTCTCTGTGCAAGCATGCCGGTGCACAGATAACGACGTGCTGATCTTCCTCATGACTCATTTATCATCCCATGAGGGTAATCTGTTTGGAAATTAGGCTGATGGCTCTTGACCCCCGTAGCTGATGGCAGACTGAATCATGCCAGTCGGTTGTTGCAGTTCAACATAACATATTTCCAGTGCACGGAGGCTGATTACAAGCGGTGGCTGGTGAATGGGTTTGTTTTGCTCTCCCGGAATTGCAGGAGCAGTTCCATCAGTTTGGCCCCAAAGAAGCAATCAGCATGTGACAGAGGAACACGTTGTTAAGTTGTGTGAGTGATTTTATAATACTTAGAATATGATGCTATGGCAACCTGTTACAAATCCCAGATCAAATCAGATTATTTGTGTGCATCCCTGTAACTTCAGTCTTTGAGAAGTCTGATACATTTTATGCCTTTGAGGCCCCTGTGCAGATTAGTGCAATCAGGCAGCGCTCAGGGTTCAGAGCAGGCAGAGCAAAGGATAAGTGGTTTGCTCCACATCAGGCTGTGCTGCAGGATCCTAGAAAGTCAAAGAGCAAACCATGGAAATCTGTCATCCTTGGCATCTTTTTCATCAGTGGAGTCAGTGTGAGTTTGTGGAGAGCAGAAACGGAAAGAGCTCGGTACACAGTACGGGTGACCAGGACGTGAATTCTGCTATTGCCCGTACATGGTCTCACATCATTTTAATTCATTTCTTGCACTGGGAAACTGGAAGAGCTTAAGAGCTTAAATGAGCCGTAATAATGTAAGGCAAATTTGACGTGCTCTGATTTAAAAAATAGAAAGAAAAAAGGGTGTATATTGATTTAAAGTCATGTAAAATGTCAGTCCTTGATCCAGGTTCACATTTGGACACGAACCGCTGGGTATTTCCCCCAGTGAGTCCGGCCGTGGTTGCGCCGTGCCGTGCCGTCCCAGGGCGGCTGCCATGGGAACCAAACCTCGTTACTGCCAGATAAACAGTTGGACATTTTGGCCCAGTTTCTGCAGGACTAACCTGGCAGGGACGAGAGGAAACTAAATTAGATCTCAGATTTTCTGATTCCCAGAGCAGCATCTGGCAGCACGGCTGCGACCGACGGCTTGGTTGTCTGCCTGGGAAGCCGTTGGTGTAGCAGGGACAGGGTATTTTTATCAGGTGGTCGTGGGGGCTGAGGTTGCACCTTTTCAAGCCTGTGGGGCTTTTGTGTGATGCTTTCGTGGCAGGGCCGTGGTACGGGGCTGCTTCCGACTTCCCCAGGGTCTCATGTCCTCTCAACACCTTTTGCTGCCTCCAGATTCAGCTCCCGTGCCCCAGTACCCTGTGGTGGAGGGGCCTTGGCCGCACCCAGCCAAACCTGTGCGGGGGTGTCCCTGTGTGCTACATCCGTGTCACCGAGCAAGAAGCCTTCTCCACCATCCATGGCTGCTGGGAGGGCGATTGGCCACAGATCCCGCCCAGACAGAGACTGTGCCAGATGGAGGGAAACCGTGGGGACGGGTTGTCACGGAAATGAGCCCTGCTGTCCCCGCTCCGCTGCCCGGCACCGCTGGTGCCCGGCCCCGCAGCCGGGAGCCCGGGCGCTCCGTGGGGTCCCAGCCTGTCCCGTGCACGGGGCTCCTCAGATGACTTGTACCATCTTTTTATGCTGGCTGGCTGTTTTTTTCTCAGATTCAAGAGACATTATTTTACAGGCAGTGCCGCACACCCATGACTTTGCCAAAGAAGATAAGCCCTTATCTGCACCCGGCGCTCTGCTCAGGGCGCGGGGAAGCTGACGTGCCCGCCTTTGGTTTTTCAGGAAGCAGGAGCTGCTGAGCAGCGCGGATGTGCCCGTCGCGGAGCGGCCACTGTCCCCCCCCCTCACCGCCCCGCCGACCATGAAGGTGAGTGTGCGGGGACGCTGCGCCGGCCGTGGGCGCGCGCTCCAGCCCAGGGGCCGGTTTTGGAAGCTGAAGCTGGCGAGGAGCGGCGCTGCCAACGCAGCGGCTGCGGGCTGTTCCCGCCAGCAGCCGTGGGCGGTTTCTGGAGCTCAGCCCGCAGTGTGCTCAGAGCCCTCCTGTGCCGCCGCTCGCGCCGCGCGATGCCGTCAGGGTGCAGTCCCAGCGCTGTTCTCCCGCTGATAAACCCCCGGGCGCTGCGGCGGCTGCTGACCAGCACGGGACAGACGGCATGTCCCCGCGGGCTGGCGCTGCTGGAGGGGTCCGACCCACCGCTCATTCCCACAGGACCACTCGCTGCCGCCTTTGGCTGCGCGGGAGGCAGCGGGTCGCAGGACACAACTTTTCCCTCCGCTCTGCCCGTGCCAGCTGCCTCTGCAGGGCTCTGCCCCTCCTGGGGTTTTCCCAAACCCAGCAGGAGAAGGTGATGAGCAACCTGGTCAGACCTGGAGACTGGTCCTGCCTGAGCCAGGGCCGACTGGCACCTCTGCAGCTGCCAGGTCGCATTTATCTCACTCAGTCTCCAGCAAGTGGGGACCGTGCAGCCCTGTGCCAAGCAGGGCAATGAAGAGAGCTGAGGTGGTGACCCCAGCAAAGCTGTAGAGCAAATTCAACTAAACAGGACAAATTGCTACACGGGTTCACGAAAAGTAACTTCCAGCAGAGTAACCTGAGAACTTTCTACAGTACTAGCTTACAGGCAGAGGCAATTGTAGCTCTTCTCCCCAGGTTGCTGCAGAGTGCTCGATATACTGCCACCCAGGAAATGGCTCATTCAGCTGGAGGTGAGATGGATGTGAGAATTACGAGGTAGCCAAGAACCTGGCTAAATGGTTGTTAAGAGCAAGTTGGCTTGGAGATAGAGTATTGAGTTGGAGGAGTTTATTAGTGGAGCTTCTGATGGGTTTTGTGTATGACTTGGGCAAGAGAAGGAGCTGACGCACTTCACTGGTGACACAAGCTGTGTCACCTCGTCAGGCTGCAGAGGAGCAGGTCCTAAGGGGGTTTGTGCATCCCGCCAGGGTGCCGTGCATCCCGCCATGGGGCCGTGCATCCCAGCGGGAGCCTGCCCATGCCCTGCAAATTGTCACTGGTTCCTGCCCAACCTGTTTCAGGCACTTTGCCTCCCCGGGAGCCACCCTGTGCACTAACAAAGCAGCAGCCCTGCCGTGCCCCTGCCTGGAGAAACATTAACGCAGGGGTGTGGGGCTGGGAGGGCCGGCGGGGCTGGCACCCGTGGCACAACCTGGTGGCCGTGGCTGATGTGGGGGGTGACACTAGGGTGACACCAGGAGGATGGTGGATTTCTTCTGGGGCCTGGTGAGTGCTTGGTGACCCCCGGGGTGCTGGGCAGACCCCTGCCTCCCTGTGCTGTCCAAGGCGGCTCCCGCCTGCTGCAGGGTTTTCTCTCTGGGTTTCGTTTTCTTTGGAAAGCTGCAAAGCCGGCACTTACCGGCTGTGCCACAGCCTCTGCTCTGGGCGTTCCTCATCTGCAGGTACCTGGTCACTAAACTCACCCGGAGTGTTGGGACGGTTGAACAGACACTGCTGCAGCCGGGTTGGCGCTGAGGGACAGGAATCACGGAATGTGCTGGAGCTCTGGGATGTGTCTGTCCATCCCTTGCGCTGCTGGTGTAACACGCACAGTGGTGGGGGTGTGTGAGCAGGAAAGGAACAGCAACTGTACCATTTCAGGGTATTTTGCATTTCAGAGGTCTTTAGGCCGAGCTGCGGGCAGGTTTGTCCTGCCAAAGGTGGCTGGGAAGCAGCTGCCCACTCTGGTGTTGCGTTTGAGAAGCAGATGCAGATTTAGTTTGGAGCAGACAGCCTTGGTGACCCAGGCGTGTGAGCGTCACCTGTCCTGCAGGTGACATCGCTTCCTGCTGGGCAGCACAACGCTGTCATTGTCTCCACTATAACAACCAAAATATTTGAGGCCCAGCAAAGCTTGGCTTCAAGTGTGCATCAACCCCCAAAGGGTGCAGACTGTCTGCTGGATTCAGCATGTGCGCATGTTTTCTGCGGGAATGCGCTTTAGCAGGTGGAGCTGGTGCTGCTGTGCTGTTTGCTTCCCTGGTTCTGGCTGCAGCTGGAGTGGGACCTGGGAATTGTTTTAGTTGACTCAATGAGCATTTGTCTTTCTCAGAGACCTGAAGATAAACTGGAATCTAAGCCAAGCTCAAAATAAAGAAGTTTTTTTAAAGTGCACCCAGCTTTGGGCACAGAGCTCTTCTGAGCCTGGGCTTCATTTTTCTTCCCGTACGTGCAGCCGATAAAAACAGGGCATAGTCTAAAGCTAGAAAAGTGGCCGGGACAGGTTCCGAGGCGGGCACACGCTGGGGAGCAGGACGAGGAACGGCTGCAGGGCTGGGCTGCTTTCCAGAGGAGCCACACGGGGTTTTAATCAGAGCCCAGGCTTCAGTAATCTCTTTAGTTCATTTGGCAAGTCGGCCATTAACCCTGCACGGGCAGCCCAGCGCTGCCAGCAGCGGCACTGCCAGTGTCCCCACGGCAGGTGACACGCAGAGCCCAGTGCTCGGACCTGGCAAGGTAAGGGACGTGGGGAAGCTGCTGCAGGTGTCTCATTTGCCAGAGTATTAATTTGCACAGAGAGAGAGAGAGAGAGAGGGTCCTTGCTTCCTGCTGCGGCCAGAGCAGCGTGTCCAGGACAGGCTGGGGGTTCTGTACCCTGCCTGCGAGTGGCTTGGGCTGGCTCACCTCATCTCTGCTCTAACTGAACAGGAGATTTCCTTCTTTTCTTTTTCAGTCTGCAGAATTCTTCGAAATGCTGGAGAAAATGCAGGTGAGCAGCAGCAGCGTGTGTGTGCCGGTAGCGCCAGATGTTCCTGCCCAGCAGAGGCTGTGAGGACAGAGATCCTGCTGCACCGTCTGTGTTTGACGTGCTGTGTGCTCCCCGTGGCCAGTGCCAGCACGGTTTGCCATCTCCGAACTCCACCTGGGCCAGATGCTGTCAGACAGCCGGTGTCACCCTGCCACACGCAGGGCTGTCCCCGCTCCACAGGAAGGCAGCACGGGGGTTTCCTTTTGGAGCGCATGCTGGGGAAATTGGGATGAAGCTGGATGGGGATATGGGGCACTTTATGTTTGGTGCTGTGCCAGCACCTGGGAAGTGATAGTCCCTGCCTCTCATTTAGACTTTTGCAGTGCGGTGACGCTGTGTCCTAGGTCTTGTCCCACCACATCCCTGCCACCCATTTTTGCTGTGTCACGATGGAGCCAGCAGCTCTGCCTGGCTCGTCCTGGGCACAAACCCCCTCCGTTCTCGCCACTCATGCCAGAGTGATTTCCATGTAGCAAAATACCCTTGTGGTTTCATCTCTGTTGTGAAAACATCTTAATTTTTCAGTCTATTTGTTTTGTTCTAAACAGGCACCAAAGCTTGAAGAACAGAGGACTGGAAGCCAAAAACATAAGGTTGGTTGAATTTTGTTTCTTGCATGGATCTCTTCAAGTGTTCCCCCCTTACCTCAGGGCCTTAATGTGTCTTGTCAAAGGCAGTCACTCAAAGGACTGGAAAGGATTTAAATGTTATCTAAAAACAAGGCACTGATTGAATTGCAAAGATGGAGAGAGTGGTGCCTGTAAATCCCTAATCCAGCTTTATGTCCAAACCCGTGTGTGTCAGCGGCAGAGCTGTGTGAAGCGGCTGGGTCCTGCTGCAGAGCTGAGCTCGCGCTGGTGGCGGGGCCCCCGTTGGGACAGGACTCGCCCTGCTGCAGCGCTTCCCCGCAGCCCCGGCGGGATGGTCCCCGCGCCGTGTCCCCAGGCAGTGTGGTGGCACCGCTCCTGGGCTCGTGCCCATCACCGCACGCAGTGGCCTCGTCCAGTAGGAGCGTCGGTCCTGTCACCGCCTGGCGCTCGCGCGGGGCCTGGGGATGGGAGGGACGGTGCCCCGGGCTGGGCGTGCGCGGCTGCAGTCGTAAGGGGTGGCTGGTGGGGAACACATGGTCACACGTGGTGTTTTGGTTCCTTTTTCCAGGAAGACTACATACCGTACCCCAGCATCGATGAGGTGGGTGGCCTGAACCAAAAGTGCCTTTCCAAAAGTGCTGATAAAGGGCAGCTGGTGGAGACCCTGTTCCCAGAGGAGCTGCACAGACACCTTCCCCCTCCCACCCCTGCGGCTGTGCTGCTCCTCGCAGAACGTGTCCTCTCCGGGGGGGTTTCGGAGAGGGGCTGGATCTGCCTCCATGGTGCTGGGGCAGCACATGGGGTGGTGAGCCCCTGCCCTCCAGCCCTGCCCGAGCCCTCCTCGAGCCCTCCCGTGTCTCTGCAGATCCTGGAGAAGGGCAGCCCGTACCCGCTGATCATCCTGCCCCAGTTTGGGGGGTACTGGATTGAAGACCCCGAGAACCTCGGCACACCCACCTCCTCCGACAGCAGCATCTGCGAGGAGGAGGAGGAGAACCTCAGCCCCAGCGCCTACGGCTACCGGCTGGAGTGCAAGGGAGAGGCGCGGGCCTACCGGAAGCATTTTCTGGGGAAGGTGGGTGCCCTCTGTGCAGGCAGCTGGTCAGCTGCAGACTGCACACCCCCTCAAGAAAAAAGAGAAATTCTAAAATTGTGGGCAAGATGGGCAAATTTTACAGCTTCTCTCTTTGCAGGGTGGGGAGGGGACCGGCGGGTAGCCAGCCATGTCAGCAATGGCCACGCACACGGGCTGTGACCCCGTGGCTGCAGGGCCCCCCGGACCCGGTGGGCACAGGGGTGCTGAGCCTGCCCTGTCTGGGGGACCAGCTGTGGCAGCCGCCTGCCCGCCCCGTCGCTCACAGCCTCTAATCCTCTTCTCCCTCTGACAGACCTGGGAACAGGGTGGTAAAGTCCACGGGCAGAGGGATTAAAGCCTGGTCCCTGCGAGGAGGGGGTGCGAGTGTGTGTCCCTGAGGAGCGGGGGGTGTCGGGGTGGCAGGTGACTCCTGCCATCGTCCTTGCCGTCGGCAAGCTGCCTCCCCCACCACTAACACACTGTTTTCTATTTTTAGGATCATTTAAATTTTTATTGTACAGCCAGCAGCCTTGGAAATCTGATCCTTTCTATTAAGTGTGAGGAGACAGATGGCACTGAATATTTGAGGATTATACTCAGGTATGAAAAAAAAAAAAAAGCTTTGTTTGACAAAATATTTTCTCTTTGGGAGTCCCTTCTTTTGCTCCTGCTGTGGATGCTGGAGCCGGGTGGGCAGCACAAGGACTGGCGCACACAGGGGGCTCGGGGTGGGGTGGGAACCAGCAGCATCAGCCTCTTGCTGGTTCTGCACTGGGACTGCCTGACCTCCCCCAATGAACACGAGACTTTGTTCTATTGCTAAACCCATTGAAAGGAGTGTAAGCCTCTCAGTGAGGCGGGATAACACCAGACACATCTATCACCTTCCCTCTGTAAGCTGACAAGCCCAGCGCATCTGAACCCTTGTGTCATTTTCCTCCAAACTATGAATATTTTAAGAGCTGCAGAGATGAGAAGACAAACAGAGCCTGTGGTTACTCAGCAGGCCCAACAAGCTCAGCAGAACATGGTTTCCCAGCAGCCGGCGGAGCAGCGCTGCGTGCATGCCGGGCTGTGAGCACGGGCTGCAGCCAGCGGCTCTGCCTGCGACACTCTCCAGCGTCTGCTCCTTTCTGCTCCTCTGTCAGGTCCAAAGTGAAGACGCTGCATGAAAGGATCCCCCTGGCAGGGTTCAGCAAGCTCCCCAGCATCCCCCAGATTGCAAAGGTAAAATGCTGGCTGGGCTGTGACAGTGGCAGCAAAGCCTGTGCTGCTGGTCTTGGGCGGCATTGGGTGCTGTCGGGTGGCGTTGGGTGGCGTTGGGTGGCAGAGGTACGTGCTAGCCCTGCTGCAGGTTTCCTGCTGATCCTGGGCAGGTCACTGGTTGGTGTCCAGGGGAACAGGTGGGGACGTGGCAACACCTTTGGCCCAGAGACAGACCTGGGACTTGTCTTGCTGGGTACCTGCCAGGCCATGTGGCATCCCAATGAGAGGATGCAAAGAGGGGAGCTCCTGAAGTCAGAGGCTGGAGTTGGCTCCTTTATGGGACATTCACGGCCTCGCCGTGGGGTTTCAGCAGGACAGGGTGTCTGCTCCGCGTGCCCGGGGACCCGGCGCTGACAGCTCTTTCCCCTTGCCCGCAGGCCTTCTGCGATGATGCCTCCGGCCTGAAGTTCAACCCAGTTCTGTACCCCAAGGTGAGGTGACTTACCCCAAGTCGGCTGCATGTTCAGCAGAGAGTTCATTGTGTTTTGAACTACCAAATGAAATAATTCATATATTTTTTTACTGCAGGCATCCCAGATGATAGTGTCTTACGATGAACATGAGGTCAACAACACGTTCAAGTTTGGTGTGATCTACCAGAAGTTCAAGCAGGTGTGTGATCACAAATTCAGCCCTGCAGTTAGTGCTGTCACGTGCAACACGCTGTGTTAATGGGTGTCCTCACTAATAATGCATTTCTTATTGCTTGGATGTTTCCCCAACTCATTAAAAAATGATGTGACTGAAAAAATTCAGTATGGAAATCAGCCCACAAGCCGCTGTAGGGAAAAGCGGATGTGAAAATAGATTTTAGCAGGCATGGTATTTTAATCAGATATATGTTTAGACAGGGAAACAGTTAGATTTGTCTAGTAGGACTGTGGGCTATGGAGACATGCGTGTGCTGCAAATGCTGTCATTAGCTGAGGGACTCCGGATGGGGAGCGTGGAGGCAGCCGAGTCGTATAACTCACCAAAGATTATTCTGACAGGCACTCTAATTATCTTTACATATTGCATTTTATTTTGGATTGAGTAACTCGTGCAAGACCATAATTAAGGTCTCATTGTTTTGAAATGTAGCACACAAGGGATGATTAAGAGTTGGATTTTCCAAGGAGGATTCATTTGTGTTTGGGTATTTCCCATATGTTATCCCACGGTCCCTTGCTGTCAGTCAGAAGTTGGTCTCAGCACCATCCCCTTTGGGTGCCTTGGTGGCTGAGTGGCCGCGGCTGGCCCGTGGTGGGAGCAGCCTGTGCGGGGCTGTCCCGGCATGTGGTGGCTGCTGGGGATGGTGGCTTTGGTGACGCTCGGCTCAGGCAGTGCGGGGTCTCTGTGGCTCCGTCAGACCAGTGCTGCGGTGGCAGAGCCGTGGCCGTCCCTAGGGCTGGTGTCCCAGGCGCTGGGCTGGCTCTGGGGACAGGCAGGGCTGGGGCTCTCCAGAGATGCGTCCCATGTTTTGTAGACCCAAGAGGAGGAGTTGTTCGGCAATAATGAAGAGAGCGCTGCCTTCAAGAACTTCTTAAGTTTTCTGGGAGACACCATAACACTCCAGGACTTCAAAGGGTAAGCTAAATAAATAGAATGTTTTTACAAATACATTTAACAAGAGACTGTGTCATATGTAAAAATATCTCCCGTGTGAGAACAGAAGTCATCTCGCTCATGAGCGGGATGTACAGACCAGAAGCAAATATAGCTTTGGCTTGTTTTTCAAAGCTGGGGGAGTTAAAAAAAAAAAATGGAGCTGCCAAGAGAGAAAAACTTCCTTTCTGGCAGTTTTGAGGCTGTGAGAAAATCCAGTTATATTCATCCACAGATGAGGAATTTCATAAGGAAACATGCCCTGTCCGGCATTGCTGGCTCAGCCATGGCACAAGCAGGGACCCGGCTGCGGAGGGGCTGGCAGGCGCGGGCAGTGGCACCGCCGGTGCCGTGGTGGTGCCATGGCTGCCGTCAGCCCCAGCGTCCGGCACCGTTCTGCCGCACACGCGGGGTTTCAGAGCGGTGACGGCGATGCTTGGTTACGATACATGACACACAGTTTGTTCTTTCCAATTTGCTTGCTACTAGATAAAGATAAATGAGCTGGCTTGTTCTGTCACTGTCCCCTGACAGCTGCCGGGAGTCTCTGCTAAGCTTTCAATTAATATTTCCTCGTTTCTGCCTGCCTTTCCCTTCTTCTCCAGTTTTCGAGGAGGTCTGGATGTCAGCCACGGGCAGACGGGGACAGAGTCTGTGTACACAGTGTTCAGGGACAGGGAGATAATGTTTCACGTCTCTACAAAGCTGCCGTTTACCGAAGGAGACACACAGCAAGTAAGAGACGAGCTTCCTTGCGCAGACGTGTCCCAGTCGGGATGCGCTGCCCTGCCCAGCACCGCCAGCCCAGCTGGGCAGTGACACGGGTGGTGACATGGGTGGTGACACGGGGGGTGGCTCCCTGGGCTCCCTGGCACACAGCAGGCTCTGTGCCCAGAGCTGGGTTTGCTCCCAGGGAGCAGAGCCACCCAGCATTACCCACCAAACGTTTCCCTTCCCGCTCAGCTCCAGAGGAAGCGGCACATTGGCAACGACATCGTGGCGATTATCTTCCAAGAAGAGAACACGCCATTTGTCCCGGACATGATTGCCTCCAACTTCTTGCACGCCTACATCGTGGTGCAGGTGGAGAACCCCGGGGCAGAGAACACCACGTACAAGGTGAGGGGCTGCGCTGCCCGTCTGTTCCGTGGAACAGCCAGTGTTACAGCTCACTGGAATGTGTGTGTGTATGCTAAACATACATATGGATATATGCACATGTATATTTATGTATGCACTGTTACATAGTGTGTGTGTATACATACATATGTGTATAAAATATGTGCATATGTAATAGCATGCTCGTTTGCTAACGATTTTTGATGCTACTCGGTATTTGCATAAGCCTCAGAACAGCTCATGCCCGTCTAACACATCGCTCAAGTGCAGGTGGCATAAGCTGTCTTATCTGTCTGTTTTCTATGAAGAGATCCAGTAAGACGTAATTTTCAAACCAAAGGCATGCTGCTTAGAGCCACAGAGGGAAACAGAATTCATAGGAAATAAACATAAAAAGCTGTGTGTGGTTAATCCTCTCCTGAGAGCAGGAGCGGGGACAGATGAGGGCTGGGGAGCAGGGGCTGTGCGGCAGGATGGGGCTCAGGGCGATGCACCTGGGTCCAGGCACTGGGGTGGGGCACCTTGGCTGGGCTGGGCTTTGCTGGGCTGGGCTCGGCTGGGCCGGGCTGGGGAGAGCATTGCCTGCTCTGTGCCAGCTGCCCTCCGGGAGAGGGATGTCTGCGCTGGGGCTGCCCTGCGGCACCTGCAGGAATAACGTGCTCTTGGCTCCACAGGTGTCGGTGACAGCCCGAGAAGACGTTCCCTCCTTTGGCCCCCCGCTGCCGAGCCCGCCGGTGTTCCAGAAGGTAGGAGCTGAGATGGGAACCACCTTCCAAGCCATAAAAAAAAAAATCATCCATGTGTATGTCTGAGATGTTTCTAAGCATGCCTGACTTCTGGAATTCCTGTGCATTTATTTTGATTTGTGGTGAGGCCGTGGGGCTGATGGCGGAGCAGGAGATGTGCAGCACTGCACAGTGCAACCCTGCGAGGCAGCAGCTGCAGCTCTGCTGCTGTGCACCTGCGTCACCGCAGGGGTGATGGCTGGTGCAGGAGGGACCCTGAGCCCCAGTGAGGTTTTCCACCAGTGCTCCTACCTCTGGGGGGGCTACAGGGTGCTGGGAGCCTGCGTTTGGGTGGGTGCAGATCCAGTACCAGAGACAGGCAGAGTCTTTGGCTGGTGTTTGCCACCTGACCTCTCCCCGCAGAGCCCCGAGTTCCGGGAGTTCCTGCTCACCAAACTCATCAATGCCGAGAACGCCTGCTGCAAGTCGGACAAGTTTGCGAAGCTGGAGGTAACGCAGCCCGCCAGCCCTGTCCAGCACCACAGCGGGCACAGGGGAGCTCGGTTCCTCCTCAGAGCTGCATGTCCCCAGCCCAGCTTGGTGGCTGTGGGGTCCCCTGGGGCCACTGGTGCCCTCGGTGGGGGGACGAGCCAGCAGTCCCCAGGGTCAGCACTGCTGTCCCCTCCCTCGAGGCCCCCAGCTGAGCGCCTTCTTGCTCCCACAGGACCGGACACGGGCAGCCTTGCTGGACAACCTCCACGACGAGCTCCATGGGCACACACAGACCATGCTGGGGCTGGGGCCCGAGGAGGACAAGCTGGAAAATGGGGGTCATGGAGGCTTTCTGGAGTCCTTCAAGGTAAACCCCATCCCTGGCCAACAGCAGAGTTCAGGCTCAACCAGGGCTGGCCAAGCACGTTCTGGTGGAAGGTGCGGATGAGCAGCGTTTGGGACGAGAGGTGTTCCCCAAGAGCAGGGTGGTGGGAGAAGGTGGGGGCTCCCCAGAACCAACATCCACTCAGCTGGTGGACACCTGAGCTGGTCCCAGCAGGAGCAGCCTGATGTGGTTGTGGTGTTGGCAAGTGCCACCATGGGGGTGACTTCTCCAGAGCCCCTGGGCACCTCCTGTCCTGCCTGCCTGCTCTGGCATCCGCTGTGTCCCCAGAGGGTTGTGTTAAATGGGAGACACAACAAGAGGTGCTGGGTGTGGAGAAGGGAGACGGTGCTGGGGTATGGGAGAGAGAAGGGAGGGTGGGTTGGCAGAAAAGCGGGGAGGAGAAAAAGAAATGAGATAAAATGATGTGGACGAAAGTGAGCAGCCGGTGGGGTAGGGACAATGACCAGCTGCGCAGTGGGGAACGTCCCTCAAAATGAAGAGGCAGCAGTTGTGTCTCGGGGCACGAGCATTGCGCAGTCTCTGGTGTCTCCCCTGTGACAGCAGCAGGGGGCGGCTGGAGAGGCTGGCACGTGTGAATCTGGGCTGCACCCGCGGGTGGGTGTTCGATGGAGCCCCCAAGGCAGGGCACCGTGTCCTTGCCGTGGGTGACACTGTGGCTGTGCCTTGGCCCATGCAGCTCCCCCCGCCTCCCGTCCTGCTCCGGCGCGTCGGCTCTGCCAGGCAAAGGCCGATGCAGCTGAGGAGGTGGGTGCGGCTGTGGGGAGGAAACTGCTGCAGTGACCATATGGGCAGAGTTTCCTCTGTGGTGCAGAGAAACAAGCGCTGAAGGGCAAGGCACCTCGTCCTGCACCTGGCAGTGGTGGTGGGGAGCAGCTCCCTGGCCCCCACGGTGAGGGCTGGAGGCTCAGGTGTGCCCTGGTTGGGTATGAGATATGTTGTAGAAATGGAGATGCTGGGCAGTGACATCACAGTGTTCAATTCAGGGTGTGAGATGCTGACGTTAAACGATCAATGTCTGCACGTGTTTTGTGCACGAGGAAGCGGACTGTGCTGTCTGGCGTTGCAGGGTACGCCGGGGCAGGTGGGGAGCTCTGCGCTCCGTGTGCCCGGCTGGCTGGTGACTGCGCTGCTGGGCTGCGTCCTGGCGTACGTCCTGCACCACGCGCTGTCAGAGTGAGCGGGGACAGGAGAGACGGTGAACGAGGGCTGGCAGGGGCGAGACCTGGTCCCTGCAGTTTCTTTTTGCCCGGTGCCTCTCTCCCAGCACCCAGCCCACAGCCCCTTCCTCCCTGGCTGTATGGTGGGGGCCTGGCTGCTCAGAGGGAAGTGCAGCTCGTCTCTGCTGGGCTCTGAGCAAGCCAGTCGTGCCTTGCCTCCCCGTGTGGGGAGAGGAGCTGCTGGCCGGCCCCCAGGAGGGCTGCTGGGGTGCTGAGGTGCCCTGCAGAGCTCCCCGGGCAGGAGCCCTCCTGCCTGCACAGCATCAGCACCTGCCAGTGCTGCGGGCAGCAAAGCAAGGAGGCGGTTACTTCTGCTTGCAAACACTGTCACATTTTGTATGAATCGCTGACCCTAATAAATCAGGTCTGATGGACTCTTGCTTGGTGTATTTTACTGGATGGGCAATGCGTGGCTGTTGGGCCAGCCACGGTCCCAGCATGGGCTGGGGCTCCGTAGGGGCTGTGGCTCCTGTGCACCCCAGCGCAACTCTGCCTGCAGCTCCGTGAGCCCTGGAGCCAGCAGCAAATTGGTGCCCGTGCACCATTGGTACGGTGCTGGACAGGCTTGTTGCCTCCAAAATCTCTTTACCTTGAGCTGGGATTCAAAAGTGGAGGAGAGGTAGCCAGATAGGTCACGCTTCGGTGTGCCTGGAGCTGGGAGGGGGTTTGGGGTCAGTGCCCCACCGGGTGGTGATGACCTGCTGTCCCCTGTCCCCTCCGGCCGCAGAGAGCCATCCGGGTACGCAGCCACTCCATGGAGACGATGGTGGGCAGCCAGAAGAAGCACCACGGCAGTGGGATCCCGGGCAGCCTCAGCGGGGGCATCGCACACAACAGCGGCGAGGTGACCAAGACCACCTTCTCGGTGAGCATGGCCACATGTCCCTCCGTCCAGCTGTCCCTCTGTCTGTCCTGCTGTCCCCAGTCTGGCAGGGACTGCACTGGCACAGTCTGGCTGTCCCTGTGCAGGCAGTGACTGTCAGGGCGAGGAGGAGGTTTGGGCGGAGTGTGATTTTATGAATGCTATTGTGTTCAAGTTGGGTGTTTCGTGGAGGAACCAAAGATTAGCTTCCTGGGGTTCTTCAGCCCCAAAGTACAAAGGAGATATAAAAGAAATTCTGGCATTACGTATTTTCTAGATGCGCAGGCTGAGAATTGCAGGCAGCATAATTCCTCGCAGGATGTTTAGTGTTATGAGCCTCTAGGAAGGAGCTTTGTTCTCTAACCCAGACTGTTCTGTGCCCTCAGCCGCCGGTACCAGCAGCTGCCGCCAAGAACCAGTCCCGGAGCCCAATCAAGCGCCGCTCGGGGCTGTTCCCCCGCCTGCACACGGGCTCGGAGAGCCAGGCGGACAGCAGGACGAGGTGGTGAGTTGGACATCGCTCTGGTCACTACAGTTGAAAGCCCATATTGCATGTTAAATGTTAGAGAAGCTGTCAGTGGGTGCTGGAGACCCTGTCTGGGGCGCAGCCCCCCCTTTCTATACAAGCCAGCAACGAGAGCTGCTTTTGCTGTGTTCGAGGGAACGGCGCCTTGGATGCCTTCTCCCTGATTTAAATCAAAGTGGTAGTATGCAGAGAGCATCTGTTACTCTTAGTTTAGCATTTGCTGTTAGGGAGTATAATTTGACCATCCTTTTTAAGGCTCTTGTATAATTCGTGCAACCTGTCTCTTTGTGCCCTCAGTGACAGTGTTTCTGGGGCCCAGAAGACACCAGATTTGGGACATTTGTCTCAGGAGATGAAATCTGAAACCTCGTCCAACCCCAGCTCCCCTGAAATATGTCCCAACAAAGACAGGTGAGCCAGGAGGAGCTCTGTCCATCCGCCTCCAACCGGAGCTCAAGTCACCCTGTAGCTGACAGACCATCAGAGGCTTCGTCAAACAAAACCATCTCCAGGTTTTACTATAAATAAGTTTGATATTAAGGGAGGAAAAAAAAGATTTTGGTGATTCATGAGCACAGCTCCTTTATGGTCTGCAAATATCTGTCTTTAAAAAGAAGAGGAAAGAGCAGTGCTTGATGGAAGTTGCCCAAACCCTCATGGCAGGAGCTGGGGAGGCCCGTGGTGCCCATCACCCCCTGCCACCGGGCACTCAGCCTGACCCGGGGTTTTCTGCTGGTGGCCCCGCCAGCTGCTTTGTCCCCTGCTCTTGCAATGGTCATTTATTTAGAGAAAAACTCTGCTGTGTCTGTTCTTGCAGCAGCTGCTTTGCTCCGGAGGTGTGCGGGAGGGTCTGTCCCCACTGTCACAGCCCAAAGAACGCAGCTTTCCGAGTGACACCACCTGCTCTGTTCTGTCTCCCTTCCCAGGCCGTTCATTAAGCTGAAAGAAAACGGGAGGTCAAACATCTCCCGCTCCTCCTCCAGCACCAGCAGCTTCAGCAGCACGGCGGGGGAGAGCGAGACGCTGGAGGAATATGACAGCGTGGTGGGTCCTGACCCCCAGACCCTCAGGCTGGGACCCTCCCGCGCCTTGGGCTGCGACCCCCGGCTCCCCGTGGCAGCGATGTCCTGCTGTCCCAGCCCCGGCTGGTCTCTGTGCAGGGGAAACATGTCCTGCAGCCCCCAGGTGCCCCCTCCCACTGACAATGGGGGCTTAATCCCATCCTTGGGTGTGAGGAGGAGGGTGCCCAGTGGGACCCCCGTCAGCCGTGGCGTGCCTGGGGACAGTGCTGGGCGCTCCGGGCAGAAGGTGGCTCCGTGGGGACACGCCCTCGGGAACCACGGGCTGTGACAACCAGGATGTCAGCTGGGGGCGGGGAGGAGAGCTGGTGGCACCACAGACAGCCGTGTCCCATCTGTCCCCCGCAGGGCAGCCAGCCGTCCACGGCCTCGCCGTTCAAGCAGGACGTGTTTGTGTACGGAGCCTCGCCCGGCAGTGAGAGCCCGAGTGTGGCAGCCGCGGCCACCCCCGTCATCATGAGCAGGAGCCCCACAGGTGGGAGCAGGGGGCTGGGGGGGCACCAGCTCTGCCTTCGCCCCTGGAAGCCCCCAGGGTCCCTCAGCGGTGGGTCAGGATGGGGTCTGTGGCTTTGGGATGGAGAAGTGCCCGCGGGATGCAGGACGAGCTCTCGCGCTCCCAAAACCCCCATCCCGACGGGGCTGCTCTGGAGGGGTGGCCTCATTTGTTTTATTTCTGTATTTCCATGGGAATTTATTTCCCTGCTACCTCAGACGTGGCTTTTGCTGTGGCTTTGTTCCCTGCCTGCTGCCCTGACAGACATGGGCAGCAGTCGTGGAAACTCGCTGTCTCCACGGACCAGCCATGACTCACAAATCATTTAATAAACCAGCAGCTTCCCTTGGTCTTGGCTCCATTACGCGGCTGCTAACTCACTCTGCCACCGACCCCATCCATTGCAGTCGGACAATTTGCAAAGTGAGATGCAGTTGAACAGAGTAAAATGGGCAGAAGTTGCTCTTTGGCACATCCAAGGTGACGGCACCAGTGAGGGCACTGGGGTGCTGGACTGGGGGTGTCTCTCCCGCAGCCCCCTGCAGCTGTGACCTCCTCATGCAGTAGCACCATCCCAATGCAAACGCACATCATGAATGAGGAGCTGTTTGCAAAACAGCCAGGGAGCCACAAATCCCCCTGAACGGCTCCGGAATTGGGAGCAATTGGAGAAAGCCGGGCTGCGGAGCGCAGGCCGGCTGGCCTGTTGTGCCTCAGCGCTCCACAGGTCCTCCTCCTTATTTCGTTAGCGATTTTCTGAACTATTAAACCAGCCCCTTTTAATGTTTAAAGTGTTTATTTTGTATTTTTCCTGCCAAGAACATGGAAATCCACCCATACATTATACGGATCAGTCATTCCTTGTAGCCTTTTCAGTGGCATTTCCAGTAGAAAGACTGTGAAATGTAATTAAGCCTCAATTTGTTCCATCAAAAACATTTAATGTACAGATTTTGCCAAACATTTAGCCAAGATAGACTAAATATTGGTAGCACTTGTGACAGTCTATTGAAGTGTCTGCCTGTCAGGCTAGTCGAGCAGCAGTCAGCACTACAGCTTCAGCAAATATTTTCGTTCACAGATTATTGCTTTTCTCCTTTGCTTTTCCCCTCCCTCCAGCAGATATAAAGAACAGAAACTCTCCAAGGTCAAACCTGAAGTTTCGCTTCGACAAGCTCAGCCACGGCAGCTCCAGCACGGTGGGTGCCGGTGGCTCTGCCGGCAGAGATGCTGCGTGGGCGGGGAGCGGGGGGCACAGCCCGCGGGGCAGCACTGAGGGACGGGAAGGGATTTCATGACTTCTTGCCCTTTATTTGCAACCCAACCCATATTCTGCTTTTCCTTTAGAGCCACTAGCAGGAAGAAGGGGACATGAACTTGTACATGGTGAGTGTTGGTAATGCGGTGCTGTGCAAAATGACTTGTCTTATCTGTGGTCAAGTGTGTGTAGCTAACGTTGGCTACCTGCACTGTTTATTATTAAATATGTGCTCAATAATGTATCTTAAAGCATCTCAAATGCTCTTGTAAGATGAGGGCAGCACTGAATGAGAACAACCGCAGAGTTCAGTGTCAGGTCTGTGCCCATCGGTGCCTCTGTGTAGCTTCATGTGTTCTGGTCTGGAGAACATGAAATGAGAGGAATTGCCATTTCTGAAAGCCTGGATCTCAAAAAGCTGTGATTTGCAGCCCCTCACTGAGTTTTCTCCTCACCTGGCGCAGGGAGGTGGGTGGTTTGTGTCCGGAGGATGAGCGCTGCTGCGGCTTCGGCTCCCTCCCGGGGACCGGCCTTTCCAGCTGTCGCTGCAGGAGTGAGAATGTTCTCCTTCCACTCTCCGACACTTCTATCCTTTTATTTTTTTGCAGGGAATTTTTATTTCAACAAAGGGAAAACTCTTCAACATCCTGTGGGAAAATGCAGGCCCCGGCCGCGGGCAGCAAGGTGCCCTCCCCTCCCGGCAGCACCGCTGTGCAGGAACAGCTGTCACCTTGTGCCCATCGCTGCCCTGGCAGGGACCCAGCCGCCTTCCCCCCGGTGACCCCTCGCCAGCCCACACACCGCACCCTGCACCCCGTCCCGTGCCGCGGGAGCAGATTGTCCCCAGCCACGCGTGTGGCCCTGGCCATGTCCCATCCGTGGTGCCGTGTCCCCTCTGCAGTGCCGTGTCACCCATGGGCTGTGTGTGCTGAGGTTGGTGAGTGCCAGGGCGGGGTACAGAGGGACAGCAGGACGGACCCCTTGTGCAGTTTGGGTGCCTCCATGCTTTATTTGGGGAAACAGGGTTTTTGTGTTTGATTTTTGGTAGAGCAGGTGGTCAGTGCAAAGTGAGGTGTTTGCTTGGCCCCGGGGCAGCTCCCCTGCCCCATCGTCTGCCGTCACTTTGCTCTGTTTGGAGACAATGGGGCAAAATTTCCCCCTGCGGCGGGGGCTGCGGGGGCTGCACAGCTCAGCAGCCGCCCCCTGCGCCTCCCCCCACCTGCTGCCACATCGCAAAACTTGTAGGACAGATGCAGCCTCTTGCTCCCTGCTCGGATTCTGGCACCAGAGGAGGGTGTGCGAACCGGTCCCCGGGCAGCAGCGACAGTGACTGGGGCCGACTCATCCTTTGTCAGCAGTGTCAGAAATGGTTTATAGAGCCTTCCTGCTTTTTCCCTGCCTGAAACACTGAGCACAGGCCTGGCAAAGATTAACCAAAGCTAAAGCTGCAGTCTATCTAGCTACCAGAGCTGGTGCTTGGAGTGAATTTCCCTGTGGGCTCAGCTTTACCCAATGGGTTGGATTGTCAGGCAAGCAAATGCATCAAACTCCAGTGATGTGGATGGCATTAGGCTGCTCCACCCCTTGCAGAATCTGTCCCTCTGCTTTTGAATGTGCTTTTGGTTGTTCTGAAAGATGAGAATTATGAATTCTGCAAGGTAACTTCCCTGTAGTGCCCTTTTCCAAAAAGTACCTCTCTCAAAATGCCAAGAAATCCTTTTGCTCTTTTCTGGAGTTTTGTCTAAAGTTTACTGAAGTCTGTCCATGAATTTTGCATTGCTCATAGACTTCCCATATGAGTTTTTTTGAAAGATACATCACAATGCTGCAGAGATGTTCCCTCCCCCTTACCACACTCTGTGACCTTTGCAAACCCCCCTGAAATGAGGTTCTCACTGTCAAGTGAAAGCAACTCTTTGAGTTCATGATTCCTAATGAAAATGGAACTTTGAGTGCCAAAGTTAACTTTTCGCAGCTGGAGCTGTGAGGGGCACAGAAGTACCCGGCGGCGGTTTAAGGGGACACGTGCAGAGCTGCTCACCTGGCAGCCGCAGGGGTTCCCGGGGCTGCGGCTGCTCCCGGGGCTGCAGCTCCCTGGGGACCAGTGTTTGCAGCACAACCCGTCACCCCGTGCCCTGCCCCGGAGCAGAGCACAGCCAAACTCAACGGGCTCTGCGCGGCACCCGCAGCCGCGCCGCTCGGGTCACGTCGGTGCTGCCACTCGTGCGTGTGATTCATCCATTTGAGGGGAAAAGGCTGCAGCCCTAACGGGAGAGGAACCAGACTAAAGGAGGAAAACGTTGTGGAAAAAGCAGAGAGCAGTTTTGCAGGCGCTGAGCACACTGTGTAGGACCAGTAAATCCAGTAACCACCAGTGGGGACACTCCGTCCTGCTTGCAGTGAGTTGCATTTAAATATTTTAAATCTGAAGGTTTTCTTTGGGAGAGGAGAAGCACAGTGTGCTCATCCTGATCCTTAGCTGGCTCTAGATGTCTCAGGTACCACATACTTTGCTGTTCATCTCTGCTGTCTGACGATGCTTTGGTAGCACTTTCAACTCCCCCACTTCTTCCTTGTAGAAGGTTTTTGTCTATTTTTCTTATGCTGCACAGTGAAATACTGACTGGTGCAACGACGTGCTTTGAGGGTCTTTTCTTGGTTTTGCTTTTTTTCCCCTGAGAAATTGCTTGATTCTATAGACGTCGTCAATCGCATGGGTGTTGATCTCTGTGAGATCTTTCAGCAGAAGATGCAGTGGCTACTGTCAGCTGGGTTTATAGTTTTGTTTCTTTTTTTTAACTTGAAACTGTGACTTTAATTTTTGACCTAGATTGATTTGTATAATTATTTGAGTGGGATTAGAGGCAGGCAGGACAGTGTGAAGCTTCATGGAGAGAGCTGCAGTGTGTTGGACTTGTCTTTCCCCTGCTGGGATGGCAGCAGGGCCGGGAGCCAAGGTCTGGCACGAGGTTTGCCGGTGGCTCCTGCATGTTCTGGGACGTTTCCAACAGCTGGGCTGTAAAACCTGCTGCAACATCCCCAATAGCAATGGGGCTTCTAGAGCTCCTGGCTCCCAAAGCCAGGCTCAGCGTGGGCTCTGTCCGCCGCGCTGCAGCCGTGTGTGCGGGGTCCCTCTGCCAGCCCCGGAATTGTCCCCAGCCGTCCCTCAGCGGTGCTGGGGACTTGCCAGCGGTTGTGTTAAACTTCAGAGGTATTTGCACTTCCAGCAGTGGGTGAAGGTGTTCCTGTATATATACTGAAAAATGTTTTGTGCTTGTAAGCAACACACACATATATAAATATATATACAAGGGATTTTTATAGCTAGAAAAGCTCCTTAACTGACACTAAAATTACTGGGCAGTGCATTTTACTTGGCACATACTTGCACCCTCTTGAAATCCCACAGAGTCAAGCACAGGATTACACTGAAGCACAACGTGAAAGTGCTTTTTTTTCCTGAGTGAAAGGGGAGATCCCAAGCACAAACTCAGTTTCTTTCCAGAGTTTTGAGGGTCTTCAGGAAGGGCAGGGCAAAGGGCCAGGATGTGTCGCTGGCATGGATGGGCTTATTAACTGGGGCTGTTTCTCGGCTGCTTTTGGCTTGGCAGCAAGAGGTGCTCAGCACTGATAACTGCGTTTAAATCCAGCTGCTGGTCAGAGCTGAGACCTCTGCAGATCCCACCCTGCACTTGTGTGGCTTTGCTGATGTTCCAGCTTCTGTTCACTAGAGCTGGCAGAGTCCGTCATTCCCCAGTCCTAGAGCATGCTTTCATTATGTTTTAATGAATGTAGCACTGCATATATCCTACAAAGGGAAATGCTGAATTTATATCATTAGAAAGTGAAGAGAGTTTATAGAGTGAAAATAAATATTGAAGAAATGTATCTGACAAAGTTTATTTTTTATGTAGAGAAGTGGTGCTTTGTAGTTCCTGGTGGCCTATGTCTATTGTAAATAATGTACATTTAATTTATTGCTATGGTAGCAGATTGTATTTGTTATGTATAAAACTAAAGGTTCACAAATGTATATTTTGTTGCTTAAATGTGTCTTTGCAAAATTCACAATAAATAACATATTTTGTGTCCATATGTGTACTACGTCGTGTATGTCCATGATGTGACTGCGCTCTTTGGGAACAGGCGGTGAATGTTCCTACATCCCTGTGAAAGCTGTGCAGTGGCACAGATGGGGTGGAGCTGTCCCTGTGTCACTCTGGATAATGTCACCTAAGTCACAGACCTGAGTCACAGGGATTTGGAGCACAAAGAGGTGCAGGTGGGGACATTGCTGCTGTTCGCAGCGCTGGGACGGGGGCAGCAGGGGAGAACCCATTACATAGCATAGCGATTTTAATCAAGTGAACTGCTCTGTTTGAACTAGAATTAGCACCACACAAAGCTCAATGTAAACCAGTCCCTGTGAGCAGCCAGCCCACATGTGGTAAATAAACAGGCAGCAAGTCAGTTTGTCTAAACCACCTCAGCTTACCTTGGGTCGGCAGCCTCTGGCATCTTGGCTGCCTTTGGACATCCTCCGTGAGCTAACTATGAAATTGGATTTTCTCTCTCCAGCTCCTCAGGCTCCTTTCAAATCCCCCTAATTTCCCAGATCTCTTCCTCCCAGGACACTAAGAAAAAAGCTGTTATTGTTTGGAGGCAGCGTGTCTGGTACATTTTCCCCACAGCTCAGGCTGAATGAAGCACAAAGCTATTAGTGTTATTTTTTTAACACTTTGTGACAAGGAGAGTGAACCCATTAATTTACACCTGTAAGAACGAAATATTTGCCTTTGCCAGGAAAAAATTCCACCACGAGGAGCGTTTTCACCCTCTGTAATGCAGCAGCCCGGCTCAGGTGCCTGATTCCTGCAGTCCCGGCGTGACCCCAGATCGGCACTGCGGGGAAGCTCTGGCAGGACCGGTCACAGCCCGGGCTGTGGGCTGGGGGTGCCTGGGGGGCTGGGATGGATCCCGGGAGGCTGGGGGGGTCCTGGGCCAGTGCCGCCACAGCTGCTGTTCCCCCATGTGCAGCAAAGCCAAGTGCCCCCTACCCTGGGAAGGGGCTTCGCAGCACCTGAACTGCTGCCTGTGCTCGGGGATCCCCCCGGCTCCCTGAAGAGCCAGGACTCTGCTCTGGTTGCACGGTCCTGCCCACTGCAGAGCCTGAGCTACAGGGACGTGTTCATCAGATCCACCGGCACCCACCAGGAACAGCAGATGAAGAACGAAACAAAACTGGCAACATTCCATTTCTCCTAATGAATCTTTATTGGTGTAAAAATTCTTCTTGGTTATCAAACCCAGATTCTCCCCTTGTCCAGAAGATGATGAGTCAGCACTGAATCTGTGTCACCAAGTCCCATCTCTGGCTAAAACGAAGTGAGCCAGCCCAAGCTGAAGCCACATCTGCCCTCCGGCCATGGTTGGGCGCCGGGTTCCTGAGAGCAGCAGAACCCGCCTGGCGCAGCGGCGAGCGCCGCAGGGCGCTGGCACGGCCAGCACGGCCGCCCTGCTGCGTGACCGCCCGTCGCAGGAGCTCGGTAGGGAAACGACTTGTGGGGTTCTGGCAACCTGCTGGAGTTATTGCTCCTCTCCTGGATTTTTCATTCATACTTTGCTGTTGTTGTTGTTGTTACAATGAATCAGAATAAATACATTTGTCTTTGTGTGGCTTTGTTTTTTCTTTGTTGGTTAGAAAAACCATCTGTCACCCCTTTTATACCCAAAGGAGGGCAGAATGGAACAAAACATTAAAATGAACAAACAGTCTCTGGAAAGTCTCCTTCCCAGATTTGGCACCCAATGTTTTTCGTGTACTCTTTAGAGGAGCTCTGCTCCTTACCTGGCTGGCATGGTGGTCCCGTCTCTAGTAAGGTTTGGGCTGGAGGGTAAAGCAGCAAAGAAGTAGCAAAGAATAGAATGGAAAGCACCAAATGTGCTTCACGTAGAAAATGGAAAAGAAAAACTATACCTACCTTAGCAGTGCTCCTCACTAGGGCAGGGAAAAAGGGAAAAAAATGAGCCTATGGCTAAAAGAAGGCGAAGCACAGCTGCCACCTCCCATTACCCACTGTGGTGACACAGGTCCTGGGGAGAGGCCACCCCGCATGGGGACGGCTGGCACAGCAGAGCCACCACCAGCAGAGACCTCCCGTCCCCATAGCTGGGGTCAGCACCTGCTGTTATTTTACCTTGGTGACGGTACCACAGGGCGCTGGTGAGGATGAGGAACAGCAGCAGCCAGCGGCTGGAGGAAGCTTCTGCCCATGAACGAAGACCAGCAGCAGAGACACAGGACCCAGCCCTGCTGCCACCGCACAGGGGACGGGGCGGAGCAGCGGCTGCTCAGGTTGGCTGAGGGGACGGGGTGAGACCAGGCCCGGCTGGCAGGAGTGACCCTGCAACCACCGTCGGGCTGTGGGACATTTCACTGGAGTCCACTGAGCTAAAGGGCAAATTTAGCCTTGCCCCGAACACCCTGGCATGAGGTTTCCGCTACATTGAGTCTGAAATGATGTCCTCGTTCAATCCTCTCTACGAAGACTATCTTCTGTGCTGCCCAAGACAAAAACCCCCCTCACGTTTCAAAGCTGTTTTCGAGGGGGTTCTCTGTGTTTTGCTTAAGGGCATCCAGAACTGGCCAGGAACCGAACTCCCTGAGAAATGGACATTTTGGTAAAAAAAAGAAAGTGGTCTGTCTCATTAATTTGATTTTGAATCAAGGAGTCAGTTTTGTTATTTTTCATCCAGACAGCAGAAAGTCTGAGGAAAACAGAATATTTTGTTGGATTTGCTTGTTTGTTTGAGAAGAGCACTGGAAGGGAAGACTAAGAAACGGGAACAACCAGTGGAAAGGCCCCCCAGCAATCGCACGGGGTCCCCAGGTGAGCTGCACCTCTCACTGCACGGTCAGTCTGCTCCCGATGGGGTCTGCGGGGCCCCCGCACCGCGACACCGCACGGGCGCTCGGAGCGGAGCGGCAGCCGCGCTGGGGGCAGCGGTGAGGGGGGACCCTGGGGACACCAGCGGTGAGGGGGGACGCTGGGGACAGCGGGGGACCAGCGGGGACCAGTTGCCCTCTAGTGGCCCCAGGCTGAACTGCAGGTCCGAGCGCCCCCCCCGCTCCCCCCGCCCCGCCCGAGGCCACAGCCGGGCAGCCACCGCTGCCCTGGGACAGGCTGAGGAGCTGGGTGTTCAGCTGGACAAGAGGAGGCTCCGGGAGACCTTATTGTGGCCTTTCAATATATAAAAGGAGTTTACAAGAAAGCTGGAGAGAGACTTGTTACCAGGGCCTGCAGCGACAGGAAAAAGGGTAATTAAGCTGAAAGAGGGGAGATTTAGATGAGATGTAAGGGATCTTTCCCCAGGAGGGGGGAGGCCCTGGCACAGGCTGCCCTGGGCTGATGGGAGGTGTCCCTGCCCGTGGCGGGGGGAACTGAGTGATCTTTAAGGTGCTTCTGACCCAAACCATTCTATGAATCTATAACAGATCTAATAACTTTTTAATAACTCTTATTGCAATAGAAGGTTTAATGAAACAGCTTTTCCTTCCCACCACACTGGGTGTTGCTTTGGAAGTCATTGCAAACCTGAAAGCTACGAGGGAAGGTGCACAGGCCAAAAGCTTTTGGCGGCAAATTGCACTCAGCTGCGTGGCCCAATTAACCTGCTAACGAGGCTATAAAGGGCAGCTGGAGGGCAGCAGCAAGGTCAGGTGGTGCTGCATGCAAGAGGGCTCTGAGAAGGTATTTAACTTTTAAAAAGTCTTTCCTGGTTTCCGGGCTGAGTTTCTGCCATATTTTATCTGTTTGGGTGTAGTCGGGCTCTACAGTCTCAGCAAAGTGCACCTGAAGCAGTAAATGATCAATTTAAATCAATTTTCTTTACGTAGGGAGGGGGAGAGGCTGATGTGGGCCAAGGGGAGTGGAAGATCCTGCAGCCTGGTTTGTGGGCAGGGGGTGTGTGGGCAGGGGGTGTGTGGGCAGCGGGTGTGTGGGCAGCAGCGATGCGCGGTGCTGAGCGCTGCTGGCTGTGTTCCGGTGTCCCTGGACCGGCAGAGCCCTGCTGGGGACACCGCGTGGGGACGGGGCTGGGAGCCTCCGGCTGCAGCTGCCCAGCCACCGCGTCGGGGCTGCCTGACCTCAGAGTCCCTTTCCTGCTGTTTTTGAGCATTTGGGCTGTGTATCTCGATCAGATAACACCAGGTCCTGTGGTGGAGGGTTAAGCAACGCGAGTTTGTGGTCTGGAGATGGGAACTAGAGCCCTGCTCTTGTGTTCTGACCCTGACGTGCAGCCCTTTTGCACATGCCAGCTGACCAGCTTCTTTTGTTTTCTTCACCCAAAACTTCTCCTTAACGGTACAATACTTCAGTTTGATTTTTTTTTTTGTTATAGTTGATGTTTATTTCTCTCATCCGTTACATGTCATCCCAGAAGCTGCATGAATTTATGGAAAACATGAAGCTGATGTACTTTCTTTGTAAAATTAGAAATTTTTGGCACATGTGGGTGTCTGAAGCGTACAACTCAATATGCTGTTGAGCTACTGAAAATGTAAATCTTTCAGTATTTAATTTCAGTAGGTACTGTGTTCCCACGTGGGTGGGGAAGAATTTTCCAGTTTCATTCCTTGCAGCTTCTGAAGCTGAGAGGTTTCCTCTACTGTACAGAAGGTGGCACTGGAAATACAGGAATGAAAGCAAAATTCTCTGCTTGCTTCTACAAAACAGGCTTGCATTTGAATAACGCTTGTCGGCAGGTTATTCCCACCTTCAAAAAGTGATTGTTCCCTCTTTAACAGTTATTAAG
Organism: Pampusana beccarii; assembly: GCA_013399365.1. Classification (NCBI taxonomy): domain Eukaryota; kingdom Metazoa; phylum Chordata; class Aves; order Columbiformes; family Columbidae; genus Pampusana; species Pampusana beccarii. The sequence continues at coordinate 186,242 of VWYH01008946.1, read as the reverse complement.
GTTTCCATTGAGCTGCTTTCAGGGATTGATGTACCAGGTGTTTGTACTGCCTTGGGGTGGTTTTTGGGATGTCCAGTGGGTGCTCTGGGCCCCATCCCAGCACTACGGCTGGTTCTGTGAAATGAGGTTTTCCAGCCTGTTGCCCACAGAGCTTTCAGACAAACGACAACAGCTAATGGAAGTTATCACAGAAAATATGTCTGTGACCAGGCTCTGCAGATAAATTGGCAGCAACTGAAAGGCTGGGATAACCAACACATGCAGGAGTGCAGTTCATCAGTGCCTGCCTATGTGCTTGCATTATCAGCATTTCAGTGGTAATTTGATGTTTCTCTTGCCATGCATCAGTTGTCTTATTTAAACTGTGCTTTTCATATGCATTATACTTTCTAGGTATGAGACAGGGTTCCTTCTGCAGAATGCTCCTGCAAAATCAGGAATGACAAAACAATGAGTAGTTTAAGCAATGCAAGGGAAAGAGAAATAATGGCTTTCTTGTTGCGATATTGCTGGATAATAAGAGTACAATGGCAACTGTACTTAGCTATGGAATTTTTCACCTTTAATAATTGCAGTGAGGTTTCCACTGCTGTAACACTGCATCATTACAGGTACCAAGCCAGACAGTTTTTAGATGAGCTTTATGGACTTCGGTGCCATATGCAGAAAAAGCAGTCATTGTGCCATTTACATTACTTTATTAGTTTAATGAGTTTGGCTCTATTCCTAGAAATGGTGTTGCCGTGTTTTCTGTCTTGGCTACTTCAGAATGCTGTTAGGATTGGGGTGTGTGGAGAGGTGTGACACTGGCCAGCAAAGGGGCTTTGGAAATCACGCTCTTGTGGATGTCAGGGTACTTTCTGCTGGTGTTGCCAGCCTGAGGACCAATGCCCTTTACCTTAAAACAGAATCAGGCCTTGACTGCTTATGGCACAGCCAGCTCTCAGCAGGTAGTGTCTTATCCAGGTTTCCAGGGAGGATCCTATTGCTGCCCATTGGTTTAGAAACATCACTTTTGACTGTTTCTTCCAGCTGAATAATTGAAAAGGTTTTTCTGTAGCTGCTTAATTTCCTGCACCACTTCTGACCAAACCCAGCATTTTCTAGGAAAGCTCTTACGGTTCCTGCTGTCACCATGGAGATGATGCTCATGGTGCAGATTCCTCCTCTCTTCGCTGGCAGAGCGAAGGAGCGATTCCTGCTGTCCTGCCTGCAGCTGGAGACAAGCGCGGTGTTGGCAAAAGCATTTTCATGGCTTGATCTGTGCTATCAGAAATGCCTTAAATGGCCCTGCTGTAGTTCATCCCTTAGTATGCACTATATGAAAACAATATGTTTAGAGCTACTTTTAAGAGCTTTAGAGTTTATTTTGGAAGGCAGGAGAAGCTGTTTGTTCAGATGTCTTCTCTCTAATCTCAGTTTGCTACTTGAGTGCTTGAGGATAGGAGACAGTGAAGAAGTGGAGCTGTAAAAAGGGGAGGACTGAGGAAAGGAAATAAAAAAGACTTGCCAAAAGGCTCTGAGACTTGTATTCATCATCTCAGATTTTTCTGGTGTTTGGCAGTGCTTTGCCTGATTATTGCTGTCTGCGCTGGGGTGGCCACTGTCACTCCTGGGGACTGGCAGGGGTTGTCTGACTGATCTACAGCCCATGGGTGCAAGCAGCGTTTTGTTCCAGTAAGCAGACACAGACCACAGGGTCTCGGTGATGCTGGGGCTGGTTCAGGACGTTGGTGCGGGAGCCACAGCGCGGCAGCATCGCCTCGGCAGAGACGGGCTCTGCTGGCCGCCTCCATCGCTCTGCCTCGAGAAATGAAACCCCAGCACACCACGGGATGTAGATTCTGGAGATAAAATACAAATAAATCATTTTAGTTGTAGGAGCTTAGAACTCACATGCTTGGCTAAAATGGGAAGATCTTTCTTTTCTTGCAATGTTGGAGGTGCTGCAAGAGACCTCAAAAATTGCTTCTCAGAAACAGAACAGCTGCTCTCAGGGAAAGTTCAGCACCAACAGTGTGCAGCGAGCTGAAAAAGGCATGTTTGTTTTCATAGTGTTAATAGTATTAATACAGTTTCCTTTACATCTTTACCAAATGCTACAATTTCAAAGAATTTTTGTCACAATTAGAAGAAATAAACGAGGCTTGCTTGCAATTCTTCCAGCATTCCCTCACTTTCCCCATTACACACAGGGCCACTGCCCTGCCGAGCGCTGCTGGGGGTGGGTGTCCCTGCCCAGCCCCTCTGCTGATGGAGGTTGCTGCTTGCTCAGAGGACTCGACACGTGCACCCTCTGGGCTGGGTGTCCACGCTGAAATATAACCCAGGCTGTGGAACGTCCGGGTTTCCCGACTTGTGCTGTCGAGGCTGACCAGCTGTGACGACGTTCAGAAACCAGAGGATCCAAGCGTGGGACGGTCCCGTGACAGGTGGAGCTGGCTGTTGTGTTTGCCACTGAAAGATGCAGAGAGAAGATCACAGAATAATTGTGTACTTCCAAAAATGACAAACAAAGGTCTGGCTGAGCCTCAAGAGCTGACTAAATGTCTGGCAGCTCCCATTGTCTCACAGCCAGTGCCACGGTCTTTACTTTCCGTGACGTTCCTGGCTGTATTTCACACGCCCAATAGGAGAGAAAAGTTTGGAAAGGAAAACTAATAGATCTGTCTTTCTGTGCACGCATGGAACTGAGACCGGTGAGACAAATTGTGTGGCTCTGTGGAGCGCTGGGCAGCATGACAAATTGCGCTGCTGCATTACCCTCTGTCCCCAATCCATCTCCGCTTTGATCCCCCCACGCGGTTTCCATCACCCTCTTTCTGGGAAGGACCCCCCACCTCTTGAGTCACTGTAGAAATTTCTTCCTTTAACCTCCCAATGCCATTTTGCCTCTGACACCTGGAGTCAGAAGCTGGTTGTGATTTGGAGTATAGAAATGGCTGCTTTGGGACACTCCAATCACGCCTCTAATTGTCTGTTTAGAGGAGTAGTATTGCTTTGCTTTTAACAGGGATGGTCTTCGCTCTACTGCACCTTCTGGCGATTAGGCAGAGAAGTAGAGGTTGGGCAGAATTTGGCATGTTCTCCCTCTGTTTGCTTTGCTCAAGGTCTTCCTGGTGGATTTTTTTATTAAACAAATTAAATTTATTGGGAATTACACACAATTGTTCATAACTACTGTGTAAAGACTCAGTTGTGTACCACTGACACCGGGGGAATTTTATACCAGATGTCAATGAACACCGAATTGTGTCTGATGAGACTGCTCTTCTGGAGGTGGTTCCGTTTCTGAAGAAATGGCCACATTTACTGACAGGCAGAATTAATCCACTGGGTTTTGTTTGCATGGATTTTGCAGGAGTAAAATCCAGCTTGTTTTCCATTTCTGCACCATGAGAAGTGTATTGATTTTTCTTCACTTCTGATTGTTCACATTACTGGATTGCTTTTAAATGGTTGACAGAGAGATCATTCATTTTCCTGCCTCCACATATTTTACAGCACCTTTCTTGTTTTATTTGTGTGTGTGGGTTTCCAAAGTTATCCATCACGCTGATCACAGTTTGCGAGCCGCGGTCGGTGCAGGAGCGGGGGAACGGCTCCACTGGGGGCTTTTCCTCCCTTCTCCCAGCAGCTGCAGTGTCTGTGTTTCAGGTTCCTGGCTTGGATGCTGGATGTGAGGTTCAAAAAAACCTCTGAGCTGAAGACCAGCAAATGCCAAAGAAATTAAATGACCATGGATAAATCCATAAAGTTGCAAAAGGTGGTTGTTAGTGACAGACATACCGGAGTGGTCACTGGTGTTTTGTCAGTGCATGAGTGTCAGATATGGACTGATGTGCTCTTAGGGGAGCGTGAAGTGTTCTTGTGACCCAACAGATGCGATAAATGAGGAACCTCTGGCCATCTTTTCAGTGCAGAATCCAGCGGGCACTGAAATACTGCCCTAGTGAAACATCACCAACATCTCCCTATGGTACGTGCCTTGAGATGCTGCATCTTGCCGAAAACCAGACTTGTCTGTGGCACGGAAGCAAGCCGGTTAAGGGTTGCAGTAAAGGAGAAGATACTTTGTCTTATTTTTGTTTGAAGACTAGTGTTAGAAAAACCCCAGCTGACCATTAGCAAAGGGTATGTGTAGCTGAAGTGGCAGTGCTGGTTTGAATGTACTTGCACATTGCACAGATACATTATTTTCTACAATTTACCCCTAGGGAGTGGAAAACTAAGTTGTTTATGTTTGCAGATAGTGATATTAAAACCCAGGCCTCTTAAAATATGCAAACTTGTCCTGCATTGAATTTATGTCTATCTCAGCAGGAACTGCACATACTGCACAAAGCTTTTGCCTAGAAAGGTTAAAAACATCTTGTCTGTTCAGCACAGATCATGACTGAGCTGCAAATAGTTAGGTGCCTGGGGCAGGAGGTGGTAGGGGAATAGCTAAACCACTGAGTTTATTCTGGTTCGAACTAAAACTTTTCTTTCATTATATTGTCTTATTCTTATATTGGGTTTTTCTCGCCACTTATTTTATCTACCTTTTGCTTTGAGTGTAGAACAGAAAGCTATGTGGAAAGGGATATTTATTTCTCATAGCTCTTTACACTGCAAAAATAATGGGGCCTTTTAGTGCTCATATTAAGTGTTATTAATATTGATTAAAGTATCATTACCACTATCAATCAGCACTCTATATGATGATAGGAGCGTGCCGTGGGTGCGCGGTGCCTCTCGTCTGCATCGCCCCTCGGCCGCGCTCACTGGTAACGCGGCTGCAGCAGCTGCATGCTCAGTACCTGCAGATCTGCAGCACAGGTGACCCGGAGAATCAACAACAGCATTTCGTCTGTCTGACTTATGCCATAAGTGTGGCTCTAGGCTAAAAGATATTTTTAAATGGGATTTATATGTGAATTGCTCAGCTTCCAGGGCGTTTACAATGGGCACGAAAGGCAGAACAAAACTCACCAGAGGGCTCAGTGTGGATTTGGAATGAGGAGCATGCTAATGAAGGCTCACAAAACTGCAGCAGAAGGGTCTGCTACTTGGGCATTTGTAGACATTCATGAATTAAAATATTTTTTCTGGGGGCTAGTGACATTCCTTCCCCAGAGAAAGAGACAGTTGTTTGGAGACTGTGTTCCTCCACTCTGTCTTTATCAGGTCTCCTCCTGTCAATCTAAGTGATGTATCTAGACCTGTCTCACAACACATCTTCACTAGAGGAATATGGATTAAATTTATTATGATCCCACAGGCTCCATGTGCTTGTAGCTTTGTTTCTAGGGAATTTGCCAGTGGACAAATTCAATTTAGTTCAACAACACCATACAAGAAAGAACTTAAATTAATGGCTAATGTAACGCCCCTCAAGAAGTAAGAGGGTGTGACTGTACCGTGTTTCATCCCATGGACGCTGGCCCGTGCCTTGTTCGGGGATGGGGACAGGGACTGCATGGCAATGGAGCTGATGCTGAGCAGGTCAGCGTGTCCCTTCCCATCCTTCCCCCATGTCGCGGCTTCTCTGCTGGGAGCCCTTGAGGAGCAAGAACTGCCTCTCCCTGTCTGCTTGTGCAGCACCTAAAGCAACGGGGTCCTGATTTCAGCGAGGCCTCCAGGCATCAGGACAACAGTGCTAATAATGAGAATTAATAATTCATTTATCACTTTACTCTCAGTGAATAATAGCCAATAATAATGTACAATTTGCTGCTTCATTGAATACACTGGTAGTAAACAGGGTTGCTAGAATAAAGTCACAGGAGTGAAAACCCCATGTAAAACGAGCGAGAAAATGGCCGAGGCTAATTTAAAAAATTCCAAGGAACGTTTGTGCAGTCGCCTGCAGTATTCACCTGGTTCTAGTAGTGGTGTGGCTCAAGTAAGCACAGGGGGAGGCAGACACAAAGGAGAGCTGCTCAGTGTCTCGCACAGCTCTGGTTAAAGAGCCCGTACCCAGGGGCCCCTGTCCCGCGGTCACAGCTCCATGGGCTGCAGGTCCTTTTCCTTCCTTAACCTCAGCACAGGGTGAAGAAAGTGCAGCCAGAGAACCGCTTGCCACTGAATTGGGCAGGAATTAAATATTCACAAGGTCCAAATGACTGGGGCATCCAGACTGCAGATCAGAATCGAGCCAGCAGAGCAAATTACCTTTTCACAGGGAACTGCATTCAACACGTTGAAGGGGGAGTTTGCATGTAACTATCCATAATAACTAAATTACACTTACTTTCCCCATGTGCTCCTGCCTTTCCTTTTCCCATGATGATTACATTGCTGGATTCACAGGGCTGGTCTGATTCATACCGAGCAGCTCTGGCCCTTATTTTCATTGGTGCTTATTGCGAAGCTGTTTGTGAGAAAGGCTGCTGCCGGCTGCAGGGAGCTGTGTCGGGCTGCAGGTTGTTATTGGAAACTGTTGAAGCACTGTCCCTGTTACCAAATGTAAATCTCTTTCAGAGACAGATTCCACTTGAATTATATTGTTTTATTTGTAGCATGATGTTTACAGTGCCTGCTCACATTATCCCTCACTGATGTATAGTGATGATGCATAAGTTAGATCTCACAATGCTGAGAAAATTAACGCTTCAGGAGGATTTATCTCCCCTATTATTGATATTCTGTCATAGCAGCACTCTAATATTCTCTCCAGAGAAACTAATGGCACTGACAAAAATCACTGGACTTCTGTTCTAATCTAAATATCTAGATAAAAGACTACATTTCTGCATGTGAGAAGCATTTAGTGATAGCAAACTGTTATCTGTGTTCCCCTTTGAGTTACAGGATGTTTGTTAGGTTTTTCTTTTTCTAGCCAACTTTCTGAATCATTATTTGGCAGATGTTATTTACATGTGCTTTGCTCTCTTACATCTTTTTCTACAGAAGTATTAAGACATTTAACTTTCATTTAGGCCACCGATTCCCATTACCTGGAACTCGAAAGAACACGTCTGGGTACCCGGGAGGACGGAGTCTCCGTGCTCCGGCTGGCGGCATCGCTGCTTGGCCACCCTGAGCATGGAGGATGCTCAGACCACCACCCTCGTCTGGAATGGGATTTGCAGTCCTCCCAAGCCGATGCTTTTGGAGGGATGAAGCACAGTCAAAAACCAGATACAGCTGTTACCCAAAAATGGGTTTGGACTTGAGGTGAGACTTTATATTATGTTAAATGTGATCATAAAGGCTTAGATTTTCAAGCATGTGAAGAGTAAATAACTTAATTCTTGCCAGGTGCTTTAAGTTTCCTTGAACATGACATGCACAAATCATTATTTTTAGGAACATTCAGGCTGTGACCCAGAGTTTATAACCGCGGGCCTGGTTGTGTTTGCATCTCTCTTCCATTACACAGTGAGCTGAAAGTCACATTTTGGGGTAAAGTTTTTTTGAGTTTTTCTCCTCACCTTTTCCCTGTTGGCAACGAGCACCTTCTGCCTGTGAGGGTGAGACTCTCCCGGCAAACACGCGTGTGAAATGGTTTGCAGTCTGAGGGGTAAGAGTAGATGATTTTCTCCATATGGTGCAAATGACTTTTGCAAACCAGATTCTGTCCCAAGTGGAAGGGTGGACAATTCTCCTGCGGATGAGCACCCTGCTGGTGGTTAAACCTGGTGGTTGCCCAGCAAAGCCCATGGCAACAGGGATCACGTCTGTCGTCCTCAGCTGTGTTACCGCAGGGTGGAGGGGCCATTTTTGGGTAAGAGTCATTTGATTTCTGCACATAGTGGTGGACTTCTCAAGCATATTAATTTGTAGAAGTGATGGAGACAGTCTTTTCAAAACAGACAGTTCTTAACTGAAATGTCAACAGTAATAAACTTCACAGGGGCCATCCGGCAGCTGCTGGTTTAGGCTCATCCGTCAGTCTGTCTGCCCGTCCCAGCACAGCTGCTGGTCGGTCCGTTCCACTGGGTGTCATCCAGGTGTTCATTTCTGCAGCGCCCCGAGTCGTGCCAAGTGCTGCATTGTGCAAATGTCATTCAGCTGCTCTTTGATTTCATCTCTAATCAGATCTGTTAAATTAATCCCTCCAAATGAATATTCAGCCTTACATACTCATAAGTTTGTGAATAAAGCCCTGTTGGTGGATGAACTGCTGGCAGCTTTCCTGTGCACAAAAAGCGTGTGCATTTCTAGATATAAAAATGAGTATAACATTTTAAAGCTATAAGGAATTAAAATATTTAATGTTTTGGACAGCTGATTCAAAAGTGAAAACCCAGGCAGGGATTTACTCATTTCCTCATGAAGCCACCTGAAACAAATCCCGCGGGCTGCACAAGATGGTTCGGTGAAGGACGGGGCCGGTTGCCAGCGCTGCTCGAAGTGACACGGGCCAGGGACACGGAGCAGCTCTGGGGGGGACCAGAGCCTTCCTCTGCACCGCCCCCACCAGGCTCTTCCTCCTGCCTGGGGCAGAGCCCTGGGGTTCACGGCCCTTTGGGAATTCTCTTCCCTCCCGCGCTGGCGCCAGCCGGTGCTCAGATTCACGGCGCCCGAGCCAAAGCGCCGTGGGCCTCGCGCCCCTGAGCCCGCAGACCCTGCCGCTTCCCACTGCCAAGCAAACATTGAACCTCCGTCTTACGGACACGCCGTGAGACTTAATTAATACTTCTAAAGTACTTTGAAGCCCTTGGATGACAAGCAGGCTAAACTATTGCTAGTCCTGGGGACCTTTCCCCTTCAGAGAGGAATTTGCGTTTTTTGTTTAGCAAGCAGTGCTGTCTGAGGACTGTCCTGACAGTGATTGTTTCTGAGGCAAAGCAGCAACACATTCACAAGGTGCTGCTGAGTTTTAAATAGATTCTAGTTTATCATTGAAAACAGCAATGGAGCAAACAATCCCTGTTGCGCCACCGCAGCAAGCCTGACCAGAGATTTGGCCTCCAGAAATTGTTCTACCACTTAGTGCACGAAAGACACAGGCAGAAACCACAGAGCCATGTGAACAGGTCCAAGAGGTCTGGCCTTTTTTTTCCTTAGGCAAAAATGTATGGAGCCAGATAATTCACCTTTTCTGTAGGAACGTGTCTTACCTTGCTCTGCATCTTCAGGTTGGGTAGCGATCTCCTCTTGTACCTTGAGGCGAGGTTTGGGGCAGTTCAGCAATGCTAATAAACAATGTTATGATAATGTAACAGTTTTTCTACTATTTCCATGCTACCCATGGGAGCAAGTACTTTCTGGTGTGTGAGCAGGCTGCAGAATTGAACCCTCTTCCTTTTAAAAAAAATGCTTTACAAGAACAGAAATGTCTTCAGAGGTTCACTTGTCTGATACCCTGACTAGTGACTGTGAACACAGCACAGGCTGTGCAGAAGCCAAATAACCCTCCAGGAATTCTTCCTATTAAAATAATTGCTAGGGCAGAGGAATACTGCAAACAGCTGTGGTTCATCCCATAAACATATTCTCCCTCCTTTTGGAGCTTCAGCTTCCAACTTATGCCAGAGCCTGTCAGCTGCAGGAATAGTGGAACATATTTTCTTTGCAGAAATGAAATGATTACTGTTGAATAAATATGTTATGCATAGACCTGAACTATCCAGTGAGTATTGCATATGCAAAAAAGAAAAAAGTGACAGTGTTTCACACTGAAATGAGCTGAAGCGACAGTTCATCTGCCTAACGCGATGGCAGCAGAGCTGCCTTGTGTTAGCAACCTGGCAACACCGAGTTTAATGAAAAAAGTCCCCTAAAATCGGCTGTGCTCTGACTGGCAGCATCTCGCGTTGCAGGGTACTGGCCTGGCTGGGAGCAGGAGGTCAGACACCCCGCGTCAGGGACGTTCCCTGGGGCCCGGTGTCCTCCTCCCCGACAGCCACTGCTGCTCTGCAGCATCCTCACCCGGCTGTGTGGGCGCTGTGGGGTACGCGCCCCACGCTGCTCTGCGGAGCCACAGCTCCGGCACAGAGAACACCCGAGCAGGTTGATTTATTCTTAATGTGCCTTTCTCCTAGAAATGGCTCCAAAACGCAAGCATGGTCCATCACCTCTTTTGGTGACTTCCCAGTTCCTTTCAGAGGGCTGAAGCTTCCTGACTGCCCCATTGGGCCACCAGCAAAGGTATTCTCTCTGCTTTGGCCAAGCGTGGTGTCCATCGGACTCCCGCTTGCAGCTGCTTTGTCAGCTCGGCCTGAAATCAGCCAGACCAGCACCCCGGTGAGGCGGTGTGGGGTGGCAGGCACCCCGGTACCCGCCGCTGCAGTGACCGGTGGTGCTGGGCGGGATGCTGGGCTCCTGTTTGGTAGAGACTTGGTTATTGCGAGGAAAAGCTATTTCCCAGGTTTTGTTTTACAGTGTTGTGAAAAATAAAGCATGAGGGCTTGGGGGCTGAGAGGCCTGACTGACTAAGCAGGCAGTCAATACTTGGGTTGAAGGAAGGATTACATTTTAGATTAAGTTTTAGAGCTGGCAGTGGAGTGGGTCTGCAGGGGTGAGTGTCCTCTGATGCTCTTCCAGCCGAGAAGCACAACCGCAACTCAGAAGGCTCAGAAAGTTCCTTCCTCGAAGCATCACTATCTGAGAAATTTTAAAACAGGGGAAATTGATGCCAGTGTTTGCTCAGAGCAGGTCTGGAGGCTGAGCCTGGATCCCACCAGCACTGCCACAGCTGGGTTTCTAATCCTCGACATGCGGGAGGGGGAAGGTTTTGCAGGAGCGGCGCTTGCCCAGCACGCCGGCTCCACGATCCGCCTGTCGTGCTGCTCGGATAGACTGCGCTGTATTTGCAAAATATTGTTAATCAAGAGACACAGTTCAAGGCGTTTGACTGGCACATCCAGTTAAGTGGTAGCAAACACATGTTGTAAAACTACTGTGCTGAGGCCACCTTCCTAATGAATGCAAAGTGGGAGCAATCAATCAGAGCCTGAGAGCAGTCAGCACTCAGCTCCCTGCATCTGCAAATGCAAATTGAATGAACAATAATGAGTGTTATCTAATTAGTCCACACAGCTGCAATGTTACAGTCCCATATAGGACATACCTTGTTAAATTTCATGGTATGTATAATAGAGTGTCTAAGGGAAGATGATTGAGGTTCACCATGTGCATGCCTAGTACAATGCAGATAGGTAGATTCTTAGTGACAAATGCACTATCCTCAGCAGATGGCCTCTGGATTAACTACTGCAAGGATCTCTGTAGCAGTAAACGAGTTGAAGTGCAAATGAGCCCATGCAGCGCAGTTTGGTGTGCGGTGCCTTGGCCCAGGATCGCTGGGAGCAGAGAGGTGTCCCAGCAGGAGCTCGGTCACTCGGTTTGTCTCGGGGAGGATGGGGCAGGGGCTCTGTCGGGCTGGGCGGTGGGGGCTGCTGCTCTGTGCCTCCCACGCCGGTTCTTTGGAGCCGTCGGTTTTCGGCCGCGGGTCCCCTGCAGACCCGCCTCCCTCGCCCAGAGCGCTGCTACACACATCTTAGTGCCTTGGCAAGCTAAACAAATCCACAGGCCTTTATTTGAGCGCTGCTGGTTAGTAACCATAAATGGGTAATGAACAACTCGGGATCCTTGGAATTAGATCTTCTTAACAATCATTAGTTTCATTCCTTGCCATTTTAATAAACCTCTTGGTAGCAGGCCAGAGCCAATTATACTTGTGCTTGGAAAATCACAAAACAAGGAGAAAAACTGTGTGCTACCACAAATAAGTGAAAATTTTAACTGGCCTAAGACTGCAACACATGTGGGACTCATCTGCTGTCTATCTGAGGTTGATAATTTAGTATTGGAGGCAATACTAAGGGAATCTATATTTATTTTCACACTTGTAGATTCTTGCAGCAGATGCTAAGGTGACACTTGTCGAGTGCCCGGGAGCTGTGGGCAGTTGCCACCAAAGCCCAGGACCGTGAGCTGATATAAAAGGTAAGGGTTTCCCTCCATGTGAAGCGTTTACTCTCTAAAAACGTAGAAAATGGTGTCATCCCTTATCTAAAGGATAAACACTCCTGTGTAACCAGGTTTTTCTTTAGATTTGGTGAATGGGCTCTGTATCATTCAGTGGGACTTCTGCAAAGGGCAGTGAGAAGCTGTATCTGCAGCAGGTACAACTATTGCGTGGGCTCTTCTACAAGAAAATCATTAACGAAAGATCCATTCATTCTTCTCCAGGCAGTTCTTATGCTATCATGCACAAGATATATTTTTTGAGTGAGGTGATAAGTTCCTAGGATGCAATATCGGTTTTACAGTAGAGCCGCTGGCATTAGTGAGAGGAGAATGGTAACATAAACCATAAAAATAACAGATGGAAGGCAGACGTAATAAAATGGAAGCACAGGCAAATTATAAAACCATTCAAACTGTTCATGCAGATAAAACAAGGAAACAAAACCGCATCTGAAATTGCAAGGACCGGGTGTCTGTTGGGGGAGGAATGTGGATTTTGTTGTCTGTTAGTGTTCTTTGCAGTGGAGACACTCGGGTTCAAAAGGCCCGGAGGAGGAGCAGAGATCCGTGTTGCAGAGGGAACTTCTGCTGTGACACTGATTTGTTGGTGAGGATCATTTTCAGTGTGGAGGCTTAAAGAGAATGTTTTTTTTCTCAACCTACACTGCAAATGTTAAGGTTCAGCTTGTGCCAGTGAAATTACTTTATTACAATAATAAAAATATCATCTAAATAATTCAAGAAATACGCAAGGAAGAAGAGCCCTCACAAACCTAAAGGACAGCTACATCAGAGCATCCAAACTCATTCCCAGTACCCTGTCTCCAGCAGAAACTGGACAAGTACCAAGTGATCCGTGCCCACAAATAAGCCTCCCAGTTTCTAGTAATTAGCAGATTAGAGACTTCCTGAGCCTGAATTTGCTTTGGGACCAAGGAGCTTAATAGCCACAGATAGGTTTCTCTTCTGAATTAATTGAATCCCTTTTTGAACCCGTTTATGCTTCTGGCTGTCACACATCTCACTATTTAATTACTCAGTGCCTGGTGATTTAACTGGGTGCCCCTTTCCATTGTCCTGAAACAAGGAACAGACATTCATAGTCTCACCTTCTTCATACCATTTGTCCAAAGTCTCACTGTGGGTTTCCGCAACATCTGATGCTTATTAATGCCACACTTTCTGAGGACACTGGGCTGGGAGGTTGTTTTCTTTTTCCTAATGATTTTATTAGTGCATAAAGAAGGAGGGAATGAGATCTGAGCACGTTCTGAAATCTCAATCCAGAAGGTAAACAGCAGCCCTCAAGCGAATTTCTCTTTTGAAGTCTTAGGATTTTTAAGCTAATTTCTGGCAGAGGGGAGGAGCTGGTTCACTGAACGCGGTGTGTTCAGTGGAAGCTGCTGCGGAGCTGGGGAAGGCGAAGCCACGGGTGGGCTCTGGAGCTTTCCCAGCGCTGAAGCTGGGGATTGTTCTGGTTTCTGGTGTTCCTGCAGCACGGGGGGCGGCTCCAGACACCCCTCAGCTGACAAAGGGCTGTTCCGAGCGCACCTGGTTTATTGGTATTTGGGTGTGAACAGCGCAGGAGAAGCTCACAGCAGAAGTGGCTGCGGGGAGAAAAAGGGGGGGAGAAGCAAACAGCACACAGTTTGGCACCTTAATTTATTTTTAGGTACCCTTGAGCTGTGTAATTGACTCTTTGTTCCCGAAGAATGGCATTGTTACTCCAAATTTCATAATTTTTCCTGATATAAAGCTCACTTTAGAATCACAGCATTTGGTATATTGCTCTGAAACATTTGGATCATTACAGTGGAGCTGGATCTTACGTTTGACTCTGCAATGAGCACAAATAGAGATACAGCTTCAAAGTGAAATGTGGGAAAATACGACTGCTGGGGGGGCGGCGAAAAGGAGAAAAGAAAAAACGTTGCTGGGAAGTGATTTCAATACCCCACTTGCTGCAGTGGCTCTGGGAGGTGTTGGAGCTGCTGCTCAAGCTGCTCATGACCTCTTACTGATTTTTATGTAATGATATTCTTATTTATAACAGCATCAGGTCAGAATTAGGCTTTTTCTACCATTGTTGATGCTGCTGCTGGCAATTTTGTGAGTCCTTGTCTTTCAGAGCAAAGGAGTGAGGGAAGTTTCCAGAGACCTTGTTGTATCTACAGTTTTCTGCATTTCACCCTGGAAAATCTAAGTAAGCCGTTGGCCTCTTTGCAGTGTCGGGGGGGGAACTGTTCATTGTTTGTTTCTTTGGTTGGAATTACAAAGCTAATACTTTATCAGAAATCCATAGTTTTCTGTGCTTCTTAAAACATCGCAGTGTATTTTACATTTAAATAGAAATGAGGCCTCCTTGAAACAAATTTATTCCAGTTGGCTTTGCACATTGATGACTAAAGAATGTGGTTCAATTTTTTTGTCTCATTCTGAGCAATGTCTCATTAGATTTGCTTTTTATTGCTTTTCATATTCATCATGATTTGTGTCAGCAGAATGGTTATATAGACGGACAGCTTATTATCAGCTTTAAGTGAAGAAACAGAACACAAGAATGGCTGCTAAAAAAAGGGAAAGGTAATTAACACTGGGTGCCAGCATATAAATGAAGCTTGACGTTTTCACTTTGTAAAGCCAAATTAACCTGTCTTAGTGTTTCAGGGTGCAGGAGGGGATGCTGCGCCTCTGCCCGCACCTCCGTGTCCCCATGGTGCTGCGTGTCCCGGTGCAGCGCAGCGATGCCCGGTGATGCCCAGTAACACCCGGTGATACCCGGTGGTGGTCAGTGACACCCACCAATGCCCGGTCATGCCCGGTGATGTCTTGTGTGCCTTCAGCTGCTGGCATGGTGGCATCTGATGGGGACACGGGATCTGCAGAGAGCTCCCGCGCCCAGGTCTGAGCTGCCTCAGCCCACAGCGAGCGCTTGTGGTCACTCGGGAATCCGAGCGGTTGCTTTTTCAGTGCACTTTGTTGTCCCCTCCTTAATATTCTCATCCTAATATGGTATGTCTGCAAAGTAATTAGGCTTAGTTATTTGATGTATAAAGTGAGAGTGGGAGGGAGGGTCGGGGAGGACGGAGTAAAATGAATTGGGAATCTTTAAGTGATGAGAAAAGAGGACTGGAGGGAGCCATGATAACTCTTTACAAATACTTAGAGGGACATAATAAAGAGGACAGGGACCAATTATTCTCCAGTCAGCATGAACTGAACAAGAGGTAGTGCCTCACACTGCAGAAATGAAATGTAGATGATGATGGAAATGTCAGAACAATAACAGCGCTGGAGCTGCTGGGGAAGGGGTTGGTCAGCCTCAATTTTTCCTTTTTAAGCTGTAGCTTATGAAAAACCTTTTGCCTTTTTGTTTTGTTTTTAAATAATTTTTTTAAGCAGACCTATGTAGCTCTGCTATGGTCCGTAGGAAATACGGGTGGTAACAAAGCGCCCAGGGACGCGCTGAGCTCCCGCTCACACCAAACCGCGGCTGGGCAGGGCCTTCGTCCCTGGATTTTTCTCACTCTCTTTTGTGGCTGTTATTGATGGTACAGATTTCATTACTTTCACTTAGTGGAAAGAGATGATAAAAACCGAAGGGGAAAGGCAGGAAAACACCATTTAAGAAAGAAGTGCAACGTTATGACGCCTCTGTCTGCTGGAGAAAGAGATATTTGTATGCAGTTTTTGGCATTTACAAATCCTTTGTGAAAAGGTCGCCCTGTACTTGGGATCTTATTAATACAGCAGAATGGCCCAGAAAATGTCACATCTCTTTACCATGGTATTTGCACAGAAAGGGGTGACTCAGCACACAGGACGTGCTAACAATCCCGCACTAACCACCCCGCACTAACGAGCCCGGGGACAGGACGGGGGTTCCGGCAGCCACGGGTCCCAGCGCGCCGTGATGAGCCCGTCACTGTCACCACGGGACACGGGGAGGCTGTGGGGACACAAGAAGGGCTGTGGGGACACGGGGAGGCCGTGGGGACACGGGGTGTGACTGCGTGCAATGGACCTCACCGAATGGAGAGACCCCGATGTGTGGAACATGGATGTATCTCTATGAAAACATAAATGTGTATATATGCAGACACATGTTCTAGGAATAGAACACATGTTGTACAGTTGTGGATCCGTTTCTACGGATATAGTGAGATACAATATCTAATTACATATTGTATGTTATATAACATATAATATGTATTATATAGAGGGGATGCACACAGAGAGACAAATGTGTGCAGTCACACTGAGGGTAGGGATACATGCACACTACGCACTCTATACACACACCCTATATATCTATATGTGTGTATGTACGTGTGCGTGTACTCTGGCTGGCTTTCACACAGCATGTATGTAGATAAAAACACATACTATGTATACACTATAAATACATAAGTACACACACTATACATAAACATATACATATACATAGTTGCATATTCTGCTCTTTTTCTGACTATATATATATACATACACACATATGTGTATATATACACTATAAAATATACAATACATAGCATATATAACATGTATGATTTATAGTTACAGATTATATATACACACACACATAATATCTACAGATAAGATATAAACAGACACACTCTATACTTAAACACACATTAGAGTGCACATACTATAAATACATTAATCCAAACAATCAACAGCTTTACACTCCCTGTTTCTTTCCCCTCATCACGTACACGCTGTACTGACGTCGTACAGGTTTTTTCTCTCCCATGTCTGAGGGCGAAGGCTGTGAAGCTGTTCCATCTCCTGAGGCTCCTCCATGCCCCACGGGACCGTTCACCTCCTGCAAGGGAGTTTTCTTTCATTTGCCATCCTGGTGACTCATTTTACCTAAGTAGTGAAAATAGTTTTGAGCACGTTAGCAATCTGTGCAATTCCTGGACTGACCTGACTCAGCACTCAGCATACACAATCAATCAAGATCAAACTTTACACTGTATACAATTTCCTCATTTTTAATAACTTGCAAAGTGAAATATTTTGTCGGTTCTGACATGTCAGAGGCTCAAGCTGAAAGGTGCTGGCTTGTTTAGCTTCCTCTAACCCATTACACACTTTCATTTTACTCCTCACAGAAGTCAACCGCACATGTTAGGGCTCAGAACAGATTTTGGTTATATACAGCAATGGTGAGCGGTTGGTTGTTGTGTGTTGGTTTTTCTCTCTGACTGGAGAAAATTCCTGACGTACATCCTAATGCTCACTGTTACTTCTATTTTATTTCCCATGGGATTTAAAATTCCCGTTCTCCTGTCCCACCTTGTGACCTGAACATTGATTTCCTATTAGGATCTAGATCTAGTCTGAATAATCATTAAAAAATACGTGTTCTTGCTTAGTTGCTCATGCATTGTGGTTCACTTATAAGCAGACAAAATCCTGCCCTGTCACTGGCTGAATGACTTTGGCCATCATCTCTGTGACTCATGCCAATAACAGTTTTCTGGGAACACTAACTTACAGGCTAAAATACCACTGGGCCAGGTTTTAAGAGCTGCATTTGGTTCTTTAACCAGGTACACTTTCCTTCCACCAGAGCTCTACACACTACATTACTTCCCAAATCTGTTTTTAATTGAAGTTGGTTTTGTAATGCAGCTATATGTATTAGTTGATAAACATGAATTGTAGTAAATGCCCTTAAGCCAAGTCTTAAAAAGTAGAGAGCAAGTTTTATAAATGTGCTTCACAAATAGCAATATTTTCTAATTTCATAGAACAAGAAGAACTAATCACCAGCTTCTTTCAAAAACAGATTAGTTCCCTGTAGACAATACATTGATCCTAACAGATTTCCACCTATTTTCAGGACTTCCAAAGAACAGCTATTACCATTCATTTATCACACTTCGTTAAACAACTTAAAACCTAAATATTACAGGCCTTTACTTTAAAAAATGTTCAGCAGCCTTGTTCATGGCATGTGAGGTAGTGTTTGTTCAGAGGAATCTGGCGCAGCACCGCTGCAGCCCTGCGCTGCCGGGACACCGACGGGAAAGCGCCACAGCCCGTGTCCCCGCTCTGGGGACCGGTGTCCGGCTGCCGGGACGGACGGGCCGTCCGCAGGTGACCCCGTCACCTCTGCAACTGCCTCACCGCAGCCGAGCAGGGGAAAACCACAACCAGGAGCTGCCAGCCCTCTCCAGAACACGGCGTCTGTCAGTGCTTCACCAGCAGACAAAAATACGGCAGTAACGCTTGATTTCCCCCTCCTTCCCCAGCCCATCTCTACGTGTGTCACTGTCACTCACCTGCTCCTCGGGGACAAGGTGCTGGGCGGGACCTGCTGCTCCACCCGCGATGGCCAAGGTTCTACCTGGAATCACAAAGGAAAGTGGAGAGAAAGCCAACAAGTGGACCCGCAACTTCTGAACTGACCGCAGAGCCCTAACTGAAGGCCATCCCACACCTCCATTTTTGTATTTGTGTCGTCCTTCAGGAGAGTTACAAGCAATGACAGCTTGTGTATACGTATCTGCACACACACATATATACCCCCTTACAGCTGAACACTATGCCAAAGAAATTATATTTCACATCATTTCTAGTGTCATCTTTGATTAATTTGCATCTCTCTTCTCATTATAGCTCATCCCTCATTTCGAAGGTGTCCTTCAACAGGACACTAGGAGAGGGTTGGGAAATGAAAACCAGCATGGAACAATCTCAAGGTGGGGTCTGGGAAAGCCGTTCAGACAGTCGCACCTCCGGCGCAGCGCTCCCATCCCCACAGCGTCTCTGCCCACGCACCATTTCTTCTTTAGCAAATTAGCTTTCCCCAGAACTGATTCATTGCATCCCAATGGCCATAGGTTCCCTCTTACATCTTATTAATCAAAGAATAAAGGAGTGAATGCATATGTCTTTGAGAATAACAATAGGGCACTTCACAGCTAAGTGGAGCGACAATATGCCCAAATACAAATATCCACGTGCAATTTACCCGCTTTCTCCCGCCCCCTCCCCTCCGCTGTGTCTGGGTGACTCGGGTCACTCCGCCTCTGGGGGTCTCTGAAGGTAAAGTGAGTCCGTTTTTGCCCACAGTTCAGGCACCACAACCAAAGTGGCAACAAAACGGCTGCAGGGAAGGTCCCAGCACCGCGGTCCCTCTGCCATCACCACATAAACCACAGACACAGTGTGCTACGATAGCGCTATTAAAATAGCCTGAAAACATCATAAACAGAGCTCATCTGGGGAGATATTTCATGGTCCGGTTTGATGACAAGGTCAGGAGCACTTAACGCGTCCTCCAGGTTCAAGACCCACCTAACGGCTGGCCTCGGGACCCCGTTCACACCCCTGAAATGCCGTGAGACCCGCTGGTTCGTGTCCCACCTGCCAATCCCACGTGTGACACGGCTGGTACGGCAGCTTTCTGCTTGCCACGAGAGCTCGTGGGCAACCTGACCCTGTCCAACCTGCCCGGCACCACCAACAGTCATTGACAAGTGTATCTCACTTCGGTTAGAAAATCGTTTTCCACACCAAACGGATGCCTACTGCAGAGAAATCACCCCTAAAAAGAAGGAGCCCAAGACAAAAGAGACAAGAAAGACAATGTTTGCTCCTAAGATCCAGCGATGCTCTGGAGGCCGAGGGGTGGGCGGGGTCTGCAGGGTCTGCCCCGATCGCAGGACAAGCTTCTGAATGCTTCTAGTGCATGCGGCAAAAAACAGTAATTATATGTAAAATTATATGGCTCCGGCTAGTTAATTACCAAAGGGAAAAAACAGAACAATGCACAACATTTCCCGAGATTGCCGAAAGCCTTTTAAACCAGGCTGCCTTTCAACAGCCGCTATCAGCTTCTAATTAAACCCAACTCAGAGTGCGTTGGCTGAAACAGCGCCAGCGATGGAGCCAGCGATGGAGCCAGCGGCACAGGGCGCCTGTGCCGAGCCCACGTGAGCAAACTGCCTGGATCCCGTCAGACGCCGTCTGCGGACTGGCACAGACCTGCCTTCTGACTAACGTGTGTTCACAGGGAACTGATACAGAACTACTTTGTGCCACTTTTCTTTTTTTCTCCATGTATATTTTTGCAATATATGAAATAAACACACCAACAGGAGACCCACCAAGAGGAGTGGTCAAAAAGAATATCCTGCTTTTTTGTTCAAAATCGACTCTCTGTCTTTTTGGTCAAAAATACATTTTGCAATAAAATTTTTCATCAGAATTGGAACATTCTTTCCAGCTCTGCAGATGGTGAGAAGAGAAAAATGGTACCAGTCAGTGGCATAGGTGGTTGCTCAGAAAATGAGCACTTGCCTTTGTGTAGGAAGCCTGAGCGTGTGATTGTACAACATGGAAACAGTTTGTTCTTTGCCTAATACAAAATTAAACATTATGAAATCCACTGAGTGAGATATTTTGTCCCATGAGATATTAGTTTCAGAAATACAGACAGAAAAGTACTCATCTTTCATTATCATGCCAGTTTTAAACAGCTGGGAAATATTCCTCCTTCCCTCAAATGAACAGACTGGAGAAAAACAATGTTCCACCTCTGCCTTCCCCCCAAACCAACACATTTCCTTTTTCCAACTTTCCATTTAAAATAAATTTCCTCTTTATTACTACCCTCATTTTAAAAATTATTTTCTTGACAAATCTTGCTGTTAACTTTTTTCACCCCTACACATCTATTTTTCATTTTCTTCTATATTGCAAGAGGAAGAACATGTCTCCATATGCATGTGCTGGGGAAAGGAGGGATGAGGAAAGGAGAAGAAAGAGAAGAGAAAAGAATAGAAAGAGAGAAAAGGTGGGAAAAATCATCTGAGCAAGAACAATTGCTGGAAAGAGCAGCTGAATGGGTTCACAAGACACTTCCATGAAAACAAAAAGTTTTCTTGTTTTGCTGGGAATCTGCTGCAAAGGGTCCCTCCTGCCCCCAGGTGGGAGGGAGTTAACCCCTCAGAGCCGCTGCTCTGGGGCCAGAAATGCTCCTACAGAGAACAAAACAAGCAGATACAAGGAATTTCTGGTTTCTAAGGCCCTTTCAAGCCACTTTTCCCATCAGCTTTTCCCAGTCGGTGCAGAGCCGGGGAGCAGGCGTGGGGTCCACAGCTCGCAGGGATGGCAGCATTACCCTATGGGAGCGTTGTGCTATAGGAGCATTATGCTATAGGAGCGTTATGCTGTAGGGGCTGCTGCAAAGGGAGGCTCTGATTTATGTATTTCCCTGATATATTGCAATGCTTGCATTTGCATTTACAATCCAATGAAAAATTTATAACTGTTAAACTTATCCTGTACGTCATAATTAAACACAAACAATCATTTCCAAATAACTGTTTACCATATTAATCTCAATGACTCTTTCTCCTTGTAAATAAATATAGGCAGTACTGTATTCTGCCATAACGCACTAACGGCACTGGCAGAAGACGAAGAGTCGATCTGACATTTCAAGAGAGAGCCGTTACCTGCTTAATAGATGGATTGGAAACCCTGTCATTCTCAAATAGATGCTTGTTCTCCGGCTAACTATTTGTTCTGAGGAAAGCCTCCCAGGGAGATTTATAGGACAAGTGCTGTTTAAACATTCATCTCAATGCAGAGAAGAGGGAAGCGCGCGGCTCGCGGAGCCGAGGGACCCGAGACCCAAGTGGGGACTGGCCACCAGACACGGCCCCACGGCCAGAACCGGCGGGACGGAGCGGGGGGACCAGCGCCCGCGGGGACACCAACGGGAACCCCGCACCTGTGACCGGCTCCACCAGCGAGCACTGAGGGGATGTGCTGGGAAAGCTCCAGCAAGAACCAGCCCACAGAGGCCTCGGCACAACGAGGATCAGCTCCTGCAAACGGACCCCTCTGGGTGTTCCCGTCCCCACAGCCAAAACAGGCTCCAGCGTCAGGGCCGGGTCACCGGCAGGGGACGGCCCCGCTGCCGGATATATCGGGGTTCCGCTGGGCAAACCGGGGTGCTGCATGTCAAATTGGGGTGCTGCTGGGCAAAGCTGGGTGCTGCCAGGAGCCGCTGGCCAAGCAGCCACTCCAAACCAAGCCAGCAGCACCGTAAGCCGTGTATTGTTAGGATTCAGCAGCAGCCTGATTCCTTTCAGGCATAAAAAATGAAATAGCGATTTGCTGATGGGTTCCGATTGGTAGATGGCTTCACATGAAACAGCATTTGTCCAGAGAACAAGGTGAATAAAAGACTTAATGGAGTTCAGCGATGCAATACAAATAACGGTGTCCCTTTACATTACCAACAACACACACTACGCTCTCTCCAGATCCCTGTTCTCTCAAACACTCCACTAGGAAGCTTTTTGTAAATAGGATGTCTCGCTTAATGCCCTCTCCCAAACATCATATTAATCACCCTTTAAGAATGCATGGTCTTGGGGAATAAGGACCGCACCGAGTGCGAGGAAGACATCGCTCCCCATTTCGGCTCCACAGTGACGTTCCACAAGCCCATGAGCCCAGGGCTGAAGCTCAGACCGTGGCACCCCACGGATGTCCCTGGAGATGCCACCCGGGAGAGCTGCCACCAGGCGTGCGGGAGCGCCAGTGGCACCAGCACCGCAGGGCCCCGGGGTCCGGCTGCGCACAGCGTCACCGCGGAGCTGCAGACGAGGGCCACGAGCCGCTGTAAAGAGCAGGAGGGGACAGAGGGTACCTTTCATGGAGCCCCTGGGCTCTGCAGCCTGTGAGCAGGTCTGAAGGAGGCTGAAGGTACTTGATTGCTCAAGTGACTGCTAATTGGCTACAATGGATTCTTCCTCTAGATTGCAATTTACATTGTCTCCAGGCTGGTGCTAGTGACTGGGAGCTCTTTCCACCTGGAGAGCTCTGTGAAGCGAGGGATTGTCCCAGCCGGGTCCCTGCAGACCGGCTCCCGCAAGCCCCGCTGCTGCTGAGCACAGGGAACGGCTGGAGGTGCAACTGCAGGAGAACGAACCAGCCCTGTGGGGCAGGGCTGGGGGTGTGAGAACGAACCAGCCCTGTGGGGCAGGGTCAGGTGTGTGAGGATGAACCATCCCCTGGCACGCAGGGTCAGGTGTGCTGGGGGCAGCAGGGAGCAGAGGATGCTGCAATGTTGTTGTGCATGCAGGTCCCTTGCAATGGCCAGAGGACTTTAGCTCTCCGGGCTGTCAGCTCGCCAGCTTTCATAAGCACCAAAATCCCTAATGAAAGCGAATTCTTCAGAAGTATTTAATCTTGCATATGTTAATTTTTGTCCTAGCACTGTCAGTCTCACATTCGCAGTTGTTTATTTTCAGGGTGTTTACCCAATCTTTGCTGTAAACACGTTTTCACAGGCCATAGGAAAGCATGAAAATCACCAAAAATATTTGCACCATGAAGATTTTCAGTTCTACAGTGAATTCAGTAAGAGAAAACATTATTTCAGAGAAACAGCAGTTGCAGTAAGGGGCAGCTAAGCACTCTCCTGATTGTTCAACATCCTAAAAACTGACCTCGGACAACCTGCAGCGATGTGCATCCACCCCCTGCCCAGAGAACACGGGGGGACAGTGACCCTGGGCACAGCCACGGCGCCAGTGTCCTGCTGGGGCAGGAACGGCCGCTCGCACTCAGCACCAAACACCAGCCGGTGTTTAAAATGAACAGTTTCCTGAGCCCCGAGCTGGGCTCTGTGTCAGGCTGGGCAGGAGGCCGTACACGGGACGGGAGGATGCGGGAAAGGAAAAGCCCCCGCAAGGCACAGTAACACGCTTGGATTGCACGGGTTTGAAGTGCTCCCACTGGGGACCTGAAATTGTGTCAAACAAACGCAACTTATTGTCTCTTTCCCTGTCTTGCAGTCCTAACAAAGTTGTTTTCATTATCTGGGAAACCCTGGTGAAGCGTTAGCATCTTAAGTAACCCTTGTAAGTGGAACCAAATTAGGAAAGCGAGCAGACAACACAGGCAGAGCAAACAGATCTCATTTTCTGTATATCAGTTTCCATTAGTTTCAAAGATAGGTCTCTGTTCCACCCACTGTTTGTCCTCGGTCAGAGTGCATCCAACAAATTGAAATTGAAATGTGTCTGCTGATGGGACTGACGCTGTTATTGGATTTAACTATCAATCACCAGCTGAGCAAAGCACAATGCAATTCATTAGGTATCAGCCCTATAGACAGTGCAACCGAATGCTGTGAGCAAACCAGGAGCAAAGCTCCCTGCAATGGTAATGTGGTTCACAAACAGCTTATGGGCAGTAACTCCAATGTGCATGCAGGTCATATTTCCATTTCTCAGAACTCCTCCTGCTGCTGGAAAGGTTTCCTCCTGCCCTGCTTCTCCACACACCTGCACCCACCCAACTCCCTTCCAGCATCAGCAACGCATCTCTGGGTAAATGGCTTAAAAGTCTTAAAAGTCATGGTAGCAGCTCCCCCAGCTCGGTTGCCCCCTCGGGGCAGCTGGACGCGGTGCTCGGGTCGCCCTCTGCATCTCAGAGGATGCATCTGTGCCTCAGGGCCGGGACGGAGGCTGCAGAGCGTGTCCCAGTCCCGGAGAGCCCTGCAGCTGCTCCTCTGCACGCCCTCGCGCTGCGGGGAAGGACGGTCAAAGAGCGACAGGGAAGAAAATTTACCTCCTGATCGCTAACGAACTACAGCTTTCCTTCCTAGCACGTAAACAAGGAAATTTGGCTCTCCTGCTGCATTAATGCACTTTGTGAAAACTAGCTTGTAAAGCTGGATGTTTTTCCAGGGTAAGCCAATGTTCCAATTATCACTAAATTGCTAGCACTTAGAACAGCGTTGCATATTAATTCAGAGCAAGTAAATGTTCATTGAATTACCCAGAATAGTAAATAGCTCTTTGTGGGGTGTGTAAATAATCCCAGGGTACCTAGGAAATTGGAAGAAGAAATTTTGAAAACTAATTTGCCTCGGCAGAGTTAAAATTTTAAAGGAAACTAATAAAAGAAGGGATGATCAATGAAATGGTTATTTTGATTGTTATGGGCAGGTCATGTGTTTGTAATTAGAAGCGCAGCCCCACTCCTCGCGGCCGGGCCAGACCCACCGCACCAGGACTGTCCTGCCGCGCTGCAGGAGGCTGTTCCTGGGCCCCTGCACTTCCCCACGGAGACCAAACCGCGCTGTCCCTCCAGCTCGGTGGCTGTTAGAGTCATCTCTAATGAACTGAGGGTTTAATAAATGCACATGGCTTTGGGGTTTCTTCCACTTTTTTTTTCTTTTTTAATTCAGCTCCCTCATCACTGAGCTAATGCACTAATGGACACTTACCATTACCTAACTTCCGACCTAATGGGCACAGCAAATAAGTGAAAGGCTCATAAAATCAAATTTACTGAGCATCATTCCTTTTGCTGTCCATTAACTGAAACTATTTATTAGGTTAAACAGATCCAGGGTATGGAGTTACATCCACTGCGTGTTAATGCTGCTGCACGGACACGTGAGGATCGCGGGGCAGGAGGGAGGGTCGCTCCGCGGCTCTCACAGCCCGCGGGCTGAGGGACACGGCACCCGGCACCGACTTGCATGTACAGAGCTGGAGATGTACCTGTGTATTTAGATCTATCTATCTGGCAAACCGAGGCAATCACTCACACAAAGTTCATGTGCCTTTGCTAAATTCCTGAAGAAATTTTGGAGATTCATCCCCGCAAAGAGCGGGCACAGGTGTAAAAGGCAAAACACCACGAAAATGTGATAGCAAGGATGCAGAGAAGTGCACAACCGGAGGACCCTGAGCTGGAAGATAATCTGTCATGTGAAGATCCCCGTCAGTGCCCCAGCAGCCCCGGCCCCGGGTCTGTGCCCCCGCTCGCCCCACAGCACCAGCGGAGCACCCCGGGAACGGAAAGTGCTGTTAACCTTAACGACAACGTCTGGTTTATAAATACTCAAAGCAGAGATAGATTAGATGAACTTTGAAAACTTTCATATATATATTTTAAGAGTTCTTGCTTGCTAAGCTTTTTTTTTTTCTTTTTTAAACTCCCAGGACCCTAGTAAAGTCAGTCAATACACCATTACAATCATTTGGGGAACAGTAAAGCTTTAAAAAATAGCATTTGCACTGTGGATTTATAGAAACCATTTGAACTACAGTAAGCCTTGAAGATAACTCTGAAATATATTTTGATTTCTCAATAATTTCTTGAGAATCATTAAAAGAAATGAAAACTCTGCACCCTGGACAGACACAGACTGGGAAAGCACTGTGAGGAGGAAAAAATAATATTGTCAATACTTAAGAAAGTACATGACGTGTCCCCAAAGAGGCGGCTCGCTCAGCAGGAGGGGCAGCTGCAGCTCCCACAGTTCCATCTCCAACACCCTCTGCCGCCACAGCCCAACCGCCCGGGGCGGCGCGGACCCCGGCGAGCAGATCGGACGGTGGGTGCTGCCCGGGTGCTCTGCGGGTCCCTGCTCCCCGCCCTCCTCACCTCGGCTGTTTTCTAAAGCAAAATGAAAGCAGCAGCTCTCATTGCATCTGAGTAATGACATTTCAGGCTTAAAACCAGTGCTGCACCCACAGTTCACAATGAATCAAATAGACTCTTTAATGTTTCCTGACCTACTTCGCAGCTTCTTGGGCGAATCTGCTTAAGAGAAAACCCTTGCGGCGATTACAGTGTTTGTGGCAAATGTCCAACAGTCAGGAAAGGCCATGCTGGAACCTCAAACTAAGAAAACTGCTCTTGGCAATTTCAATGTTGTATTTTACCTCCAGGACAAGAACAAAAACTTTTGAAACTGGAAATTACCTTACATGCCAGTGGGAGGAGCTGGAGCCTCCCACTGAGGGTGACACTGAGGTGAGGAACACAATGCTTGTAGATTTTCGGTTAATTTAGCAGATTATGTCAGATATATAGTCACAGGCTATTTAACATTATCCTTCATTACCTTGGTTATGAGGAACTGTACCGCTGCACTTCAGACACCATCCATCAATCCCCTGGACTCACAGTGACGCCACTTTCTTCTCACTGAGGATGACAGAGGAAAATTTCAAATTGTTTCTGCTGTAACCAGGTCTGAACACTGCAGCCTCCCCAAAGTGTTTTTTTTTCTTTCAAGTTCCTCCTAGAATACACATTTTGTTGGAAATATGTTGCCTCAAACACTTGGAGTTTTGACAAAGTAATTTTCCAGCGAAAAATTTGTTGGCTGTAAGTATTCAGGCAGGCACAAACCAAATCACCATGGGCAGCTGGGCCGGCAGCTCGGGGCTGCGGATGGAAGGGACAAGGGGCAGCACAGGGGATGGAAGGGACAGGGACGGCACAGGGGGTGGAAGGACAAGGGACGGCACAGGGGATGGAAGGGACAAGGGACAGCACAGGGGATGGAAGGGACAGGGACGGCACAGGGGATGGAAGGGACAGGGACAGCACAGGGGGTGGAAGGACAAGGGGCAGCACAGGGGATGGAAGGGACAGGGACGGCACAGGGGATGGAAGGACAAGGGACGGCACAGGGGATGGAAGGACAAGGGACGGCACGTTTTCCCCCAAATGTGCCATCCGAGGCCGGTGTCTCCCAACACTTCCCAAACCACAGCCCAAGCTGCAGCCAGCGCTGCCGCTGCTGGCTGGGCACAGCAGAGCTGCCAGGAACAGGCACCGAGCCCGGTGCCCGAACCGCAGCTCTGCCGTCCCCGCGGTCCCCAGCACGATGACGAACCCGCCAGCGAGGAGCCGGGGGAGCGGGCCCCCTGCCCGGGGCAGCCCGGGTCTGACGCCCCAGCACCGCCCGTGCCCCGGCTGCTGCGGCACAGCCGGAGTTGTCTGCGTTATGTGGGAAGCCAGCCTGGCCAGATCAGGGCAAGTCATCCCTTATTGCTTATTTATGAGAGTTAATTTCTTGTGCTGGCATTTAACACACCATATGGAGCAGAGGCTGCTGCAGCCAAGCTACCAGCAGCTTTCAGCTGCCTTTTTTTTATTAAGGTTAGTCATATTGCTGCTTTTACTGAGAAAAATAACTTCTTGAAACACAGTCTAGCTAAAGCCCCAATTCCCACCTCGCTCCACGGGCAGGTTTATGCCTCAAAAGAAACCGGTGTGTCCTGGCGAGGACACCCCGCTCCACCACAGCACCAATTCCCACCCGTTTTCCCCTAAGTCTCAGCAACATCTCTTTTCTTTGGGAGATTTCCATGGCTACTGAATCCTACCAAAACCGCTTGTTTCCTTCATTTATCAGACAGTCTTTAACTTTTCTGCAAAGCGCTGTGAATACTGTAATATAAAACTGTTCTCATTACAGTGTTAAATTAAAATTTAGTAGAAGATGCACAAAGCAGAATAAACTTTCAATTAAAATATAAACACTGTTACTTAGAAAGAAAACTGGAGGGAGCTCCTAGGCTTCTTTGCATTAGAAATGCCTGAGATTTAATTTTGCTGTGACATCTCCTTGGAATTACACTGCTAATTGATCAAATTTTGTCTGTCTGTTATTTAAACTTTCAATAAAACTTAGATTAATGGAAGGTGTAATCCTCCCGGGCAGAACAAATATTCCCATTGTTCATGTCAGGTATGGAATAGCAATGCCCCTACTAACAGCTTTTGCATTCAACCTGTGAACATGAAGTTAATCATAAAAGTGGAGTGATTCTTTAATTGCTTGAATGAAATTTTCTCCGAGTGCCATTTCTCCCTCCTGTTCTCCCCGCCCCCAATCTACACCAAACGCTGCTACAGAGCTTTAAAACCATTTAGATGTAATTTTCAGGACTGATACGCTTTGCTCGTGACGCACATAACAAAGCAGCTCATGGTGATCTCCAGGCCAGGACCAGCCCTCGCCTGCCCCGACACCCTGGCCGAGCCTGTTTTCTCATCGACTGACAACTGAAGCAGCACCGGAATGCTGAGCGCCCGGCCTTGTGCAGAACATGCAGTAAGCGGGGATTTTACCCCTCACCACACCCTCCTCCTCCCGCTATGGGGTCAAAACCTGTGGCAGCTGGAGTCAGCTGGGTTTCCCTGATTTCTGACTCTTTTCAGCCAATTTACTGTCTGCCAGACTAAGACCTTTTGTAGCACACAGAACGAAGAACAAAGACGAGCAATAATAAGGAGAAGGAGGAAGTTAAGGACCAACATCTAGTTTGTATTCCTTCAGTGGTACTGCTTGTTGCGCAGTGCTAAATTAACTCCCATTAATTCCTCGTGAAAACAAGCCTTAGAGAGCAGCAAGGAACTCGGAGTTTCTTCTCCTGAATTAATGTTGTGTGGTAGCACTTTAAGAATAATTAACGATAACTGAACAGCGGCAAAAGATGTCTTTTGATACACCTGAACTGCGTCAACGGTAGATGGCTGCTGTTGTACCTGCTGCGATTCCTATTTAAAATACAGCCAAATATTTTCACGGCTGTGATTCATCTTTTCATCCTCCTAGGTCTGTGCTGTGTTTATTGCAAATACACTTTTGGGGGAGAGAAAGGAAAAGTCTGGTGTATTTGAAATACAACGCGCTCCCGCTGAGCAGCGCGGTGCTGCGGGGGGAGCAGGGAGGGGACGGCTGGGCAGGGACACGAGCGGGCGCAGGGACACGAGCGGGCGCAGGGACACGGGGCAGCGGCCAGCGGTGCCGCAGCCGGGGGTGCTGCAGTGGGCCCGGCCCTGTGCTGCCGCCATGGACGGGTTCACCCCCACACGTCCGAACGCGCAGCCAGACCCACTCCAGCCCCGCTCTCACACCAGGGACCCTCACATGTTGGAGATGTCTCCAAGGTGTCCTTTTCACTGGAAGGGCTGGTTCTACTGGTTCTAAATGTAGTTTTTCTGATACCACTTAAAACTTAATCATCGCTTCAGTGATTCACACAGGAAGACACGTAACTAGATGGCTGCTGCATTGGAAATAACAGGGACACAAACACAGTTAAAGGAGGTTGCTCTGGTTTTTATGCCAGCATTTTCTCAGCCAAGTTACGGCTGTACCATGGGAGATGATGCACAGAACGCGCCGGCCCAGGCACCACACGTGGGATTTGCCAGCGCCGCTCGCTCCGCGTGGCAGGTGCTTCGCTACTCCCATCAGCAACAGCACCGCGGGGCGGACGAGCCAGGGAGCAGAGGTGCCGACGTGCAGGGAACATCACGGGTCCCCGTTATCCCCCTGATGTGACCGAAGGCAGCACCAATGGACCCGCGGAGCTCCCGGCCCCTCAGCGCAGACCCCGCCAGTCTCCCCGCAACCCACCAAAGCTGAGATGTTTGGCACCCACTTCTCCAACTGGCCCAGACACAGCTCCAAAAATCTGCATAAATGATTTATACAGGTGAGAGGCACACACTGTCCTCATTAAAGTATCAGTGTGGCTGGAAATGAAAAAGATTCATATCTGCTGCAGGAGGCTTTCAGGGATCAATATGTTCCAACATATGTTTTAGTACTTCCTAGGTTCTCACATGTGTCTCATGAGATTTCTTTATTTATCTTTTTTCCCAAGGTTATGAAGCCAACTGTTTTCATATGGGCTCTGAAGCTGTGACCTGATTTTCATAATAAATCTCTTCTATAGAAGGGGAAAAGCGTGAAGCTGTGCTTCTTATTCAAGCAGTCCACGATAACATTATGTTGTGCACGGAGCCTGAGCTGCTTTGCTGTGTGGTACTGTATTTAAGTGCTAAGCACACATTTTGGCAGGTTATTTTTCCAGGAAGGGGCTAACCACCACTTCTGCCTGCCACGGCTTGTGTTACATTTTCTCCTCCCTTCACATCTCCTCCTTTTTCCAGAGGATGCTGCATTTTGATGCCTCTGTAATAAAGACCGTACTGAAAGCGATGGGGAGTGGGCTGCACAGATTCGTATTTGGAGGGGAAAGAGCTGTCCTCTCCAGAGCTGGGGGTGCAAGAGTGCAGCCCGTGGAACGAGATTTGACAGGAAAGAAAAACCAGGGAAAGGGCAGGAGCACGTGTTGGAGGATGCGGGAGATGAGGCTCAGTGCTGGCCCAGCGCCGCAGACACACTCGCAGCCTTCTCTGCGATTTGGCTGTGGAGACATGCATGCCTGTGCCTAATCTGACTTCATCAAACCAATTAATTAACAGAGCGAGCCCAAAGGTCCACTTGAAGTCAGCACATGGCAGGATGCAATGAACAACCTCCCTCCTCACACGCAGAACACAGGACTCAACAGCTCACAGCCAGCTTTATTCGCTGCACGGGAGCATGCTGCTCTCTCCTCTGGGCGTTCTCGTCCCCCTCACAATAAACTCTGCACAGTGCCCGCCCGCCAGCGACAGGAGCTTGTGCCCCAATCGCTGCCATCAGCACCGCACAACCCATCCCTGGTCTGCAGCGCTGGGCAGCAGAACACGCTGCTGCTCGCCTGCCCGGCCGGCCCTGGTTCTGCCGCGGCAGCTGGCGCTGGCTCACCGGTGTCACTGCAACGGGTCACCCTGCGGACCAAGCTCGACGCTCTCCAGAGTCCTCCTGGGCCGGCAGAGACAGTCCCAGCCGCCAGGGCAGGCGGCACCGGAGCCCGGCTGTGCCGAGCCCCGCGGTGCAGGACCTGCATCTGCTCGGTGGACATGCCCAACAGCCATCAGCAGCTCCTCCTTCTCACCCCTAACAAGGGCGTCCATCCTGAACTTTGCTTTTCTCTCATCTGCATAGCAAGTGATAACTGGATCTGATGTGATGACAAGAATTTTCACAGCTCACGGGCCCCAGGAACAGGGACTTTTTTTTTTGGCTTTACTGCCTGAGAGACCATTTGAAAATAATTAAAAGATGGAACCTTTTATGTGGTTTATGACGCTTTGATCAAGGTTTTTTAATTAACCTATCTTCCTTTAAGCTACTGCGAGTTCATCTCACCCTCGTCGACAATATCATAACGGAATTTATTATAATATAACAGCAAGCATGAGTAATGCTGCTGCAGGCCGTGGCTGCGCAGCCTCCTCGAGCCCTCGGTGCCTCGTAACAAGGTTTGGGGACATTGGGTGGCCCCATGCAGCCAGCCGAGGACGGGCCGCAGCACCAGGCAGGACTCACTGCCCTGGACCTGGCTGGGCCGGAGCTGGATGAACAGACACCGCGGCCGTCACCGCCCCAACAGCCGGACGAACAGACACCGCGGCCGTCACCGCTCCGGCAGCCCAGCCTGGCACTGCTCAGGGCTGTCCCGCTGCCATCGCGAGTGTCAGCTGCAATCAGCCAACTCTGTGCCTACAGAGAGATGGGTCCTTCAAAATGGCAAACTGCTCCATCGGCCTGTACAAACACCTAACCGTTCCCAGGTGAAGCCAGACACGGGAGCTCCAAGGAAAGGCCACAGAGATTCGCTCGTTCTGAGCATGCACTCACTCCCCATCGTCACAGAATGCGGGAGGCGTTCTCTTTGGGAAGAGACTGGGCAGGGGCCGGCGAGGGCTGCGCACCAACATCCCACAGCCCGGCCCCACTGCCCCGAGATGCTCCCAGGGGCAAACAGCCCCATGTGCTTTTTCCCCTGGTTGGATTTGCCAGAAACACCCCAGAAGAGACCAGGACTCCTGTCCCACTCTATTTTCACAACACCTGAGCTACTCTTCTAGTGCCAGCAATCCCAAAGAAAACGAAACGTTGGTGATCAGAAAGCATCTCGTCTATATATTGAGAAGGAGGAGAGGAAAAAAAAAGAAGACTTGAGAAAAGCAAAGGATACAAGGGAAGGAAAATTAAGTCACTTATATCAGGTATTTTCCTTAAAGACTTGAATACCTGTGGAAAATGTGAGAATGAAACAAGAAAAAGATTTATTGAGTCTCAAAGCCTCCAGTTAAAATTAAATGCAGTGAGAAAAGTGGCTTTCCACATTTAATTGTCTTTTCCACAGTAACTCTGCGTCAGTCTCTTCTAAAAGCCTATTAATTCTGTAATTTAGTGCTAGCAAGAGCTGGGAGACAGACAGAACCACCACTGGGTTTTTTTTCTTAATTCATTGACTAACTGTCATCAAGCATCAGTGTTAGGGGTGCTTTCTCCTTGAAGGCTCCAAATACTAAAAATTAAAAACTTTTTATAGTCTATTTAATAAAAAAAGTGCTGGCACATCAGTTAATAGAATGGATTCTATGACATTGTATGTTACGATTTTAATTATGGCTAAAAATAACCTGACATGTCAGAAGAGGTATAGAGAAAACATTTTTCCAAGCACAAGGAGGGACTAGCTCATTTGACTTCTGCAGCTAGATACAATTTATTTGTTCAGCCATAATTTTAGAGCTTATTCTGAAACTAGATAGAACTGGTAATGGAGTTATTAACACAGAGATGGGCTGGTAGCTGTATTTCTTGACATTTGAGGTTCTATAACAAGTTAACTGCCAAAAAAACCCAATTACCTCAGAGTCAGCAGCAAAACAATGTTCATATTTGAGCCTTTACAAATCAATAAATAAGTCAAACCCATCCGTCCATGAGGATGCTCTCGCTCGCCTGCTGCGGTTTTGCTCTGTCGACCGACACCACAGCCCTGCTGCCTCCTCAGAACAAGAGAACGCAAAAGAGCCCTGAAATTCAGGGCTTCAGAGCCCAAGACTGATCTGTCTGTTCTTGTTCCCCACTTTAAAACCACCAGCATACCTTTCTCCTGGATAATATAAACCACGGAATTTTAAACCAGACTCAATGACCAATATGACATTGTGGAGGACACACCAATATTTGTCATCTCTCCAGATGAGTTATGAAGTATTTATAGAAACATTTTCTCCCTGGCACAGCTTAAACTAAGTACTGTATCTAATTTCCTCTGGAGAAATGTGTTGGAGAAATCACTAAGATAAGTCATCTGTCATACTAAATAGTAATAAATAACTACTCTGGCATAGTTGCTTATTTAGAAAAGTTATTTGAATATTAATGGTTTCTACAGATACGCCCTCACGGTAAAAACTCACGGTGGTAATATCTCAAAATTAAATACAGGATTCCACAGTATTGATGATGAGGCAGAATTTGGACGAGGTTACTAAGGACAATTACATCCGAAATAACCGAAACCTTCCCTTTAACACCAGCGACTCCAAAGAGAGCTGCTCACCGGGGGCACCGAACCCCAGCCACGGGGACCAGGGACACTCGAGACCCCGCGTCGGGAGCTCCCGGTGCGGCCGGAGCCGCGAGGAGCAGCCGCGTTCCGGGGGGAAGGTGCTCCGTGCAGAGGGTGACGGAGCAGCCACCACAAGCACCCAGACAAACTGAATCGGGCAGAGGAACCTGCCCAAGACCGTGCTCTGCTGCAGCCCGACCCACTCCGGGGTTTATTTTTAGTCCAGTTTGGTACAGAACCAAAGCTCAGGAGATCTCTCTTACACGTGCATCTCCTGCACGTATCCGTGCCCGTTCACGGCTCCCAGGCTGATTTCAGCCAAGGGGCTGTGATGGCAAAGATGTGAAGTTCCTGCAAGTTTCATGACAGTAAGTGGCCAGATAGATCAGAAATCCTGTATTAATATCCCCGAGGAACAGGCTCAACTCTTTAAACACTGCAGATGTGTCAGCTCAGCCTTGAGACAATTCTGTAGGAAACCAGGTTTCACTGGTGCTACATCTTATGAAATTATTTGTCAAACTACCGTAACAAGTTATAATATTCTGGAAACACAAAAGGGCAAAACTTGCATTTGCTACTCAAAACCACCTTGATTTCTGCTTCCAACTAGATGATGGATTACATGTCCGCAGGTATACATCTCTTCACTCTCACCACTCGAGGATGGAGGAACACTGGCTGCTTCCACACAAACCCCTGCTTTTTGTAAACAAAACTGTTGACAATTTCACCACCACTTGACAGGTCTGGTTGTTCCCAGCAGCAGTTCATGATTTGAGCTCTCGTACAGAGCACGCGTGCCGTATGAAACCGCAAGGTGGGTGCTACACACAAAGGCGCGTGTAGATACACAGATATATAGATATACACCCACAACCCTCATCTCCGTGTCCCGGCAGCCGGTGCTGCCCCAGGACTGTGTGCGGGCCCAGCGCCGAGACCGGCCATGGGGACAGCGGGAAGCAGGACCAGCCCCGCAGCGCTCCCCGTCCCCCCGGATGCTCCCGGTGCGTGCCCCCTCCCTCCCGGCACAGCGGTGATGCCTTTGGCTGCTCTGATGTGAGCAGCACCAGACATTACAGCAGCGCCGAGATGCTTATTATCCCCTTGGGTTCTTTTCTTTTATTCGTCATGGATTTCAGCCTGTTGTATAATACACATTTTTCAAGTTAAGCATCAAAACAATGAATATAAATGAGCAAGGAAGCGTTCGCCTGCTGAAGGACGAGAATTACTAAGAGCAACATCACGCAGTATTATAATGCATTTCTACTACTACGCCATTTGTATTAATGTATTAGAGACATCTACAAAGACAAATTGCAGCCTGGTTCAAAGGAAGAGCACTCAAATGCCTGTCGAACACTGCAGGCTGCTATCAGAGACAGCTCCCTGAAGCAAACCTGGGTTTTCAGCTCTCCTGGCACACCGGGCAGGGTTCTGCTCCCGTCCCAGCCGCCCTGGCCCAGCGGCCGCGTGCGGGCACCCGTGGGCGCCAGGCAGGGCACGGCTGGGGGTCTTCAGCAGAACACGACTTTACCAGAGGGCTGGGACAGACAGACAGGTCTTCAGACAGCGGGATCACACAACTGCCTGTTCCACAACCCCACCCTGGCTGAGAGTAAATGCATCTTTTTTTGAAATGCCATTTCCAACCAGCACCAGTGGTCTGTGCAGATAGACAGCAGCAAACCCCCGCTGCGAAAGCAGAGGTCACCACGTGTAATGAGATATCTGGTGAGATCAGTCAGATAAGCAATTTTCTGGACATTAAGATTGTTTACAAATCCAGGCAATTTTCATTTAGTTTTGAATGAACTTGTGTACGTATTTTTTTTTGTCCTCTGCAAGCACAATCATCCTTTCTTATCTTATTCCATCTCTCTCTGGCATCTGGTATTTTCATCTTGCTAATAGGATTACATTTTACCCTGCTAGGCTCTACCAGTCACAGAATTTCATTCCAGATTTTCACTGCTTCTATCACAAACTCGCTGCTATTAGCAAATGTCAGCCCTGCAGCATGAAGGTGTGAAAAAAGACAAAATAAAACAAGAAAGGGGCAAAAAAAGGAGGGGGGGAGGAGAAGAA
This sequence comes from Pampusana beccarii, assembly GCA_013399365.1. Taxonomy (NCBI): domain Eukaryota; kingdom Metazoa; phylum Chordata; class Aves; order Columbiformes; family Columbidae; genus Pampusana; species Pampusana beccarii. The sequence continues at coordinate 150,177 of VWYH01008946.1, read as the reverse complement.
GAGTGTTAATAGCAGCTGCTGAAAGGCCCAGAGCAGCTGGCGAATCCCTGGGCTGGGGCAGAAATCTGTTTGTGCCAGCGCAAGGGACAGGACCGATCCAGCCGCGCCGGGGCGCTGCCTGTGCTGCCCGGGGCTGCTCCGCGGCCGGGGCTCCCCCAGACCTGCGGGTGCCAGGTAACCACCTGGAGACACCTCTCCTTTACAAACGCACACGCGCCCATCCCTCCCCTGCAAATCCGGCAAGAAGAATTAATTAGCTCAGATAATAAAGCCCCACAGGGAAGGAGAATCAAGGTTAATAACATATATTAATAAAATATCAGCAAGGAAAAACGACTAGCCATCTCCATGACCATAATATGTCCCTGTCTTTGAAAGCGGTTATTTCTTGATAGATCAGGAGGGAAAAATAACGGAGTTGAAGCTGGTGCTGCAAAAGGAGCAAACGTGGTGGCTGACAGCACTAATTAGCCTGGAAGTTGTTCCTGAAATTTGTTTTGAGGGAGATTCTAGGCTTGTGCAATATTGCCTATAAAAACAGAGAGGGCAACTTGCAAGCAATTATTTTTCATTTCTTGGTGTTGGTAGCACTCGAGCTCTGACACGTCTGTGCTTGGGGAGAACAGCCCACGGGAGGAGGGGACAAGCAGAACCATTGGTTACGGGGGCTGTTCTGAGAGCTCCGGCAGAGGCAGCACCGCACGCCCCGCAGCGGGCCGGGCCCTCCCGGTGACACCGCGGGACCAGCCCGGCTGCAGCCCGTGCCACATCGGAGCCGCCACGTCACCACCTGCACACAGCACCGAGACCCCCGCCCGGGGACCCTGGAGCCGAGCATGGACACCACAGCTCTTAAATGTAATCTTAAATACAACATAAGCTGTAATAAATAATGCATGTGGGAAGATCTTCCCTCAGTTAATGAGCCAAGAGCCCGTTCGCACGTTCGATCACTCACACCGGGCTTTAGTTCCAGGGAAGGGGTTTGTAGAGAGGGGAAAGAGCCAGACGCCGGAGTGCGGCCAGCTGTCATCCTGCTCCAAAATGCGACCCAGATTTTCCTTCCATCTTCCCTTAAATATGTCCATTATCACTCCCAGTAAGTTTCCCATTCAGTGTTCCCATCCCAAGCGATGGAAGCACACTGGTTTACTTGTAGTTTCATCACCACCCCAACTAATTACCTGCCCAAAAGCGATGAGGCAGTTAGAGAAGCAATTACGGGCATGCACCAAAACAGGAGGAAAGCCTTAATCCAGAATTTCTTTCCGGAGCGAGTCTCCAGGAGCAGGTCTCCTGCAGAGAGCGGGGTTCACGTGCACCAGCAGCCTGAGGCGCCTGCTTGTGTTTCATAAAATAGAGAGAACATCTGAAAAATGGCAATCCCACCCCAATACAAACAACTCAAGAATCTGCTCTGTTCCATAGCTTCTATTGATTTATGTCATTCCAAAAATCTTTCACCGTACAGTTTTTTAATACCTCAGCTGAAAAATGAAAAGATGCTTTCGTGCTATTAAAGGAAGGTTAATGTATTATGAAGAAGAGTGTATTTGCATTTAATGAGCGAATTTTAAAAGCTCTGCTGGAATTTCTGAAGGCTGCCTCATGGTACATTTTCCTTTTCCTCGGGACGGACCCGGTGCGGGGATGACGATCCGGGGGTCCCGGTGCCACCGCCCGGCCCCGCGCCCTCACCCTCCGCTCCTGCTTCAACCCTTCAACCATCAACAGCTGCTGACAAACACTCAATAGCCAGGGTAAAGGTTTCCACAGTGATCTATGCTCCCATTCTTATCTTTTGATATCTGGAAGTAGAGAATTTCAGCGAAAAAGGGCTTTACACTAAGATGACCATAAATCTCAATGTGTTTACAACAGCAGACTGACCAGAAGAGTTTATTAAATCTTTAAAGGATTTGATGTATATCAAACTGTTACATAAAGTCAATACTTTGGAAAGAACTAGACAATAAATACTCTACAAGAGGCAATATTTCTATCACAGAGAAAGCAATCACATAAAGATTAGGAGACCAATTTCAATACTGAATGTCAGTCTGCTGTAAGAAGACATTTATTGTTTCTCTGAGTTATCACAGAGGAGTGAGATAAGCTATAACAATATTCTGAGCCAAGCTAATCATGCTATCACAGTCAGAAATACTCTTTCACCCTTTAAAAATCACTTTTCCACTTTGCAAATAAAAAGAACAACCTCTTGCAGGTACAAGGGGAGGGAGAGGAGATTTATTATGGCAGGTGGTGGGAAAAGCCTGCAAACGGCTGTCCCTCAGCTACAAACACAGAGAACCATCCCTCTGCGGGGCCCGGGGCTGGTCTGGGGGAGCCCCCGAGTGGACCCCGGTTCTGCCAGCCCCTCGGGCGGGTTCAACAACCAGAGCAGCGCTCGGCTCCAGGCCCGGCCTCCGTGCGGGGCTGGGAATGCATTTTTCTGACAGATTGCTGAAAAGCTGTGACAAAAATATCAATATTCTCCACAGAAAAACACTTCTTGTTTTATTGCTTCCCCTATAAACAGAACTTTCCTTTGATGGCTCAGATTAAAAAAAAGAAAATCTTAAACAGTTCAATTTGAAACAGAAGCCTGAGAATGGATGTTGTCAGGGAAAGAGGGCTCTTTTGCAAGTATCGACCAGCTGGTATTTCAAGGGCAACTGCCTTTTTCATTCTCATTCCCTGTTTTCCTACTGCACAGTGCTGCCTCCCGCACCAGCGCCCTCCTCCCGGGGGTGCCGGCCCTGCCCCCTGTGAGGCCCAGACCCAGCGTCTCCTCGAACCCAAGGCACAGATAATAATCAGCATTTGCAGCACAATCATTACGCTGCAAACCCTGCACGTCTGCAGCACCGCGGTGAACCCGCCCTGCGCCGGCAGCACCGGCAGCACCCGTGCCAGCACCAGGACACGGCACCGTCCGGCCCCACGACACCCGCAGGAGGACAAGCAGGCTGAGAGGGCGTGGTACATCAGTTGTACAAGTACCATAAAAACAAACAAACTCTGGCACAGAAACTGCAAGGGACGTTGATCGTGCTGGTACAAGGAGTTTTGAGAGTTTGGATTTGTTTGTCTGAAGCAAAATTGCAAATTTGACCAACAAAATGGGAGCTTAAAAATTTGTTTTCTATTTTTGTGCACCATCCATTTCACCCGCTGACATTCTGATAATCAGCAAAGAGTACAGCAAACAGTTTGTGTTCTGCGTGCAAGCAGAAGGATAAGCCCTTTACAGGAAAGATTAGATGACAGTCTAAGTGAACATGGCTATTAATAACGAACCCCAGTCCAGAAGGGAATAATAAATTATACTTATCATCTTTAACTTGTATTCCTGGAAAGATGAATCTAGCAGATTGTCGTGCATAGAGAAGAAAGGAAATGACACGAAACAGTTGCTCATTATTATTGAGAACTGAAACACAATTAAATTAACTTAATTATGAGCAATTTGAACATTGCTGTACCAGATGCATCAATGCTGTAACATCACATACCAGCAGGTAGGAGATGCACGTGGTACCAAATGTATATCAGTCCAAAGTAAACGCCCTTTCTTTCATTAGGATCTATACACAGGCGCTCAGAGGCCAACGTTTTGGAGACACAGGGATGTGCTGGCAGCTCCTCAGCAGAGACAAACGATGATCGGATGGGGACGGAGTGACGGGACCAGCAAAGCAGCCGGGACGTCGGGTACGGGCAGCGATGGGGATCGGCAGAGAGAGGAAAAGGAAAAGGGAAAGGTGAGCGGGGGCGACGCTCCTGCCCGGGGAGCTGGGCGCAGAACAAGGGTCAGTGTGTTTAGTCTGCTGCCAGCCATAATTCTGGGAAAAAACACAGAAGGACCCACAAAGGATGAGTACTGGACCAGGGGGAATTTTAGAAAGCACAGAGTGGAGTTATGCAGCAAAAAATCTAAGTTTCCTTGGCTGAAACTCCCTACTTACATAGATCAATCTGTCAGGGGACATCAGGTCCAAGTCAGCACATGAAATGCGTCCCAAAATATTTTGTAAATCCTTTTTTTGACATTGAAATGGACTGTAAGACAGAATGGCACCAGAATGTGATGTACAGCAACACTGTCTGCTTGATGGATCGGGAGGTTGTGTGACATCCCGTGACAAACGATCTCCATCTTCTGGCTGCAGATTAATTTTCTAGGTCATTTAATAAATTATAGGAAAAGAAGTTATTTGAGGGGCAAGCAATGGAATGGAGTTCCAGTGACATGATACCTCTCCCTGACACATTTTTTTGTGGGATTAATGAGGGCAGATGGCTCCTTCTCTGCTTCTTTTTGCAAGGTGATTGTAACTCCATGAAGACAGCACTTATATTCTGTCTTGTTTTGTGCAGGGAAATTGAGTTTGATGCAGAAGAATCAAACCTCCTGAGGAAGGATGTGACCACAGCATGAACTCCTCTTTAAGGACACAGAATACTGATTCCCACCAGAGCGATACTATAAATACATCCTTCCACCAGCACTATCTTTAGATCTGAGCTCCAGGTTAGCAGTCGGACTCGGCAGCTCCGGCAGACGCAGGTTTCCAGTTTACGGGACGCGGACAGAGGGACGCTCGCCCGGTCCCAGCGCCAAGCGAGCCCCTTGCCACCCACAGTGTCCCCGCAGAGTCACCTGGGAACCCAGACTCGCAGGAAGGCGTCTAAATAGGATTTGGAGATGTTTGGGTAAGGGACTTGCATCTCTCCAACAGCCTTAAGAGAAAGGCAGAACCTACTTGGTGTTACTGGAAAAATCCTCCTAAACCAGTAACTGCATTTCCAGTTCGCGTCCAGCCTCAGCGTCCCCGGCTGCGAGAGGGGACGGCAGCACCAGGGGCACATCTAAGAGAGATGTTCATCAGTGGCCTTTGCAGGGCCAGTGGACTGCAGGGATTGCACAAACTGCGACAGAGGCGCCCACAGAGCCCGGCTCCGCTCGACCGCCTGCTCGTCCCCCCGCGCTCCTGCGCTCTCCCGCCACAGCTGCTCTTTATTCTCAGAACAACAGAATTTAAGGACAAAAAAATTAAGCCTTTCAGGGGAAAAAAGCAAAAATTACCTCTGCTTCTGAGTGGGACAACAGTGGCTCCCATGCAGCTACCACAGGGAAGGGAAAAAAGACTTTTAAAAATTAACTCTCAGCCTACAGGAGTGGCATATTAATAAAAGCAACTGGCATGAATAAGCAACAATTCATTTTCTTGCTTGTCACAGACCGACTACAGAAGCATTATTATTATCAAATCCCTCTGAAAACCAAGTAATACCTTCCCCCTCTCTATTCTCCTTTTGCATACAGTATCCTGGATTAATTCATAACATTAATCAGAAAACAATTCAGCCCGTCACGGTTTGCTGTAAAGAGCTGAGGGCTGTTTCAAACAGCACCCGAAACATTCCAGGCGGTCTGAACCTTCTCCGGGGCGTTTCTGAAGAGACTGGGAGCATCCGACGCCCGCGCCAGCAGAGCCGGGGACACGGCGTGGGGGACACCGGGGGCAGCGACACCGCTGCCTCCCACGCTGCAACCAGCGCCGGGCGAACGGGGACCCCGCGCGGGCCTGGGCTGCACCGGGCTCTGGCGCACGGGCAAGAGCAAAGAGAGAAGTGCAGGACGGACGTGCTTCCCAATCGGCTGCGATTTTCATAATAACGGCAGGTATAGCATAGAAATAAATTACTATAAGGCTGAAACACGGTTCTGGTCACTGGCTTCGGCTCCCCTAAGCATGCGCCATTCAAGGCAAGTCTGTGAAAGGGCTTTTTTGGTTTGTTTGTTCTTTTAAATGGGTGTTTCACCCAAACGGAGAGCTGAGCTCCAGGACCCGTTCAGAGAGGTTAAGTGGTGCCGATGAACACCCATAGCCTGGGCTTTAAAGGGCCTCAAAATTCATTTGAATAGAACGGTAAGTTAATTTTGCACAGCTAATTTCTTCAATAAGCCCTTTATTTTTCCCTTGCCCCATTAAGAATAGTGAGCAGCTTCCCCAGAAGTCGATCTCACAGTCTAATCAAACCTGTTCTCTCTAATTGAAGTTAATCACAGGAAACCGGTCAGAGAAAGATGGTCTCAGTGACTGATGCTGTGTTGGAGTGGTCAATTAATACGGGGTTAGTCCTGTGATTACTGCTCAGCAGAACAACCACACGAAGGGCTCTGAATGCAAATGCAACCCGGGCTGCAGCTGCCGCGGCACCGAAGCCTGGGGAGCAAAGCTGGGCACGGTGAGCCCAGCACGCGGCTTGACAAGTTCCTGCAACTACATAAATAATCTGCTGTTTTTAACAAGGCCGGTAGGTTACTCAGTCCCTGTCTCAGCTCTCTGTGGGGAAAAAGGCAGAGGCTGAACCCGTGACACCTGCTGGCATGTGGACGGGCGCTGCCACACGACTGGGACCTGAAGGACACGGAAAGCAGAAGAGACAACGAGACAAGTGCTGCAGGAGCATCCCAGCTCCCGTCGCCGTCACGGCGGGGCAGGGGACGTGTCCCACACGGCACACCCAGCACCTAGGCTCCGCAAACACAAAAGGTGTTCTCACTGCATCTGTTTTCCTAAGAACTGCTCTGCTTTATTTCTGATGGAACAATAATCCGCACTCTTATGGGGTTGGAGAGTTGGATTTCTGAGGGAATCTGACAGCAGCTTTACTAGTTTATGGCAGAAAAGGCACTTAAGGAGATTTTGTTTGTCACTTGAAAATTAGCCTAGAGGAAAGAGAATCTTCAATTCAAATTTAATTAAAAACTGATGAACCAAAAGCCTTGTAGTGGCTCTGTGAAGTCCTATTCTTACAGCACTGATAAGCAGGAAAAAGAAAATAAACACAAGAGATTTAAAACTAAAACTCACAGAAAAATGGGCCAAACTGTAATCCAGTGGCACCAGACCATCACCAGAGCAGAAATCGTCCCATTGTGCTTAAACAGCGGTTTGTAAAGAGACACGAAGGACGCTCCTTAGCTGTTTGTGTACAACTGACAATGGCCCATTAAACTTACTGCTATTTAATCCATCTCCTAAAATCCCAAGGCCAAGCCAGCACAACCTCCAGGAAGGTACACTTTGTTCAGGCACAAATTCCTGTGCTCGAGGCAGAAGTGACAGGATGAAACTCTGAACTCCAGCTTCATCCTCCTGCTCCACCCTGTTTTCAGAGACCTTTCCTTCTGCTCTACCCTAAACCTGCTCACCTCAATTAACTCGATGGCAAAGCCTGTCGCTAACGAGTCGCGCGTTGGTGTTTCAGCGTTTGACAAGATCAGTCGCTGGCTTTCGCGTTACGACCTCCTGCACCCCGGGGAGGGGACAGTGTCCCACGGATGCTCACGCATCCCTGTGCCTTCACAAATCACAGCAAGCCTGTGCGATTACACACAACTGGGGTCATCCTCGCCCCCTAAAGCATCAGAGCATGTTCATAAACAGCTAATAAAACCACAAACGAATAACAACTTTGCACAAGAGAGGTTAGGCAGCACTCAGCCATTTCAGTTAGCTCCAGAATGGATCTGAGGGATGCCACTTGTGTCACTGGAGCTGCTTCAATAGGGGCTGAGCCAGGCACAGTGCCCACAGCCTTGGAGCCACGCAGCCCGAAGAGCACCCAGGTGGATGTGAACCCAGCAGAAGGACCTCTGGGGCCAGAGCGTCTGGCTTCATGTATCCAGCCAGACCAATTCAATTGACCGTGGGGACATAAATTATTGGCTGTTGCTGTTTTTATTTCAGAAAAACCAACTGGCATTTTACCATATCAATACAATGCAAAAGAGCCACTAAAACTAGCCTGATCCCAGGCCCTGAACACTTCAGATTGATGATCATTTCTTTGCAGCTCTTACTGGCAAAGAGCAATTTTCAAAATGGCCCCAAATACCGACAGGCCAGCTAGAGGAATCACATTTCCTCAGATGCTTAAGACCTCCTGTTTATCACCCTATGTAGGATGTGATACACCTTGTTGTAAACTTCCTGCCACAAGTTATTTATGAATAAAGTAAATTGTTCACATAAGCTTCATATGTAAAGAACTGAAGCTTTCTGTTACATGAACTTCAGAGAAGGCACAGCAGTTCACCCCCCACCACTGTCTGACCCCCCGATCCATTCTGAGAGGCAGGAGTTGCCACAGGAGGTCATGGTGCATCCACTCTGTGAGATCACCTGCACATCTGCACCACCCTCACCCGCACATCTGCACCACCCTCACCCGCACATCTGCACCATTACTGTCCCTGTGCAATTCCATTCCTCTTTGTAGCTCTGATACTGCAGTTAAAATACATCTGTCTGACTTGGTATAACTTCTGACTTGCACTGACAGAATCTTTCAGAGAGGAAGGAGAAAATAAAAAGAAATTGGAAACTTCAGCAACCCTGTGGATCTGAAAGAAGTGGGACGGATGAAATCTCCTGCCTGAGCAGCTTCTTTGCAGTATTTGTTCTTGGAAATAAACTGTCCTTGGTTCTCTGTTACTTTTTCCACTGACAGCTATTGCAGATGAAGAACTTGTGTATCAAACAGCATCATCTGCGCCCTCCACATTTCACCCCACAGACATGCGTGGGTGTGCAAGGGGTTTCCCTCAGGCTGGTCAGCTCCCGCTGCCTCTTGTACAAACTGCGACACAGAGCAAACTCAGTTCCCCTAACCACTGCATTTTTCTTTTCATTATTATCTCCTTTAAAAAGACACAAATTGAAAACGAGATGCAGAGCCAGTGGCCTCTTTTGAGCTATGGTTATTAGCTATGTTGAGGATGAAAGTGGTATGACTCCCTAGATAAATATATAGTTCATTAAAAGTGTTCTGGATCACTATATTCTACTGATCAAAAGCCTAAATCACACAGTTAGTGACATTAAGGAGCTATATTATGATTTGAGTTATATCTGGATAAAACCCCACACGAGAATCAAGGGAAGTGCTGGTGTTGCTGCTGGGCTGTGCGGTGCTGGGAGCCCCATCACCTCTCCTTCCCAGCACCTCACCTTCCCAGCACCCAGCACCCCTCCTTGCCATCACCCCTCCTCCCCCCTCCCCACCACCCAGTGTCTCTCCATCCCTCTCCCCATCACTTCTCACCCACCACCTCGGGCTCAAGGCTGCCCTCACACAACTGTTCAGTTTGGGTTTGCTGCTGTTTCAGGTAAGAAAATCCCCTCTAGTGGTATAAACCAGCACGACAAAGCTCTGCTCAGAGCTCTGCGGGCCAGGCTCTGGTGCTGAGGGGTGTATTTTCAATAAATAATTTATCATAAGTATTGTATTTTACAGAACCACTGATTACTGGCTCTTGCCATTGAGTGCAGCAGAGTCACATTTACTGCTGTAAGAGTGATGCCTCTCGTATTCACAGGACAGCGCAGTCTGTAAGTGCAATAGTTCTGGGGTTAATTCAATCAGCAGTATTTAAATCATGCCTGATGAAATATTAATTCTGGAGAACAAGTGCATGCTGATTTACTCTGAGCTACTAACAGTGACTGAAGGCGATTTTCCTGTCTCTCCTGTACTATGGTTTCTTTACAGTACACAGCTTAATAAAGACCCAGGAATCAGAAACCCCAAAAACCTCCTGTATGTAAAGACTGCCTCTCATCATCTTCAGAGATCTCTGCAAAACCCCAGCCTAACCTCCTCAGTCTTTTCTAGAAATCTGCCACTCTCCCATTTCCGATCATTTCAAATCTGGCTCAATAAAAGCCATCTGAGACAAAGGATATGAATACTGATGACAAGTTTTGCATCCAAATTATGTCTCAATCAGTCAATTTTAAAGAGAGCACAAGCCACCCGTCCAGCTTCAGGCTTCTTCAAGGACACCGCAAAGCCCAGGCAATCCTGCTCCCTGCATGTCCCCCCCAGAGCCTCAGACGATGGGGAGGAGGAGGAGCAGCGTGCTGCCTCCCAGCGCACCCACGGCAGCTCCTGCTCCACGTTCCTGCTCCCGCCCTGGCCCGGAGCCCCTCGCCCCGCTCGGCAGGGCCTCGCTCGTCTCTCCGTGTCTCCTCCTTCCCCTTTGCCCTCCTGCAGCTCATGCTTGTGGTGCCTGATCCTTTTTTAATGGGATGTTTCTGCTTACCACACCGCTTCTGTGGGCAGGACAGCCCACAGCTGTACGAAGTGCTTCATTTAGGTGTGTTTGCAATTAGACAACAGCATCGCTAATCAAAAGCAGGAAAGCACCAGTTGTAGACTTTCCCCCCCCGCTTTCCTCTCCGGGAGTTCTTGTCTGGGCATTGACAAATTAAAGCAGGCACCTCCTTTGACTAAGATGGATGGCAAGCCTAAATGATATCCACTGAACAAATGGCTGATTTGTGTATTCTTCCATTCAGGATTAGGCTAATAAGATGTTCATTATTGATCTATTACTCAGTCATTTATCTGCTTGAAATAAGAGGACCAGGAAAATTCCACCATCCAGGTGGATCGCCATCCAGGGATTGACTTCCATGTTTTTAGGCCATGTTTCAGTGGAGGGTTTGCTCAGGTAATTAAGTGGGACATATCAAAACATCTGTTAAGCTGACATGGTACTTTAAAACATGTTATAAAAACTCGGGGAGTCTGAAGTCTCCAGGCGCAAGGCAGCTGTGGAGCAGGAGGAGCCGGAGCCATCCCCAGCCCAGCCCCGTGTTTGAACACCTGCCCAGGTGCTCACACACCCTCCCAAGCCGGGCCCACAGCTTCACCGCAGCTCAACACCAACCTCCTCGCCCAGTTCGAGGACCACGCTTCGACACGCTCAGGGAACAGCTCATTACCCGATATTCCGCTAACTGCTGCTGGGTGTTAGAGGCAGGAACCACACAATTATCCTCCAGCAGGTATTTACCCAGCACCTTTGTTCTCTCGCCTAACTTTGAAGCATAAGGAGTTCTAAAGGAACGCTTTCCTGTTTCAGACCATTGGTATCTTCTGGAGACAAAGACCAGGAGGGCATAGAAGAGTTCTTAATTTATACTTCATCTACTGGGTCTCAGTTAATTTAACAGGTCCCTACATTCATACAACAAATTATCCCTCCAGAAAACTGAGCCAGTGCCAGGACATAACTGTTTCATTTAATATACCCTCTGTGTAATGAAAGCATATCTCTTTACATGTGCTGTCTTGTACCTTACATTAACAGAAATTCTTATGCATATTAGTGCTCTGTTTCCTCTAAGTAATGTGTCATTGCAGGCAGACACTTAAGAAGAAAATACAAATGTAGCCTCGAGAAGTGCACTTTCATCTGGTGAAACGCTTTCTTTCCTGTCTGCCAAGGATAATAGGAGCGATCAGATTTAGCACGGGGTCAGCTGGAGAGAGCAGCTGTGCAGCGCTGGCTCCCAGCACAGAGCCGAGCTGCGGCAGCGCCGGCGGCTGCGGCCCCGGGTGACTCTGTGGCCCTGGGTGTCCCTGCGGCCCCGGGTGTCCCTGCGGCAGGTCCCAAACAGCCCATGGGTCACATCGCTGGTGGGCGACTGAGCAGGACCCGGACACGATGCTCCCAGCATGGGATGAGCCCATCAAGGTGTCCTGCTGCCCGCAGCACTGCGCCCGGGCTCTGCTGGTGAGTCCCTGCTCCTGGTCATTGAGACATCCATCAATCCATCCGTCCATCTGTCTGTCCACCAGCCCTCTGTCCCCACCGCACCTTCGCACCCGGCTGTGTCTCGCAGGGACACCCCCGGTGTGCGCCCTCCGGCTCCTCTGCAAAACCATTCCCATGCTGTTTTTAATCTTTTCCATTCCACCCCCTTTCAAAAGTCAGTGCAGACCACTGAGCTGTGACCAAGTAAAAGCTCAGTCCTACATTAATTTTTCTCTTTTGCGTAATGCATTTAGGAGTGTATCTATTTTTTATTGCAGAATAATATGCCTGGTTTATATACTGGCATCTTTTTGATGTACTGAGATTTGGTGCAAATTTGCTATTCATCACAGGGAAAGCCAAATAAATACTAATGTGGCCCTGTTTCACAGCCACAATTATCATCTTTTCCAGGTACTTCTTGCTTCATTATCTGAGTGAACAGTTCTATCTTATCCACCAGGCAGACCTTTCGAATTCCGTTGGGCAGATATAACTTAGGTTATTTAACTCAGCCTAAACGGCACTCTAGCATTCCTCTTAACTGCTGCTCTTCAACAGTTTCCTCCTATAGCTGTTAATCACATTAAAAGGCATTGGATACATAATTTCCTTTAATTATGTGAAAATATTGGTTGCTTCCTTTCTTTGGAGCATTAAGTACACAGCAGCAATGATTAATGCCGAGGGTTTCAGAAGGTAGTCAGAGAAAGGTCCTAATTGTTGATTTACACCTTAATTGGAAGACACCTGCTTTTTCTTCCCTTTTGATTTTTACTTTCTGAGTCCGAAATGATTCTGCATGTGTCATCGTTACATTAATCAATACATGTTTTGTCTTCCACAAATCTGCCTAATTGCTTTTCTCATTTAGACAACCCCGGAGTCATTTGCTAATGAACATCGTCACACACTAATATGGCATGGAGGATTTACATGTGGCACTCTAAGCAGATTCAGAAGGGGAAAGACATCAAGCTCGTCATTACGGGTGCAGGAGCCTTCCTGAGCCCTTACCGCACAGTTGTTTTATCACAGCCTGGAAATCAAAGATGGGCTCCCTCTCCGGCAGCGCCCGGGAGCTGCTGCCCACGCCGACACGGCCGCGGGGCCGCGCCGAGCCCTCCGGCAGAACACTCGGTTGGCACCTCCAGGTGATGGGAAGGCCCACACCAGGCCGGGGCCACCGCGCTGCGGCAGCGGGTGTCCTGGCGGCACTGCCAGCACCAGGAGCAGCCGGTGCTGCACAGCGGGACCCGCTCACCGCTCCACCAGCTGCAAGGGGAAGCACACGGTTCCTGGGGATCTGAGCCCGAAATGCCACAGGAGGACAAGAGGCTGTGCCGTGGGGGAAGCATCATCACCAGGGGACAGCGGGCTTGTCCAGGAGAGGACACAGCACCTGCCTGTCCTGTCACAGGGCCGGCTCTCACAAGAGGACGAGATAAGGGGCCACCTGAGCACCACCACACCGAACCGCCAGCGGTTCCTGCCCCCAGGGGCCGGGCTCTGTTCCTCACGCCGCGAGTTCTCCATCCTCTCCATCCTCCAGCCCGCATGGGCCGGCCGGCGGCACAAAGCTCCACTCCCGCCGCACCAGCCTCTTCTGAGAGAAGAGGAAAGCTGAGAATATTTAATATCTCTCTACTCCAGGCTTCCACTCTCATATTGTCACAGCACATTTAAAACTCTGCCAGTCCTCAAGAAGTTGCAAATATTCCACATCTTCCCTTCACACCAGCAGGTCCCTCTGAGATCACTGCAACACATGTCAACTTCTGCTAATATTTGGTACAAAATATGCAGTATAAAAGATTTCAGACCAAATACCACCACTTCTGTTGGAAACTGAAATGCTCGGACTCCAAGCGGGGCACTCACTCTGTCCTGCTCACGTGAGCTGAGGAGCTGAACTCGGGGGACCCTCAGCTGAGAAAACCCCACAGGCTCCAAGCCGGGGGTCACTCAGACCCACCTCGAGCAGGGTGACACGAGGAACTGAAGAGATGCAACGAATAACTGAGACTCTAACAAATTGCTCTAATTCCCCCACGTTCCCCTCCCCACCACCCCGTGACACAGGGAGGAACAGCCCGAGTGCCGTGCCAGGACAGCCCCAGCACCCTCCAGCAACCCAGACTGCGCCTTCCGGGACGAACACAGCGGGCAAACCCCGAATTTGTAAAGTGGTGGGAAAAAAAGAAAAAGCAGTTCAAAAATAAATAATCTTAAATACAGTGCTCAGGTTTTCTGCATTCCATACACAAACATGTGCTTGGGCTTTCCTGCCATGGCTCCAGAGTCCTCATTTTTGTTGGAGGCCACAAATGATACGGAGCCTTATAAGACACTGTAATAGGAAGTGCCTGAAATGACAAATTAAGAGAAAGAGCGTTTGTGACAGTGATAAAGGGAAAGTTTAAGGCTTGTATTTAGATAAATTGGCTGGAAAATTTGATCCACACAGTCTTTCAAATATGATTATACAAACATAATTTGCATAAATATTATAATTAAAATTCTGCCTATGGCATAATAAAAAAGGGGAAATGGTATTAAATGATCAAAGCTTTTGAATGTTTGAAATATCACTGTGTGATGTTTCATGCTATCCATTAAATAAGTAATTTATTGCAAGACCTATCAAAGCAAAAGGAAATTAAGTCAGATAAGGCTGGCTTTTTATTTTGCGGGTTTTTTTGCAGAGGATATCATTACTTTCAGAGCACATTAGATTTTTCCAAGGTACCAACTCAGAGTAATTATAATACTGGATCTGGTTCAGAGCCGCAATTCCCCGGGTGCAGGGACCGCGGCGCACGCTGATGAGCAGGGAGAAGACGAGTTAAATCAACAGCTGTAAACGTGGACAGAGACAACCACGCTCCTCCCACTCCCTCAGGTCCCCTTTGGTCCGTGCTCTGTCCGGGGAAGACGCTGCCGCCCCCAGCACCGCTGCCGCCCCCAGCACCGCGCTCACAGACCTCGCGGCTCCTGCTGCGCACACAGAGCAAGTCCTGATGGTTACTCATCCAATTGCTCGTTTCACCCTCCTGGAGACCAAAGGATGAAAGGCCAAGTAGAAAATGCACTTGGAAATGTGCTGGGAAACAACCTAACTTATCAGCCGCTGTTTTGTCCTCGCCACTGCAAAGAGCTCTTTAAGTAAACTAGAAAGAAAAATAATATAATAAAGGGAAGAAAGCTTAAGAACAGTTTACAGAAGCATTTAGACTAAACTGCCGCAAGGTATGTTGACCCTTTGCTAAAGCAGCTCCTATAAATCCTCTGTCTTTTTCACCTTCAGGCCTACGAATAACGCAGTCTCACTCCTAGTGTCACTTCCACTGCTGAAAATTTGTGACATCAATAAAATCCTGGTTTGTCAGTACAAATGGAATTTTAAATTGAATTCTTATCAAATTAGCCTTTCATCAAGGTCACGCCATATTGTGTGAACAACCTTTTCAGAAGCTGTGTACATGGCTGCTGCCGGAGGTGAAGACGAGACAAATTCTAATGAGATTACTCAGCTGGAGCACTCAATAACATGCAACGGAGTAGACGGGGTGACATTAGGTTTAGCGATAATTTAAGTAAATGGATATACGGATGCTCAAAGCACAACGCTTTACCCCACCCCTTGACGATGAACACTGGCACTCACAGCACCTCTCACGGTTATTGAGCCGCCAGATCCAAACCATGTTTTCTGTATGGAACTGGGATGAATTGCAAACACATCCCCTCTGCTGGCTCCCTGTTGCAATACAATTTCTCTTAATTTCAAACAAATAATGTTCTGCAACATTAGCAGCTGGAGGGATTTTCCATCAGCCTTGTACCTCATCACTAAACTTATGGCAAAAAGTTGCATTTCAGCATTACTGACTCGGTGCTGCCAGGAGCTGAGCACCAGGCCAGTGGGTGGGGCGAGGACCCGGGGGGCAGCGCGGGGGGACACCCCCGGCCCCGGGGCTGCCGGGAAAGGCCGCCCGAGGCACCTGTTCCTGCCGCAACAGAATGATCGCCACAAACGAGCGCGAGCTGCCGCTGCTGCCCTTTCGGATAACATCATCTTGCCATCAAATGCGCTGATCACATTACGCGATCAAGAAACAAAATACACAGCTGCCTAAAGACTCCTTCCCAAATAACAAAATAGACACATATTTGACAACTCCAAAAAATATTTCAGCAAACATAATAGAGAAGATAATGATAATTAGGCTAGTATTTTATGCCATAACACTCTTGAATGCTGACAAAAATACAATATTTTCAGCAAAAGATAATTGAAAAGATTATTTGGCTTATCTAAAATAAGTTTTTCCAAGCCTCAGCACATCTGTTACAAGAATTCCTGCAGACACATGGCATAACGCTGTAGGCTCAACTCACGGTTTATCACTTTGAGAAAGAGGTGGA
This sequence comes from Pampusana beccarii, assembly GCA_013399365.1. Taxonomy (NCBI): domain Eukaryota; kingdom Metazoa; phylum Chordata; class Aves; order Columbiformes; family Columbidae; genus Pampusana; species Pampusana beccarii. Next base: position 134,126 of record VWYH01008946.1, on the reverse strand, counting down.
TACAGCATGGAGGGCTTTGCTCACGACAGGTCCCTTGGGCAGGAGATGGACATAATCACTTTTTATCAGACCCATGGAAAAGTGGAATGGATTGAAGGAGCCCAGGAAAGCAGCAGCAAAGTGCAGGAGCCCCAGTGCGGCACAACAGGCGTTTGCTCGCACGGGTCCAACTGATCCGGAGATCGCGCTCTGGCATTTCACTGCAAACCCTCACAATTTGCTCTTTGTTGCTAAGTTACATGTTTATCTGGCTCCTGAGCTGATGCCTCCAACACCGCACAGACGGGCACCTTCTGCAGCTAGACGCAGACTTCTGCATTCGTTTTTGGCGACTTCTCAAGCTGAGCATTTGTTGTTAGTTTGTGTTCTTGCCGTGAACACCTGTGGGTTGACCCTTGCAGGGCAGAAAGGCCTAATTGGAAGCCACTTTGTCTGCAGTCGTGTCTGTAGGGAAAATCCAGGCTCGGTTGCAATGGCGCAACTGATGCTGAGTCTGCAGTACCCAGGGGACGTGAGGGAAAGGCAATATTTCTGAGAACATTTTGAGATTCCAAAATCGAGTGTTCCAAATCAGAACAAAACCTGAAGGTCCACAACTTGCCTGTCTCTATCCTTCCCTGCTTGCTCCCCTCCCCAAACTCTCCAGCTCCAAGCAGCCCCAGCAACACCTGCTGCGCTGTAGCATTTACAGCCCTGGTCCCTTCAGCTGAGAAGGGAGGGGAAGAAACGTCCTCACCTCTTGCTCCGGGGCCCCTGGGTTCTCCTGGGGCGCGGACGTGTCCACCAGCCCAGCACCCGCCTCCCCGGCCACAAGCGGCCTCTGCCCGCCGAAGCCCCGGCTGGGGATCCACCGGCGGCACCTAAAGCTGCTTTGTGATGCATGGCTTTTTCTAGGCCTCAGCATTTCTAAAAATATTTACCCCCATTCAACCAGTAATTGCAGCTGACTGCGTAGAATCTGGAAATCGAAAGGGTTTTACGGGGCCCGCAGTGGGTTTAATCCTCCGCGCTGCTGCAAGAGGCAGCTGTTCACAAAGCAGAAGGGCTGTTATATTTGCTTCATAAGGCATCTGAGCATAGCACAGAAGTGAAATGTTCCGCACTGCAACTCTTCTTCACATGCAAAGTGAAGCAGCATTTCACTGCTTAAATGCAGAAGCCTGGAGCTGGTGCCAGCGGAGGCCGCTCTGCTGGTCATACTGGTTGTACTGGGCTCCCAGCACGAACCAGGTTCCCACAGTGGGCTTTTGTGTTCAATATTCAAAATACACTAAGTGCAACATCTGTGAGAAGTGTCAAATGCAATAACATGCTCTTGTGTTTAACTTCAGGCTACCCCTTCGCCAACCACACTGAAAAGCGTTAGAATTGGACAAATTTCCCGGCAGTAAAAGAAATCCATGTTCATGTGCTTATAAAGGCTGACAGGTGAACAAACTCTTCTATAGGGCAATTGCAGATGCTCTAAGTGACATTTTAAAATTCTTAAGATTTCTCCATTTGCAAATAAAAGTTGCCTTGCAAAATGACAAGCAAACCAAGCAGGCTTCCCAGAAACTGGCAATTTCTGTTGAGTTTTAATTGTTTTATTTTCCATAAGAGAAAAGAATGATCAGTGGTCAGGGGAAAAAAGCCTGCTCAGAAATGGATTTTTGCATCTATCCCTTTTTAGTCATTTGTGGAAGAAGAGTTATAGGCCAGATACAGCACTAATTTTTATTGTAAACTACTCTGGGAACATATTTTGCTTAGAGCCATTAGCAGAGAAAGCAGATTAACTGGAAAAGCTAATGGCATAGTGCAGTATAAATAGGTACATAAATGTTTGACTATATGCCCTATTAACAGGTCAAATTTTCTCCACTTTTTTTTACCTTTAGTTATGTGATTTTTTTATGGATTTATACCTTTCCAGGCTTTAAAAACTCCTTGAGGGAGGAGGAACAGCTGGAGCACAGCAAGGGCTAACAAGCTTCCAAGGGCAGTATCATGAAACCAAGGAAGAACTATTATAACAAACTATAATGAGTTTTCTAATTTCTAATCTTCATTTTGCAAATTATCCATTCTTAGACCCTATAAAGAAAAAACATTCCTTACATTGTTCCTTGCTGGATAATCATTAATTCTGTCCAATGCTCAAAGAGGTCTTTGGTATTTCACTCATGCTGGGATGATAATAGGTTAGGACTCCAAACTCATCTGAAGGTCAGCAAGATGATGACTGGTGTCTGAGATCTGTTTTATCTCCATCAGAGGATTTTTCCCCTCCATAAGACCAATTTGCTAAGCTAATATAATGATGTCTATCTTTCTGATTAACTAAATCACAGTTGGTCATAATGCATACATTTTTGATGGGCACCTCAATGTCTACAAATCAATCAAATGTATATGAACATGACTGGTAAGTCACATAGATTTAGTTCCCCAGAATATGGGCAGGTAAGCTAAGCCCCTAAATATTAATTTTGTAAAAGAAAAAAAAGTTAAGCATCAACTATGGTAAAAGTGTGAAGGATGGCAAAGTACACTTGCAGAAAGGCAAGACAGCCGGTTTTTGTCTCAAGGAGCTGAGCGCGGTGAACAGGAGAGCGTCTTGGACAGGAGAGATCAGCGGGAAAACCTCCTGATCAGCAGCACTGGGGACGCTGAACTGGCAGCTTGGAGCCCCGAAGATGAACAGCCGCTTCACCCTGTCCCGGGTCTGACCTGTCCCGGGTCTGGCCCGTCCCGGGGCAGCAGGAGGTGCGTGTTTTCCACCGACCACGGGGAGCGATGCTGATCCACCCCAGCTACCGCTCTTGCCCTGCACATGCTGATAGAGCCCATCTCGTGGGCCTCTAGTCTCTTAATTAAACAAATGCCACAATGACAGCTGGGAATTAGCAGCTGTAGTTTGACCAAGTAAGCATGATATCTCCTTTTAATTAAAAGAAAAGCCGTCAAAATTTCCCTAATGAAATTTCCACTCTGATAAGATGGAACAGCTATGAATATGCAAGGCAAGAAATAACTTAGAAGCACAGCAATTCAGTCAATGCCATTTTCTTGCAGGAAAATATTTAAACTAACAAGAAAAGAGAAAAAGCTGTAGAAGTTGCAAAAAGTCAACTTTCCAATTGATTTTCAGCTTGACTTTGTAGAGTGCCGTTCCTACGTAATGACTAGGAAACTGTATAGCATCCAAATTACATTCAGGAGCACGACACTAGAAGTATTGAACTTAGATTTAACCGTGATGGTTTTAAGTTTGTTACACAATATATTTCATAAGGAAGCAGGGACCTGCAAAAGATAATACTAAGCCACCAGAGATTCAAATCTTCAGCTTTTTAAAATATTGTCTCTTCTGCCAGCCTCAGAGCCACCCAATATATCAAAGTTATTTACATATTCGTACACACCAGACTTTCTCTCTTGATAGACAAAATACGTAACTCTAAAGACGGAGGATCTCTCTCTAGATTTTTTTTAAATGACATCAGATATGTAAGGAGACTCTCACTGGAGACATGAAAACGCTTTTCATGTTGTGCACGGGAGCACCGAGGGCTCCGCAGCCCCAGGCCAGGGACGGACCCGAGCACCCGCAGCTGCCACCACGTGCATCGCACACACACAGAGGCCTCTCCAGCTTCTCCCTTACAAAATAATAATGCAGTCAGACACGCTGCGGCCATTAACAAGTGGTTCAGCAAAACCAGAGGAACAGAAACGAGTAGGAGATTGTGCAAAGAGCAGCCAAAAAAGGCAATTATTTCATTCAAGGTTGCTGCCATCTGAAACAAGGATTTTCTCAATCTTTCATAGTCTTTGTGGAAATTATCATTTGCCTTCAGACAATCATTTCATGATAAAGTTGGAAGAGGATATGCACCATCTTTGATGTTTTGTGGACTCTGGGTTTTGCCAGAGGGAGTAAATACACAGAGAGTGAAAACTAGGTCAGGTTGCTAAGGACAAGTATAAAAACATAAGACAAATGTACAAGGACAAAACCACAAAAATCCAGGAAACCAGAGGGGATAAGTTACCAGTAGAAATCCAAGCCAACCAAATCTTTCCATCGTACCATTACCAAACCTGGGTGGCTGAATTTCTACCTGCGAAAGGGAACACCTGCTGTGTCCCGAAGAGGCAGCAGGGACAGGTCGCTGAGCTCCTCCCTGGGCCACCCAGAACCGGCGCGGTGACCCTGGCCCTGGGTCAGCTCTGGGGCTGCTCCACGCACCACGAGGGGAAAGATTATGTTTCATTAGAATACGCTTTTTGTAAGAACCAGACTCTGCTGAAAATCATCTGTGAAAGATGATGACCTTCATTATATTTTAGATGAGTAATGTATATTCAATGGCAATTATTCTGTTTTTAGCAGCAGCACAACCACCTAACACTTCTTCAACATAGCAGAGAGACAGATTTGCCCAAAAAGCCCGTAGGTCACATACTCTGCTGGTACCAACTGATTTAGTTCCATGAATGTTGATTGAGCACCACAAATCACTGTGAAAGCAATGAATATAACAGCAAAACTCCCAGCTCTTGTTGGTGTGGCAGATAACCTGATGTGACAAACACAGGACAGTCTCTGTCAATAACGTATTGATTTTATAGGTGTTTCCAAGAACAAGGGCCACAAAGGTTTCCACAGGCCAGGACACATGGTGCTCCCTATTGCACATAACCACACATTAACAGTACCTGGCTTGTGCCTGGAAGAACAACTTCCTGCAATAGCACATTTCTCGCCATTCCAGCAGGTATCTCCGAGCGCCCGCGGCGTGCACGCGCTCAGTGCCCGTCCTGCCTCGGGTCTGAGCTGAACCCCAGCAGCCCAGTTCCCGAGCCCCGCGAGGCACGGGGTGCATTCTGTCCTCTGCAAAAAGCACTCGCAGATCCCGGGTAGCAACGCGCTGTTTGATAACAGAACTGCCTTCTGATCATCAAAGCGTGCGTTCAAAAAAAAAGATCAGTAGGATTACTGCACGAGCAAAATCGGAATTCCCCAGCGCTCGGCATCCTGGCTTGAGCATAAAATCCTCCCCTTTTGTGTTCTCACCAAAGGAAAAGGTGGAACAGAACTGCACCTGCAATGTGGCCTCTGCGTGCAGGAGGGTCAGCCCGGCATGGCAGAGCCGCCCGTGCCGGAGCAGCGCACCCACCGAACCGCCCCTTTGTCTTTGCTAACGCAAACCGCTCTGGCACCAGCCTTTGCCATCAAATGACAAGGTCTGCACTGCAATCACAAACCCCAGGGTGGAGGGCTGGACTGCACTTGGCAGGCTGCGATTTGTTGTAAATAATAAATCAGCTAAGAGTTTTCTGGGGACGCACAGGGTTCAGCTATGAGCACGAGAGGGGGCACTCCCTGAGAGGCCCTCTGCAACAGCCTGTTCTGCCAGAACGCCCAACTCTTCACCAGCGCTCCCCGGGGACCCTGCCCGGTGCCGGCCGTGCCGCAGAGCTCACCCGCAACCGGCGTCACCGCACAGCGGGGTCTGATAAAACAGCTTCCAGTCTAATCCCGTCCCTTTTTTCTTTTTCCTTTCTTCTGTTTATTTGTGGGTTTTTGTTTGTTTCAGCTGTTTACTGCTTCAAAATGACCTACTTCTGCCCGCAGAGGAGCCGTGGATGTGCTCACCTCCAATGATATTTCCCTCCTCCCCTTAACCCAGGAACACGAGGCAAGGAGCAAATGTTACTGCCACATCTGTTACACTTGTGTGTACTTCTGCATTGTTCCAATGGAGTCTACAGAATCAAAGCGATGTATTATTTATGACAAATACATATTAACCGCTATCAATATCTATTTACGCATGCATAAAAGGAGAACAGCAACGGCTAATGGCCAACGAGTGGCAGTGCATGTCCTTGCGATCGGGGGACATGGCAGACTATCAATGCACCAACCACACACACAAATACACTCTCTCTGGGACTTGAATTTAGTACCAAGTGTAAAAGCTCAGTATTAAAATCAGCTACATGACTTGTTTTAAAACCACAGTAAAATAAAGCCCAATGATTCAGGGGGCTGTTCAGGCAAAGGGATTTTAAACCACTGCTTAGATGTAACAGGGATTCCCTGTCACAAGAGATTTACTAAAGGGGGGAAATAACTGACCAAGTCAAGAATATTTAGAAAAGCTCAAAGCCAAAGAGAAATCAGGGCTCACAACCACAGTAGGAGCTACTGGTAATCAGTATGTGCCACCATATGTTTTAATAATTTCAGATTTCTATTGTGTCTCTAGGGAACCTCAGAGGGGTTTTCACACTCTTTATTCAGTTTTAAAACTTACGGCTGTTCTCATCAATAAAAGATTTGGTTTATTCACTGTAGCAACCATATAATGAAAAACAGGTGCAGCCATGTAATATTTCTCTTTAATTACTATTTGTGGCCTGAAAAAGAATAATTAATTATTCTGCATTGTTAGAACAGAATGAACCACCTACTAATTACAATCTTGATTTTAATTCAGGTGATGCTGCACAACATTCTATTAGTCCAAGCAAATATTAGCAGAGTTTTAATCATTTTTCGTCTTCCTCACTGCATGAAACATCTACCTGATGGGGCTAGACACAGATAAGTTAGAAAGTTATGGTTTTTTCCTCTCAAATACCTAGTCCAGAGATATAAGTTTTTTTGTTTTTTTTTTTCCCCTCTCCTTCGAATGAAAAAGGGCTGTCTATTCCCCCCTCTACCCCTGGGGCTATTTTCTCTAGCATCAAGTTTGTTTTTATGACATACGGGCGAGCAGTGAGAGTTCAAGGAAAACCTAGTTTGCCATTATTTATTCATACTACCCTTCAAGGTCAACCCACTGAAGAATTCACAAAGATTTCTTTATTTTAAATATGTGTATGTACGAATGGATATGTTTGTTACGCATTAGCCTTGCTAACAAGCTTCCTGATGGTCAATTTTTAATTCCTGGTAGAGGTCTGATGTCCAAATCTTACCAAAAAAAAGAAACACACAGAAATCCCTATCCACAAAGGAGTTGTGTTCGCATTTACCGAGTGCAAGTTTGTGATGAGATGTGCAGAAGGCTCCAGCATCACTAAATTATGCATGGCTGTGCATTCAGCGGATCCTTTGCTTTATTTGCAAGAGTTTCACTTGCCAGAGCACTCCAGGGAAGAAGGGGAGGCTCTTGTCAAAACAAACACAGCCAGCCAAGGAGAGAGCCTTGCACCAATTAACTGATAAAGTTTCTTTATCCTTTTCTTTCTCCTCTTTCTCCCTCTTTCCCGCCTGTTATGCAGCCCAGTGGGACAGCGGGTGAGGAGCAGCGGGCTGGGCCTGCAGCCAGCGGGGACAGGGACCTCCGGACCTCCCTGTCCCCAGCAGCTCACCAGTGACATGTCTGATTGCAAACAAAACTCTGTTGCATGTACTAGAGCTGATTAAAAAAAAACAAAAAAAAAACACTAAAAATACAGTTCTGTTTTGACTTTATTGGGGAGGAGAAGTGGAGTGGGCTGGCTTTGAAACACTTTCTTATTTTGAAGTTAATTGTGCTGTTATTTATCATCCAAATCATTAGAAAACATAAGATGGTACAAAATAGTACTATGTGCTGTACAGGTATCAATATTAATGTAAAATACAATTGAACGAAGCACTGATTTAGTTGAACAGAACGACTTTACTGCAGCAAAGCAAAATCATTTAAACACATTAAGAACCCAGTAAACATGCGGGTTTTTTTGTTGTTTTGTTCCAAACTGGAACCAAACTTCATGGCTGCTAAACCCCCACAACACCAACTCTGTTTAAGCTGTTGGCTTAAACATTTAAAAAAGTTTATTGAATTCCCAGTCACATCCTGAAATTATTATCAATCAATCCACTCACTCCAGCATATTCATCAGCTATACGGGATGCTAATCCAGGCTGCTCAAGGAAATAACTAGCTGTTAAAAATCACTTGGAAACCCCTCCACAGTCCTACACCAATCTTCCTAATTATTAAGAACAGAGTCATAACCTGGCTGCCTCTTCCTGACATCGTTAGACCTGAAAGAGCAGAACAACGCCTTGGACAGGCTGGTCAGCGCGGCTGAGCCCGGAGCCGCCCGTCCCTGCTCCACCGCGGTGCCCCGCGACACGAGCAGCAAGGTCGTGCCATTTTGTTTCATAGCAAGATGTATGAACCTCTGACAGCAACAGGTGGTTCTTACATCTCTTGTTACTGTTGCGGACTTGGGGGGATTTGCTGTTTTTCTTTTAAAGCACACACAGACGCGCTCTGCGGATGCTGCTAGCCCACCGCCACCCATCCTCCCACCCCACGCACTGCACCAGGGCTGTGCCTGAGCCTTTGGACCCCAGCGACCTAATCCTGCACAGCACAGCTGGGGGAACCCATGGAAGATGGGGAAGTCATCAGCTATTTCTTTGCCATTGCTTCCTTCCTTTGCCTCAATTCCTAATACAGATTTTTATGTACAAGGAGCTCTAAGAAACACCAATAAAGTAGGGGGAAAACCCAGGTGCTCACTCCGATGGTTTGAAGCACAGTGTAGATTAATTGCAGCTCTCCAGTGCTGGAAACTCTAACCTATGAATACATAATCATCACAGATAACTGCTGAACAAAACAGCTGTTCGAGCACTCCATTACATATATTTATAGTGGTGGCAATTCAGAAAAAAGATACCGCTTTACAGAGAGAGTTAAAAAGTGATGCAATTTGCAACACACACACACGCATTAAACAACCATAAAGCTCCCCCACCTCATCGGCACTGCATCGTAATGTATGTTGGCATTATGTCAGGAAAAGCAGTTTCCTCGATTCAGCCACATTAATGTTCATCCTAATGAACTCTCTGGAGGAACTGTCATAAATGACAGAATATCATAAAAGAGCTTCGCTTCCAATAAAGGCCAGAGATAGCATACACTGTGATTATATTCAAGGGACGAGCTCTCATCTGTGATGTTTCGAGGGAAGGCAGTGATATTTCTGGTTTATCAGTTATTCACTGGGTTAAGCTTGTTCCTTTCATCTCTGCAGTAGCATTTGAAGTAGGAGTCATGGAAAAGAACTTTAAAGATGTCCTCCAAAGTTATTAGAGATAATAATTGAAATAGTTCTTTGGCCTGACAATAAAGTCAATGGCTAAAATTATTCAAGCTTCTAAAAATCAGATATTAAACTAAGTTTCTTCCTTTGGTAATGAGCTCATTTGGTTGCAAAGATGATCTTAATAAATTCAGCTTGATTAACTCCAGCCTAATTAGAGAAGGTTATGTTACGTTGTAGAGATTTTTTTGTGCTTTTTTTTTTTTAATTATAGAGACACTAGGGAAGAGGAAGAGAGATGGGACCACGCGTTCACCTGTGGACAGCGGGCATACCTGCTTTGAATGCAGCTACGCTTTTTAAATGGTTAAAGTGAAGAAGATGGGAAAGGAAGGTTGCGATCCCTCTGGTTCTTTTTGAAAAGAGTGATTTTATATAAATTGCAACTGCAATCTAGTTTCAAGAGAAACACACTCAAGTTCAGAATGCAAATTCCAGCCCCATGCTGCAGCCCTTTTCTCCCTCAGTATGGGATATAAGCCCCCGTAACAGAGCACAGGAAAAAGCAGCCTGGCACAGAATAACCTCATCATGTCACGACCAACGAGGGACCAGATGCCACACGTGCTGCGCTTCACACGCACCAAGGCTCCTAACGGCCCTCCGGAACCAGCACGTGCTGGGATCCGTGAACCGCACCGCGGGCAGCACGAGGCGCGATTCCCGCCTTGCCCCAGCGCCCCGCAGCTTTTCAGGAAAACAAACACCGCCGGGTTTCTGCTGCCCACCCCCCCGCGTTGTTTATTTGCTTTCTCCTCCAACCCCTACAAAGGGGTGGCCAACATGAGCTAATACAGCCTCCTGTGAGATTAAAGCAATTTCACAAGTAGAAAGCATCCTCATTTAATAATCTCACCATCTCCATCATCCTGACAGCATGTCTTCAGCAAGCCATTACAGTCTAAAATTCAGTGGGGCAGGAGATAGGGAGCCCTGTCACAGCCACCAGCGAGCCAGTTCCACTGCTTACCTGTCGGCTGCAATGAGGCACCGAGGAACTCCTCTGCTGCACATCTGAAAAAAAAAAAAAAAGAAAAATCAATCACCATCATCCTGATATGAGAAAATCCCCAGTGCTCCAGACACGTCAGGTGATTTTTCACTTCCTCATAACATGTATCAGTCCCTTGCTCCTCATCAAAACCAAACCCACCAAGAACTGAACATACAGAAGGCCCTTCTGTCTCTGCAGAGCATTTCCAACCTCTTCCCTGCAAAAACCCCCTAACAATAATGGTCACAAACCAGCCCACCTCAAGGAATCAAGTATGTTTCCGTCTTTAAAAGAAAATAAATTGGTTGATGATGTAATCATTTAAGTAAGTCTTCTCCTGGAGTGAGGAGCAAGAAAGCTCTGGAGACAGCCCAGGCTGAGCCTTTGTGGGGACTCCAGAAGAGCTTTAAACGGTGCAGCCACAGAGCCCCCCACCAGCACACGTGGTTTTGGGCCACAGTTACCCAAATCTCTCCAGGGTCTCAGGCAGCCACAGAAACCCAGAACACCAGGACAGAGTCACCCCCTGCACTTTATCCACCTCCAGGAGTGACTTGTTAGAGCCAATTAGCCACTGACAGGTGTGGAGGGTGATTGAGCCCAGCTGGGCTCAGCCTGGCTGAGCTCTGCCCAACTGCTCTGCTGGGGGCAATGGGGCAGAGCACGGGCGGGCCGGCCCAGGGACTCAGCTCCCGCAGGGTCCACGGCAGACCCCGAAGCACATCGGCTACACTGCGGGTCAACCAAATCGCTGTATGCATTGGCACCCGTATCTGAAAAGCAGAGTGTGGTGTGGGGTCTCCCATTCCAAAAGCAGACTTTCATTTTTTTAGGCTCCCTAAGCAGCAGAAATACAAACGCAGACAAGGAAAATGTAAACACTGCCTTGCCTTCCTCATGGCTTGTTTCCAATAAATAAACCAAAGATTCCCTTAAAAATCCAAGTATTTCTAGCTTTTACTCACTGCTTGAACAAATGCCATGCTCCCAGAACACCCTCCCATCTGCTAAATGCTTCCAGAAATTTTGGGTTGCTCTTCATTTACCATCTGAACGAACTGCCCTGAAGCTTACCTTTCACTTCTCACCTTTTGCTTATCAGCTCTTCCTTACCATATTTGCTAATTATTGCAGACATTTTTGTTTAAGGGAGATTTGCTCCTTTCCTGCCAATCTTCTCTTTCTACAGGACCCTGCAGTAAAGTTGCTTATCAAAGTAAACACAATCTGCCTGATTTGCATATGTAAGAACAAAGACAGTAAGTGGAAACAAATGGGCAATGTTACAATACATGGTGTTTCTGCTTCACACATTCTCTACCTCTGCCTTCCTCGAAGGAAGGAGCGTTTCCTTAGAGGAGAACAAGGAGCGCATCCCTCCTTTGTCAGCTGCCCCATGCTGCACGTAAGTCATGATTTGTATGGGGGCCACCATTATGTAAAGCAGCAGAGGTGGAATGTGAGCACTGTTTATGTAAAGCAGCAGATGGTGGAATTACATAATTTGAAATGTTATATGTATGTATACATCCATATATCCACTTGACTGAGGCAACAGGAAACTACATCTAAGGGACAATGCCTGTTGCTAGTTGTGGTGGGGGCCTATAGACTCTGAGACAGGTTACACATTTTTGGCTGCTACGTCTCAAGAACAAAATATTTAGGTGCAGATTTCCGTCCCAAATGGGCTCACCGGTGCTGGGACGGGCATCGGCGGCAGCAAACCACATTGCTTGGAGAGCTGAATGGCGGCGGGTCATTCCCCCCACGGGAGGCGGCAGAATTACAGCAGAAAGAGGCCTCAGAGAACACCAGCGTAATTCTCTGCAGCAGCTCCTGTGCTCTTAAAACGTCTCCATAGCACTAGAGCTACAAACCACGTGAGAGCAAAACTTCCAGCACTGACTCTGCTATTGTAATAAAAGTCTGTAACGCAGTCGGTTAATTCTAAATGCCACTCAAAGGATTAATGTACAGAAATGCTTTGTCTGACCTTCCTTTTGGAGCACTTCAGACTTTCAAAGCAGCACAGAAACAGTACAGTTGTTCCTGCCTCTCCTCTCTGTAACCGAGACTGAGAAGCTCTGCCTGGCCTGGATGCAAACAGTTATTCACAATATATAAATAAAGCTCACTCAGGAAGTGATCTTGAAGGCACTTAGGATAATCCTAGCGATAAGTACCAAACTGGCTGCTGAGTGTTCGCCAGACTGGGCTGTAAAATAGCATTTGTTTCATTCCTAAGTGTATAGCGTGCTTTGCTGAGTAAATATCTGGGGCCAGACATAAGGAGCCACTGCCGAATTCAGCTCCTGTGAAAGCAGCGATATAAATAGCCCAATCCATAAAAGAATGTGAAATACCAGGTGTGTGCTGCATGCTGAAATCCTTCACAGGTCTGGCTCAATCTGATGGACGCTGATGGTTCCCTAAAAACCCAGCCTGGAGAGGTGCTGCTGCAGCACTTGGTGGGTACCCAAGACCTGTTACCTGCTGCCCCCAACACCAGAAATGCGGTTTATAACCTGCTGCTGCGTGTCCCTGGCTGTGCCGCTGGTGTCAGCGGGACGAGGCACCGCGGGGACCCGGCGCCGCTCCGGAGGCTCCGCTGCGGACGTCCCTGTCACACGCTGCCGGCACGAGGGAGCGACGGGGCTCTGAGCATCCCGGTGCCCGTGCTGAACAGCCACGGCTCACAGGGCACCCAGCTGGAGTTACTGTCTTCACCTACACAGGAGAAAGAAAAATTCTGACCAATGTTTTCAGAAAAAATTGCATGTTTCAATGCTGATGTTTGACCCGTCTCCCAAAACACAGCAAGCCGAATATCTCCACCAAAGTTGTATGCGTTATAATGCTTATAACACCTGAAGATTTGCTGAAGAGCTGGACCACATTACTCGAAAGCCACAGCCCCAGGAGCTCCTTGGCCCTCACTGACAAAAGCCACAAGCCTGTTGAAATGTGTTTCCTTCACCTCATGATGAGACCGATTTGCTCAGTGAGGTGGGAGGCAGAGCTGGTGCTGCTGGCAAAGCTCTTCTCCTCAGGTGGCCGCGCTCGATCCCTCCCCAGGGACCGCAGTCACACCCTCGTCCCACTAATTAGCTGTTTGTGTTCTGAGTAACAAGGCAGCTCTGCGAGGAGGTGCAGCGCTGGGAGGAGACCCGGCCGCGGGGACCAGTCTCGCCATGTGGCCAACGCCACCGGAAACGGGCTTCCACCGGCGCTCTGTTCCAGCACCTGAGCAGTTACTGCCACGTATCTTCTGATGATAACGAGGCGTTTTGAAGAGGAAAATACAGACATCATCTCTGGAAGCTGGTATTATGCTGGAAAATGGCTGTTGGCCTTTAAATGCAGAAAGAAACAAGAGCTGGCTTGGAGTGCACATTAATTTAAAATGTAATTTTCATCCTCTGCCTAGTACTCACGTGGGATTTATGCTATTAAATATTAAATACCAAGACCTTTATGCAACGAGGCAGCTTTACTGAATAAAATTATATCAAACAATGAAATCACAAGCTTTGCAGATATTAACCATGTAGTAGGTTTCAGAAAACATTGCAGTGAAGGCCCCAAAGGAGAAGCCTCTTTCAGTCCCTGGGCATTCCCGGGGCACCCCTGCCCCGTACCCGGGCTGGGGCTGTGCTGCTCTGACAGCCGTCACTCTGCACATAGGAAAGACTGTCACGTAAAATAAGGTGTTTCTTACAGAACCATTCTGTGATTCCGTGATTTCAAAACCTTCATGTTTCCCACATACTGTGGAAGAACGCTGTGTATCTTGAAATTAGCCATCTCCACCATTTCTGTTGCATCTGCTTATAGCTCAGCAACCTGCAAAGGAGACAGCCAGCCAAAGTAGCAATAAAAATAATTTACAAGGTCAAAGGAGCACATCATGCTTTGGGCATTAAGGTCTCAGCTTTGCTCTAAGCTGCATTGATAATGGGCACCAGAGACAGCAGGGAGTGCGTCCCAGCAGGGTGTCACACTGCTCTGTGTCCATATGGCTGAGTGATATTCTGCTCGTTTTTATTTTACGGTTGGAGAGATCGGAGTTTTCCTTGAAGGGCTGGCAGGCGGAGCAGTCAAAATTCCCAAGGGAATTTTCTGTTCTGGCAGCTCTGCCAGAGCCGTCCCTGCAGGGCCCCGGCAGACGAGAGCCGTCTGGAGCAGCAGTGACGTGCCAGGACACGGAGCCACCGCGCAGGAGCCCGGGGACAAACCACAGAGAAGCGCTGGAGCAGCGGGGGGAACGGCCGGAGAGCCAGCCCTGCGACCAGGAGCAGGCGAACCGTCCCGGCGGGTCGGCTGTCTGTCCGGCTGTGCCTCCCTGCAGAACGGCACCCACGGCAGCGCCGTGGCCAGCAGGGACGGTCCTGTGCCTCCAGCACACGGCAAGGTCCCTTCGAATGTCAGCAGGGAAGAGCCACCAGGCCTCTGGGCACAGCTGATTACAACACACATCATCTCCAGATTAGTTCATTTGCTGTATGGGCTCCTTCCGGTAGGGAGCCTCGCACACTTCTGCACACACATCTGCACACAATGGTTACACAGAAAAATAAGTTTTTCAGATGTTTGCCTTGTCCTCAGTGAAAGGGAGAGGCTGAGCAGACAGACAAGGGGGCTGGGGAACTCTGGAAAGCCTTATGTCCCCAAAAATGTGTGGGTGTGCGGGGCGGCTCCACCGGCCGCTGCCCCGGGAGAGAACCGCGCGGTCCAACAGCATCACCAGCGGCACCGCCCGCCTCGGCGCCCGTTCTGATAATACTTCCAAAAGCACACAGACCTCCTAAAACCAGGAGAACCCAGCAAAGTAAGTGTGGCCTGGGAAGCATTAAGATACATAGAAAAGATGTACAAGTAAATATTGCCACATAAATAATGACAGCTTGACACTATGGCTACTATTTTCCTACCGATATTTTGATGTTTTCACTTATGGTCATTATAAATGACTTATTCCTGTCCCTAAACACCAATCAGAGCTACCATTAGTAATGTTCTGACCACAAGCAGGTGCAATAAAATTGATCAAGATGTTGACACTTAAAGATACAGGCAAATGAACATGATAAACTGCCAGGAGCTACGAGCAAGAAACACAATGTTCTTTCTTCGTAAAATAGCACCTGGTGGGGATGGTTATTTTGACTTTGTTTTTTTGTAGACAATAGCTTTTCCAATTACCCAGGAAAACCATTCGGCCTCTCACAGCAGAATGGGTCGGCAAATGGCGCTTCTACCCTGCAAACAAGGTGTCCCTGGGCTGCAGTCCGCCTGGGGACACGGGGACACGTCCCACCGACCGCCCAGGAGCATTGGCTGCGGCAGGGACGCGGCCCCAGGAACGGCCACGCCAGCCTGGCCGGGGCACCGGGGACACCCCACCCAGCTCCCCTGCTTGGTCCCCAGTCCGTGGGGAAGCAGCTCAGCTTCCCTGGACTGAGGGGCCTGTGCCCAGGGCCGGTGACGCTCTCCTGCTCCCTCCTTTGCCTCTACTGCTCCAGGCAGCCACAGGTTTGCAATATGTTGCGCTACAGAAAATGAGGAAGATGACCTTGCTGAGTAACAATTTTCCTGGCAAACCAGTGGGGTGAATTCCCTGGAAAAGTGAAAAATTCTAGTGGGCAGTGAAAGGTAATGGATTGCACCAAGAGAAGTAGTCTGACAGCAGATATTTGATTTGAATTCAAAGAGAGAAATAAAAATGGCTGGGCCCAAACAAGACTGTTGACCATGAAGTAGACTTTGCTGTACCTGAAGTGAAAAGGCTAATTCATCAAGCTGTAATGAGAATCTCATTGCAATTCATCTTTTATGTGAACATTTGCAGGCAAGAGTCTGGATGTCAGGGGAAGGCCCTGTAATTAATTTATCTCTGTTGTGTAAAAGGTAACAGATCTGAACGATGGGTTCTGTTCCAACACAGCTGTCTCAGATAAAAATCAAGCAGATTATTTAGGTCTGATTTCTACTTTCCTTCAAAGGAAAAATGAATAGCTGCAGAAAAATCGGAACCGTGAGAAATACCTGGTTTGGAGGAAGGAAAGAAGCAGAAGCCCACCACCAGGAAATCACCTCGGCAGGAACGACTGAGACCTTCAGGGGGAAGTGAAAGAACAAGTATAATTTGTTTGCAGCTGTACGAATAAATGCCACAGAGACAGTTCTTGCCCTTAGGCAGCTTCTGATGCAGAGATGTACTGCACAGGGTCTAGGAGCAGCTCAACACGTGTGTTCGGTGCGGAGCAGGGGCCGGCGGCTGCAGAACCTCCCGGGGCGGAGGAACCCACAGGAGCTGCGGACACGAGCGCTCACACGGGCGATGCCTCAGCACGGGGGGAGAAAGAGCAGACCGGGTCGCTGTTTGCAGACAATGCGTTAGGTGAGCTAATTAAAGAGACAAGAAGGAAATTACAGTCAGTGGAAAATGAGGCAGCTGATGTCTGGAAAAGGAAAAACCATCCTGCTGACCCTGCCGGGCATCCCTGCACAGCACAGCCCTCTGCACAGCGACCACGCGGGGCCAGCACGCAGAACGGGCTTTCAGGAGGAGGAAAGAACAGCAAAGCAGAGACAGAAAAGGCGGAAAAACACTGGTGAGCCCTGAAAAACAAAAAATAGGAGCAGTTTGGGTATGTTCCTAGAATTGGGGATCTTAGTTTTCTTCTATTTCACATCATCATGCAACTCTTCAGATTAAAACAACCAGGGCACTAGCCAATACGCTGATATAATCCACAAAGATGTAGGTCTCTAGTGATTTATTTTTATTTTTTTCCATTTGCTGGTGTGTTTGGAAGTCAGCCTGTGAGGATGTTCTTGCCAGCTGGGAAATCCCAGAGGACGTGTTCCTTCCTCTGTTTTGCTGGCAACCATGAGGAAAAATTATCATGAATGACCTCTTTTCTCTTTTCCTTCTGCACCAGCTGGCTCCAACAGCCTTTCCCAACCTCCACTTGCATCATCTACCCAAACAGACTCTCATTTCCTAGATAAACAGACTTCTTCAGGCTTCTCAAGATAATGCTTCATGGAAAAAAACATTACAATGGAAATGCTTTGCACGAGCTTCCCTCTTTTAAATGCACTTGCTTTTTTGTTTAAAGAGCTATCGAAATAAGTAATTTTCCTCCCTTCTGTTATTCCCAGCTCTCTGCACATCAAGACACATCTTTCTAAACTGACCATACTGAAATCCATTAGATAACCTTCAAACAGCAGAAATGGAGCTCTCTGGGATTTCTCTCACAAAACAGCTCACCAGAAGAAAAACACTGAACTGGTCTTCCAAAAGTGCTCAGAAAAAAAAACAAAGCAACCCAAGCCACCCCAGATTTTTTCTTTAACAACTTCCTGCTGACTCTGAGCAGTGTGGGGACGCGAGCGCTTGGGCGATGGTCACGGCACCGAGAGCGCGGCCCCACGCGGGGCTGGTGCAACCAGCAGCCTCCCCGGCCGGCGCATCGGCGGCTGCGGGCGCTGAACCCGCAGGGCTCGTGACCAGTGACACGAGCACGGGAGGAGCTGAACGTTTGACATGAAAACTGCACGAACTGAGAAATCTGTTCGACCCTTGGAGACTCAGACTCTGACTGACGCACGTTTCAAGCAGAAAAATCTTACAGACATCACCTCTACAGCAGAGTGGACTCCGGGGGTTGCATTAATTTCATATTTCTGTATGAAGATTACCTTCGCGTAGTGAGCAGCAGGGTTGAACAGCCCCAGCCCTGCTCTGAACTGCAGCGCTGCCCACGTTCCCATTGGCGTTCGGCACCGGGGCTGCAGCATGGACAGCACGGAACGTCTGGAAAACGGAGATCTCGGCCTTAGCTGGGCCGAGAGGACGGTTCTGCAGAAACTGGTGCTTGACTGATGTTCCCTCCCATCAATATTGGCTTTTTCACATTTAAGTTTTCTCCATTTTCAGTTGTTCTGGTTTGAGTCCAGTTTGCTCTGTGGGGGATGATAGGTTACTTAGCAACCAAAATTAAAGTTAGATTATTGTATTAATATTGATGCTATCATTGCATGAATCATGATTCCAGTAGGAGGAATAATCTTAGTTTCTTTAAAATATTGATTTTGGAAAGATGCCAAAGTGCAGGCACATGGGGCTGAATTCCTGCTGTCACAGCTCAAGGATGAGCAGCACCGCTCACGCCAGGGCGGGATGGAAATCCAAAAAAGCAGAGGGAAATTCTACACTAGCATTTCAGTAGAGCTGCTCGCAGCTCGGTGCACAAATCCAGAACAGAGAAAAAGCGTTTTCACATTTGAAGGAGTTCTCCTCATGTGTACAGGAGTATTTGATGACAGAGACCTATCAAGTTGTCATTGTATATATCACTGTAACTTGTTGGATAAACATGCTCACCTTCAATCTTATGAATGTTTTCAAAGATAAATTTAGGAAATTAAGTCACAGTTTTATCTTTTCCCACCTTTTTTGCCTTCGCTAAAGCCTGTCACACATTTCAGTTAAAACGTTTCAGATCATCTTCTCCACTTTAATAATGGTTTCACAAATTAGTTCATTTAACTAAAAAATAATAAATAAATAAATAAATAAAAAACCACCAACCAAATTCATTTTGTATCAGCTTTTCATAGCCACTAAGCATGTCCATCTTTTTCTTGGAGCTTTCTGGGCTTCACTGAGACCAATTCTGGAAACAGAAGCTCCCAGCACATATCAGGCGATGAAGTTCTGATGGAGTTGCACACAATTTCAAAGTTCAAATGCCTGTAGCTGGGTATGTACTTAATATTAACACCCTTCCTGAACACTGACCACAGCAGCAGCCTTTTGATAACCTGCAGCAATTCCTCTGTAAAGGCGGTGAAAACCATCCGGTGGCTCTTCCCAAAGGCCCCGGCACCACGCGTGCGGCCGGCCCTGGGAGCCCGGGGCACAGGGCAGCTCTCCGGGGCTGCAAACTTCCCTGCGCTTTCTAGAATAAGGTCGGAAACAGAAGGGAGTCATGAGCGTAGAGTTCTGTTGACTCACAGTACTTGCCACATAAAACACAAAAAAATGGATTACATAAATAACATTCCGTGAAAATGTTTCTAACAGTTGTGCTTTGACCATCTTTAAGATCATAAACTTCACTCTTTTTAATGTTTTTGGTAAGACTTGTAATGAGAAAGGACAATTCTGAAGTCCTGACATTAATGAGCCTATTGTAAAAAGGTCACTTTCCCCTAAGAATGCTTTATTATCAGTGGAGCAGAATAGCTCTGAATATGTAATGACTTTTATCTGATGATTGCCCTGTATTCTTTTCTAAAGAAAGAAGGCTTCAGACGTTGATAATTTACATACAAGTGTTGAAGTGTTTGGCAGCAGAAAAACAAACTGGTTCAGAGAAATTAACTAAAAAGCAGCTATAGAAGAGGCATGAAAATTAACCTCTGATCGCCATGGGTCTCTAAGAGGTACTGAAAAGCTCCAGAGGACTGACCATCCTCCAGGACGCTGCCAAACATCCTCAGCTGAGGGAAAACCCGCGCGCTGGAGATTCACATTCTCTAGAAGCCCTCGTAAAGACTATTTCTCATTTGCATTTCTTTTTTCCACTGTGGTGTAGAAACCCCACCACTCGCATCGAGCAGCATGTAAAGGATTAGGAGGAGCGCAGAGAGGAGAGGTATTCATTTTAGTGACACCAGAAACTCAGATTAATGACCAAGACCAGCAGCCATAAGCAAGACCAGAGGGACCAGCAGGTGACCAACCCCAGGATCGCACAGAGCGGAGAGACCAAGCGGAACTGCGAGGTCGGGATGTGTCCCCAGGGTGGGGGACACGAACCCCAAACAGCACCCCCCCCAGCACCGGCATTTGCACCGCAGGGGTTTGCACCGCAGGGGTTTGCACTGCTGGGGTTTGCACTGCAGGAGTTGGCACACCGGGGTTTGCACCGCTCGGGTCTGCACACTGGGGTTTGCACACTGGGGTCTGCACGCCAGGGTTTGCACCACGGGGGAACCGGCTCCGCCGGGAGCTGCGGCAGCTCTGGCACCGCGGCCCCTGCTCGCAGCCGCGTTCTGCACTCCTGCCAAATCAGGAGCTTTCCCCAGGAGAACTGCGTGTTCATAAATAGCTATGCCAAAGCTTGTTTGTTGTTTTGAGTCATTAAATTACATTGCACTTAATTACTCCCAATCTACCACGAATGAAGGTTTTCCAACAAAAGCTGCCTCTGCTAAGAAACCATTTTTATATACTAATGACCTTATCTCAAGAATGCTTTTCAAAGAGCATTTGAACAACATCATGCTCCATTTACCAGGGGGACACACAGTGGAAAGTAAGTATATTTTTAAAATAATTTTTTTCAAGAAAACATACTTTTCTAAGAGTGCTCTCTAGGGCAAAGGCTTTGCCTTATTGGGAAGGCCATTTATCTGGGGACCAATTAGCTGCTGAATTTCGTCAGCAAGACAACACTCTGTCAATTCACCGCTATTTCCTTTGCTGCAAACCAATGGCTCCTGACTCCACACTGAAAGTCATTTCATGATTCTGCAGGGGGGCAGGAATACAGGTACGGCTGGATTTGGGAGAGTTTGCTTCATTTCACCCCAGCACTTGGAAATAACCAATGTACAATTAGCGGGGCTAGCTTAAGAAATTCTCCTCTGTACATTTCTGCTTGTCCCAGAAACATGCATTTCCAAGCTGGCTCAAACATTCAGAGTGCATTAATGCAATTCTTCGCTCAGAGAGGTTTTGGCATCTCCAAAAGTCAGGTCCTTTGGGAAAGTCCCTACAAGTGTCCAGAAAGAAACAGGTTTAACTGGTGTGGCGCAGAGAGGAGAGTTTGCTTGGGGTGGGCAGGAGTTTTGGCAGTTTGGCACCTCTCATAAGGGTGTCAAGTCCTTTTCATGTGCCAGAGCATCAGAGGACAAATAGAAACAGTTTTGAGGGATAAGTGAGAGTGAGAAAGAAGATGCAGAAGAACCAGTGGAGTGGGGTCACGACAGCAACGAAGAGCATCCAGCTCATCAAGCAGCTGGTGAGACGTGAACTGGAACCAGGCCTTGGCTGAACAAGGAGCAGCAAGGACACGGGCCACCCGGCCTCAGCGAACCGAGGGTACGTGACTGCCGCTCTCCGTGAGTCACAGCAGCTGACGCTCAACTCCTGAGGTGCTTCCAAGTGTGTCCCATGTCACCTCAGCAATGACAGGGCTGCCGTCCAGCCTGCCCTCCGGTTTGGGGATAATGTGAAACAGGAGGAGCCTTAATAGCTCTGTATCAGGAAATGGGTATTTAACCTCATTTTTCCAAATCCTAATTGCATCCTCATTCTTCCTAATACTGAGCTAATAAATGAGGCAGTTCAGATTTCACCCTGGCACTTCAGCACACCATAAAAAAATACACAACGGATTAAGCAACCATTAGATATATTGTTCATTCTCCGCCAATGCAACTCAACTGCCCCATTTCACAGATGGGCTTAGCAACTGATGTTCTGTGCAGGCAGAAGCAGCAGGGTGGGCTGATTAAGGCAGAGTAACATCGCAGTTTGGGGCCGCTTCTCCTGTTTTATTGTGAGAGGTTTGAGTTGGTTTGTGCTTTCTTTCCGTCACCAGTGCGTCTTCTCTGATGGAAGAAATCCCGTTACAGCTACTACATCCCCAGAACAGAGTTAACTCGTGCGTGAAGTGGTGACATGAGCACTGGGGTGTTTGTGTTGAACTACGGCCCCTCATGTCTCCATTAAAGAATGAACCACCAACGGATGAAAATATTTATGGTTTCCATAAAGCTTGCTTCATTTTCATCCTCTCGTGGATGAAACGTTTAATGTCTTTTACATCAGGTAAGTAATTTCTTTATGTGGTATCATCCAATCTGCTTTCCATTCCCCATCTCTGTTCCCTTAGAAAGCTGAACACTAATTGGTATTCAGTGAATAAATTGTCATTACTTCTATTAATTATATCACATTGTTCAACACACAAGATAAGAGAATTACTGTTCTCAATACCAAACAGAGATGCTGTTCCTGTCGGGAGAAAGGCCAAGAGGAACAGGTACACTAGTCCAGCAGTAACGCCTCCCCAGTGAAAGACGATTTTTATCAGCACTTCTGAGCTCTGAACTCTGCTTAGGGCCCAACAACGAACCAACACGTTCCTACCAGAAGGAGCACACCAGGTCCCAGGCTGCTGTGTGACACCCCCGCCGTGTGTCCCTGCACACGCTCGTCACCGCAGCGCACACAGCACCGCTCCCCGCTTCAAACACTCACAGACAGGAGGTCACAGCGCTACTGTTCATCTGTACACTGGTGTCTGACTCAGGAAAACAAGAACGGGCTGTTCCAGCTCATACACGGGCAGCATTTATTATTTATTATTACATGAAGGTTTTGTTCAGAGGCTGCTGGGACCTTCTCTGCAGCCACGAGAAGGAAGCGGAACAGAGATACCAGGACCCTGGGCTGGGGGTCTGCACGGGGCAAACGTGGGGTTTGGGAAGGATGCCCAGCAGCAGCACAGCCTGGAGATCCGAGAAAACGGAAGGGGAGAGCGGAGAGAAAGCAAGAGAACTTGTAGGGTTCCTTTTGTCTTTTTTTTTTTTCTTTTTTTTGTTAAGAGGAATAGACTTGGAGAAGAAAATATCTGCACAGCCCAATTCCCAATTGCACATTTCAGTTTTGAGTCCAGAGATGAACAGGCTGCAGTAGTGTGAATTGTTACAATAACATTAAAAATTCAGCAGAACTCATTATCCCAAACTTAATCGCTCCCTCTGAAATTCTGTCAGACTCATTATGTTGGCTCCCTTTTTGACATGGTTTAAGCTCCTCCAGAGAGCAGCTGTACAATAGCAATAATAATTATTAAATTGCTGTCTAAAGCTTCACTGGACATCAAAAATAAGTAGACTAAATTCACACTTACAGCCACTTTTTAAAGAAAATGATCATTGTACCAAAACAGCAGAGCTGATGATATGTCCTTATGGAGTTACGGGAGGGGAGACGCCCTGTGTCCAGGAGGCTTTTGAGTCACCACAGGTTCCACACTACAGGCAGCGGAGTTCATTCACATTTTTTGCAAGTCATATTTGACTAGGTTTCTTGTATTTCTCACAGGACTGCACTGTCAGGCAATGTACAAATGTTATGCATTTAAACAGTCTGCTTTGCAATAACACGCCCATTCAAGTTGGCTTTATTACACTTCAATGTATTGTACATATTCAGCTCAACTTTCTTCTCATGAGGTTCCATAAATACAGAACCCAATTACTGCGTATCTTAATCCTCCTGCCCGAGCACCAGGCAGGAGCAGCCGTCTCAGCAAAACTCCTCTGGTACAAACACGTTCCCTGCACAGAAGCACCGCTCTGCTCAGATGAACCCCACACCCAACGTGCAGGTGCAATTCCCAGTGCACAGCAGGTTTCTCAGGCAAGTAAAGCCCATCAGCACCCCCAGCCTCACCAGTAAAACCAGCGCTGATCGGGTGTTTGAGCTCAAGACCAAAGCAGTCCAGTTTTGGTACATCAGTAATGTCTGGAAAGCACATTACTTTGTTTTCTCCAAAGGCTGTTCGTGTGCTGGAGGCAGTGAGAGCATCGCGCAGGACAGCGGACGGGACACGCGGCCACCCCCGGCCAGGGAACGGAGCCGCGCTTGTTGACATCAACAAACAAATTACAACAAACGCTGAACTTCACTTGGTTAATTTAAAATTGCACTGGGTTGTGTAATAGCTGTTGCTTTCTCTCCCGAGAACAGGGTCAAAACCTGTGCGGCAGCTACACAACGGAGCGGAACTATAAGTCACGTAAATACCCTCAGCCCCGTCGGCAGCACAAGGATGTTCAGTGTATTTTTCATTTTAAGGATAAAGCACATTCTCAATTAGTGCTTAAAAAGAGGCTTGAGTCCTTGATTCATCAAATGAAACAAATTGGAGGACATTCAAGAAAAAAAACAATCCTAGAGTAACATAATATTCAGGGTTAAAAGTGAGGAGAGGGGAAAAAACGATAAAGGACAACAGGGCAGAATAACACATCAAAGTGCAATTATGGTCCCAGTGGAACTGCATCTGCTGTTGAGAATATACATCAAGGTGTTCAGGACAGTAATGAAGATACAGGACAGTCATATTCCAGGAGGCTAACACATGTAAGGACAACAAGATTAATTTCTTAATAAGGGTTTCTCTTTATTTTTTATTAGGAAATGGTTCTGCATAAGTCATTTATACTTTCACAACATGTGAATTTTCAGGGGGAGACGTTTAAACTGCCTAATCACCATCTTGCTGCTCTAAGACAATCTTGTTGCGCTTTCTTTTTCCCCATTTTAATTCTTTTTTTTATTCCCTGTGTCCCTTACACACAGGGAATAAAATCCCCTGAGTTTTAAAAACTTCTGAATTCTGAAATAATTTTTTCTTAAAGAAAAGTATAAGAGCATGTTATTTTTTGTATCACAGATCAGTCTAAACGTACACCGAAACCAAAGATTTGATCATTTGTTGCCTGTTGATTCATGTCTTACAACTGAGTTTATTTAACTCTATTCTTGCATGAAAAGAACCTTTTTTTCCTCACTCCTTCTGGACAACGTCTATTTACATCGAGCCGTATCCAGACAGTGCCTGTTCCCGAATGCCCGGTTCCCGGAGCTGGGTGCGAGCAGCGCTCGCGGGGCACACGGGGTCCTGCGGAACCCTGCCCAGCCGCGGACACCTGCACCTTGTGCTGCATCTGGGTTTCCAGCATCACGTGGAAGTCAATGCGGCACGAAAGAGTCGAGTCCTCCTAAAGAAAGCAATAACCGAGCCAAATCAACCTCCAAGTACACTCCATCAGCGCTGTTGCCACCCCCTATTCATCAGGAACAATGAGTGCAGGCATTGAGATTCCACGCTGGTTTTATAAACAGAATGCTGCCTTTTTAGTATGTCACATTTAGGCAAGAGAACAGATTCTGGCTGTAAAAAAGTACCCTTGGAACCTGCTTTTATAGTTCTTACTTGAAATATTTCTGAGCAGTCCTCTCATCACATGCATTTAAACAACTCCAGCCCCAAGAGTATAATAACCCACAGCAAATATGCTGACTTTTCCAGAGCATAAATGCAAGTCTTGCACGCAGGTCACAATTTAATGAGTTCACAGACAACAAAGTTCCCAAACGAGAGGGGAGTCAATGCTAATTACGATGTGGAGTCCCAGGGGCTCCAGAGCATCTGTAGTGACACTCACCTGCAAGCACCAACTTTTCACATATTGATTTTAAGGCCAGCATCAGGCACAGGTCCCTGGTGTGAGCCCTCAGGTCTGCGCTGACGGGATCAGACACACAGTGACTGGGGAAACATCCCACACTCCCCAGGCACAATTGCAATAAAGGAAAACCCAGATTCATGAATATTTAGCAAGTTATCACACTCTCATTCATGACAGATGTATTTTGGATTTAAAAGAACGTCAAAACCATTCACTGCAATTCTCTTGTGCAGTTGGATCGGTTCCTTTTCTAGGAGCAGCCAGTTTTGTGGCTCCATCCCACACCCACCTCCCGAGGACCAGTTTGGGGTTGGAACTGCTCAGAGAGGAACATGGTATCCACAGATAGCTTCTGTTTGGGGACTTTTCAGTTACATTTAGCTTTGGTCTTGGAGGTTGTTTATGTCTGATATGTATCTGCCACGACCTCAAGGATTTCTAAGACACTGCTCCCATTATTTCTTTAAAAGAAGTACCAAGACAAAAGAATCATATGCAACCAAAAATATCACCTAAGGAAGCAGAATGCCCGTTTGTGTGACCACACGGGTACAGCCAGGACAAGCGCTGCTGGCACCAGAGCAGGTGGGCGGTGGGGACGCGGCTGCACGGAGCTGGCACAGCCCGTGCCACAGCTCCAGGCTCCGTTCTCAGACAGGGAAGGTCAGACGTGCCCAGCTCGGAGCCTCCCTCACCCCCAACCCTGTCCCTCACCCCCAGCGCCATGTCCCGGCAGCTCTGCTCGGCCAGCGCCACGCTCCGAGCTGTCACTGCCGTGGCCGTGGGCACCTCTGGACGGGCACAATGGAGCCGGGGGGTCCCAGGCTGTGTCCCGAGCCCCGGCCACCCCGGCTCCCCGCACAGGGATGGGGCTCCCGGGGCTGTGACCACAGTCGGCGCTGCCGCGGGGCCCTGTCCCTGCTCCTCACTTGGGGACACGCGGCTGGAGCCGCGGCAAAGCCGCACGAGGGACAGAGGTGTGTAAAACGCTCTCTTGGTGAATTTAATGCCTAGTGATAAAACGTTTTATCCCTTCTGGAGGACAATATTTAAACAGACGCTATTAGTGGTTGTATTTCAAAAGTCAGTGGGGCTAAATAAATCTAACATGTACTTCTCCTAAAAATGTTATGAGGCCAAGCTCTTCTTTTTTCTTTAGGTATTCAATTAAGCAAAAATACATAGATCTCCCACAGAATTTAAGGCTGCCATGAACAGGAAAGCTTTTTGGTTAAGCTTTCATCTCTTCATGTAAAGAACTAAATTGATGATTTTTAAATAATTTACATCCTAGAAGTAGTATTAAAAAAATGTCCCAAATGGAGCTAAAAGCATCGTAAATATAATTTCCTGTCAGGTAATATGAAATACTCTGATGAATGAATAACTCCTAAAAGGACACTAAGTGTGGACTTGGAAGGTCTGACTCCAGTTTTCTGAAAACGCTGGCTATGAGTCGTGTGCCATTTGACTTCATTTTTGCTTGTCTCAAGCAAGCCCTCTGCAATACGTGAGTGTGCACTTTTTTTCCTTTCTCTGATTTATTACATCAATGCTTATGTTTTAAAGAGACTTATTCATCTGAGAAGTAAAGGGAAACTAGTCATCAACCCAGAATTTGGGGAAGAGTGGGGGGGGAATCATGACTGTGTTTACGGGCTGGATAAAGATCCTTTTGAGCACATCACCAGCTTGCCAATGAATGCAAATGTCTTTTAGTTCTCTTTCAGTGTGAGTGTCTGTGGGAGGGGGAGGAGACAGAGGAGGGAGTCAGCGTTATCTCTGCTGCTGTAATGTTGAATGAAGACAAGCACCTGCCCATCATCTACTTGCAAATCCTTTTTGCTTTTCAAAGATAACTGACATTTCACAGCCTCCTGTTGCCCATCTTGCTAAAATATTAATGCACCCAAAGGTTCAGATGGCTGCAACCATCCGGAACGGAGATCAGAAATTAAAAGCAAACAGGCAGAACAAAACCCGATAATGAACGCTTGGTTCTGAACTTGCTGTTAAGAGGAGGTGAGCACGCATTGAGCCTGAGAGTGATCCTGTCTTGTTATTAATGCAGTATTTAGTAGCCCTGCCTCCTCCCCTGCGGTTTCCACCAGCTCTGTTCCCACACCCCGTTCCCCGTTCCCAGCCCCTGCACCCGGCTGTGGCGGCGCCCGTGCCCCGTCCCTCCTGTCCAGCTCGCTTTCTTCCACGGCGCTTTCCATGCCGTCTCCTCACTGTGCAAACAGCCTGTTTCTCCGGATGTTTTTAATTACCAGTCTAAAAATACGATGGGCAATTTTCCTGTCTCATTCTTCTTAAATATTTCAGGGACACTCTGAACATTTGGTTGGTTTGACTACGGACATCAGCAATACATGAGTAACAGACTAAGATTTTTCTTTCCACACCCAAGTGACCGTGGTTAATATTTACATGAACAAAAGGTAACTATGAAGTGTGGCCGTGAGCAGATGCCCTCAATGTCTGCCCTGGAGGAGACGTTAACTGGTGTGGAAACGACTCAGTAATAGTGCCAAGGGTACACAGATCTCCAATTTTGTCCCACCCTGTAATATAAAACTAAATGAGGGCACCTAAATGATTACAACAATTACAAGAATCACACCCCAGGCAGGGATGCTGAAGAACCACAGTGGGCTGGAGCAGAAGGGCCTGGTGACCTCAATGGGAGCTGAAGGGGACACCAGAAAACAGATGGGGATGAAGAAAGATTCGTTTGGCAGGTGGTGTACAAGGCGTTAATCACAGCTCCTGGCACGGGTGAAGACCCAGCGAGCCCTTCCTCCAGCCGAGTTCCCACCAAAGCGCTACAGCACAAGATGACGTTTGCTGTAAGCAGGGTTTTTTACACACGCAGCTCTGGAACTTAAAATAAATTCATTCAAGAGATTGTGCTGGATGTCACTTTCCCTTGCCTCAGGAAATAATTCTGACAGATGTTTATAAATGTGAGCAGTGCTTACTTCTGTAATAGAGCACCGCCTTCTGAAGGAATATTGATGTTGCTCGAATTATAACTGTTTTTAATTGTGTTATGGAACAGCAATCTTGTTTTATGCAGTGGCATTTATTTTGATGCATAGAGACTTTTTATAGATTTGTTGTTCATCACAGTGAAAGTCCAAAAGAACGGGACAAAGGCAAGGCAATAAACAGAAAATGAGCTCTGTTGCCCACTAACACTACAGACACCTGATGTACCACGATTCCAACAGCAGAGCCCCGATGCCGGGGCTCCCGAAGGGCGCTCACCGTCCCGTGGGCAGGGCTGTCCCTTCGGTAAAGGGGGGCGGGTGGCTGACAGTAGTTCGGTGCCAGGGTAGTTCCAGGGCAGTTACGCTTTTTCCTTGCCTGCAGTCTACAACTGATGTGACTCTTCCAGTCACAGCCCTGGTGGGACCAACCACCTCACCCCACGCTGGTGACGGAAAGACCACGGCTGAGCCGAGCCGGACACCGCGCGGGCACCGGCCCTGTCTGCGGACAGCAGCAAACAGCTTGTCCAAGAGGGACACCCAGCAAACCACGAGGAGAGACGAGAACAGACACTGAACGCTTCTACCTACCACACCAACCCACCCTCCCTGAAGAGGGTGAAATGTGTAATACCTCTTAGAAGAAGAAAACTGTGCTCAGCAAAGAGGTAAGACAATGCAGACGTTATGGGAAGTACTCGCAGTTTCCTTCTGCTCTGAGTGAAATTCAGGAATGATAACAGCTGAACCCCAAGGATAGGGGGATGAAAGGGCTTTGCTCCCGGGCATGTGACAGTGCCCCCCTTGTGGGACCAGATGCGAGGAAAGAAAGCGGAGAAGAAAAGCAAAGCTGGAACTGAAAGACTCTTTTTTTTCCTTTTTTTTTTTTTTTTCAAAGAAAGAACAAAATGAAAATGATCCTGAAAGAACAACTGTTCCTTTCAAAGCCATTAGTTTGGGAAGCTGGCTGTAAAAGGGTACATTTTTGAAATGTGGCTGCGGTTACCAGGCAACTGCTGAGCCCCTGCTCCGCTGCCAGCAGCGCCTCGAATTCGGGAGGGCTGGGGGGGCAGAGCCCGCAGGTCCCCCCAGTGCCCCGTGTGGAAGGGCCGGGGCAGCCCCAGAGCAGGCGCCGCCCGCGGGTGTGCGGCTGGGGATGCTCCAGAGCACGCACCGAGGGTGGAACTCAGCGATGTATTTCAGTGGAGTCTGATGGAGGAACAGGGCAAAGGGGGAAATCTGAAATAAACCCAGGAACTGCAGCAGCAGAGCAATAGTTCTATGTGGGTGTAACTAGGAGCTTAATTTGATGTATATTACTAAAACTAAGGGAAACAGCAAACAAAACGGTAAATTAAAGTTAATAGTTCTCACATGCATTGAACACACTGAAGTGTTTTGCATGATTTTGTATGGCTCGGGGATCTAGCAATGGAAAGAAGAAAATAAAACCTCCTGGGACCTGAGGCTGCCAGGCTGGTTCTGTGAGCAGCTGAAAACCCACAACTCCTCTGGGTCCAGAGCTCCACGGCGTCTCATCCCAGTAACTCCAGACACGGATATCGTTACACTTGTCTAATCCACAAGCTGTTTTGTTACCTCCCTTACTGTTCCAAATGAGAATCAAGCAAAACATATGCTTAGTTTAGGCTCTGAGTTGAGCTGGCAAAAATCTAAGCTTATATCCAAGCTGTACAAAGAGCTGTCCAAGGGGTTTGATTTCCAGGGAACTGGCCCCAAACCTTCACCTCCCCCCGCTGCCCCACAGCCCCCGGACCCGAGCCCTGTGTTCAAACCTGTCGGCTTGTAGCACCGGCAGCAAGACACCGACCAAACGTCCTACAGGACTGCTGAGGACACCAACACCAGCAATGCCCATCTACATCCGCTCTGTTCATCACGTAAAAAATTAGGACCGGGGACACAAACCAGTTGTCCACACAATTCAGCATCCTGTCACTGATGCTGACGACTTGCACAGACTTTCTAAGTGCACAGGAAAACTGTGTTGTGCATAACTGAGAAAAGAAAGGTCTTGCTGTACTCCTGTTTAATTCTGTTAACCATCACTAATGGGACTGTTATTACTTCCTTATATAGATGTATTTCACACGCTTTGCATGTCACCAGGCAAATGTGCAAACATTTTTTTTTAAGTCTTGAAACTCAGTTTGAGCATCACTGAACACCTGCACCTCCAGTTCACTATTTCTCTAGCATTTGTGTTCCTACATTCCTCTGTGATGTTGCCCTTGTCCTTGCCCTGTGATCCCCGACTCCTTGGCTTCACCTCTGACCATTTCCCATGTTTGTTGTTTGTGATGCACTTAAAACTGGAGGGAGGGGGAAGCTTCCACCACAGAAAAACTAATTGCCCAACTCGATAGTGCTGCCAGACAATCACCTAACGCACGGGCACTGAAGACAGCAGACTAATTGCCATGACTCCACTATTTCTCTTTTCAAGGCTGGGAAAGGTGGTGACTGTTAACTGCAAGGCCAGCTTGCAAAGAGCATGGTACGGTATCCTGACTCTCATTTACACTCTGAATCAGTGTCATCTTCGCTGTGCTGGGTGTTCAGAGCTCACTAATTGTTGCTGTTGGTTCCTGGTAATGACTGATTGAGCCAGCATAGGACAAACCCCCTGATCTAACAACTCCCCTTTTCTCTGCAGAATCTGCAAAGGGAGGCTACAAAGGTTTCTGAGAGGTGCTGGTGCTGCTATTATATTTTATGAAATAGGCAGACATTGGAGACATTCAAGTATTTATGGCTCAGGTGACTTTCTATGTACTCAGGTTTATTATGGTCCACTAAAAATAAAGAACAAGATATTATTAACACTTGTCAGAAAAACAAGCCTTCAAGCAGAAAACAAAAGCAGGCTTATTTGATCAAAGACTTTAGCTGGTGTTGCTTGGCAATCACCACAACGTAAGGTCTTATCCACATTAGTCCTACACATGGTCTGGCCAAGCAGCTCCAATAAAGCAGCCCTTGAAATCCAGCTCTGGGTCTGAACACGGGGAGGACCAGCATCTCAAGAGCCTGGTGTGGCACCTAACAGAGCGCTGACGCACGGTGCTGGTGACGCTGCAGGTGCACTGCAGTGTACTTCTCTTCAACAAACAGCTGCATTTAAAAGATAATACCAGTCAAGAACATCAAAAGGCACCACTCAGAAAAATACCAGTACTTTGAGCTAAATGTGTTTTCTGAGGTTGAAAAACACTCGAATAGGAAGGACAAAGATAGTAAGCTGATTTGGCCACAGACTGTCCATCTCCCTTGAGCTCAGCACAAAGGGATCCCACAGCTCACACACAATACCAGGAAGGAATACACATCCCAGTTACGTTTGAAGGCACTTGAATAGCAGGAAGCACTCTGCTTCACACCGTGTGATTGCAAGCACGCTGCTCTCTGTGCGCCTTCACAAGCCTTAGGCTTACGCACTCAGGACCAGGACGCCAGTGCGCTGAGCTCCACTTTCTGCCATTGCTCTGTTCCTCGGAACGCGGCGGGACCGGGGGCCGAGCACGGAGACGCGGCCCGGCCGGGGCCGGACATGCACGGCGGGTCCTGCGGGCTCGGGCACGGCCGCCCCGCGGGCAGACCCTGCGGAACGCGTTACAGCCCTTCACCGAGCCAAGGAAATGGAGACACCAAACCCAACAGAAACACGTGGGCAGAACTGGGAGGACTATAGGAGATGTGACCACAAGGGCTGAACAGATTCTGAGGCCAGAAAGAACCAAGACTATTCAGTCCAGCTTCCTGCAGGATACAGACCACTGAACGGCCGCGACCTGCACCGCAGCTGAGTCCTGTGGTCGGGCTGCACCAGAGACCATCTCTTACGTCTAAGGTTGTTACTCCCCAAATCAGAATCAAATCACCTCAAAGATTACAGGCATATAAAACCACTTCGGCACACACGTTGCAGTATGCTCCATACGTTACCAATCCAAAGTGCTACCGTGTTCTCTGGGTTCAAATCTTTCAGTGGTACTTTTAGCCACTTAGAAAAAATCCCTTTGCACTACCACCATCTCGTGAGGGTCAGGTCAAATGATACCCTCAATTTAGTTGCTTTTGCATGAAGCTGCAAGCTGAAAGACCAGCAGACATCACAAAAATGTTGATTTTCTACTGCAAAACTAACAATAAATTTTACCCTAGAACTCATCTTCACATCTGTCTACTCTGCCCAGTGCCTGCAGCTGAGTCCCTTGAATGCCCTCCTGTTGACTGACAACACCTAGCTGTCTCGTTCCTCGTTGACAGTACAGAAAAGCCATGTCATCATCTAATTTTTGTTCCACCAGTTGCATTTCTTTTCCCAGGGATGCTAACCGCACCACCAACACTTTCTCATGCAGCAGTATGTGCAATTGCCATCTGTGTAGTTGGCATATTTAAATATCTGTGGAACTTATAAGAGTGTAAATGAAACATGAGAAAAAATGTAACACAACATAATGTATGCCTGAAGTAAGGGAACATCAACAATTTTGCAATGTTGGAAAGGAGGAAACAACCCTGTACAAGTGCTGCAGTCCCAGATCTGTGTGCTGCCGCCCGGTGATGAGCACTGAGGCACTCGGGAGCTGCACAGCTTTATTACACACAGCGCAAAGAACCACTGCCACTTCTTGTTTATTTCGAAGCTACCTCTCACCATTTTATGTGATGCTGTGTTAAAGGTGAGAAACAAAATCTTAATTACCTCTAGGCCAGCAACATTCTGACAAAAGCTCATTATATTTACCCATTCCTTTTTCACAGCATACTTCAGTCTTTAATGAACTGGAAGTTGAGCAGTAGGACCAGCTATAGTTAGAGCAATCCTTATTGATGCTGACAATCTACCTTCACCCTCCAATCTCTCCTGAATTTGGCTTTCTTTTATTACGTCTCTCGTATTTGCAAATGTTAGTTGACCTCCACTTAGACACTGGGAGTGTATTCAAAGCACTCATCCATGCTATCCTTTTCAGTCATTTATCTTTTAAGGAGTTCTTTCTTCAAGTACTCATTAGTTGGAACAGAATCTGTCCTTTCAGATCCTCAAAAAGTTCCAAGTGGTATTAATTGCTTCCAAAACTACAACCCACCTCAGCAGCAACGACAGCAGGAAAGAGGAGGCTCCAGGCCCAGATGGGCTGATTTGTGCTGCACCTTCCAGCAGCTCTTCCCACCCATTTGAATCACGTTCCATCATTACCTGGATCAGATGCAACAGCGTAACGCGTCACACAGCCTCGCTGTACAGATCAGCACTGGTTCAGTATCTGCCCTTCTTTTCACAGCTGAAGCAAATTCTGAGAGATGTCTTAGGAACGTAAGATTCTTTACTGAACTGCACAATCTTCCACAAATGCTCCACGCATGGTATTTGACATATGGGGTGCTCTCCAATCATTGGGAGATTTGCCAATAATTGTATTAGACCTGATCATTTTCCCTATGTTACACATAATATGGCATTTATGTTATGAAATCAGTCATTCTGAAAAAAAGAATGACACTGTCAACCACTGCACTAGACAGCTGTTTTGCTCAGTCATTTCATGAAATAACTGAAAATTGCAGGTAGGCACTACATGAAATGCCTAATCCCTAAGTATTTAGGATTATTAAATGAAAAGGACCAGAAAACTATTTGCTACTTTACATTAGTTTATGAAACCACAGTCTTTCAAATGTTTCTTCTTGAAACCACACTAGTAAAAACTGTCACTTTCCTGAACTGATCCTTACTTTTACAATTGAGCCTATTTTCTAAAGTGACTGAAAGTTTGAGTCATTTAGCGCAAGAACTGCTCCCACAACAGGATTCTAAAAGTAATGCCACTCATTTTGTAATTCCTGTTACGTGTTTTGTGGAACCACCAAGCAGAGAAAGAAAGTGGTTAGGATTTTACTCAGATGCAGAATGCCCCCAGCCACCCCTCACTCCATCAAAAGGCTGATTTTAAAACACTACCATACTGCATACATGTTTTATTTTCCAAGTTTTGTCCCTTTTCTCTTACTGTTATATCATTTTTCCATGTCTGCATCCTGCTCAGCTTTTTACCTAGCTTTCCTTTTTTTTGCTCAGCCAATTAGCCAGTATGCGTGCAGAGATCTGAAACGAACAGCCAGGTCCCTCTCGGTCTAACCTGTGCAGAGGTGGGAAAGCCAAGTGTAATTTCGGCAGCGTTAGCGCGGTGTGTCAGGTCCAGACCAGCCCCACACACCAGCATCGCTGACACCGCACGAGGGACCGTCAGCACAGACGGACACGGGATCAGCCCCCAAGTGGCATCCAACGTCCCTCTCTCCTCTCAGATCCAACAACACCCGAGTGCTGCTTCCTCAGCCAGGCTGTGCTCAGTCTGACGTTACTGACCCCCAGTCCTCAGCACAGGGAGTAAACGAGGGTCCCCACCACTGCACCCAATATTGAACCAAGAGACAAATCTCCACAGGTTTCATTTAAACACGCAAAGACTATGGGGTGCTTCAAAACCACATGCAGTTACAAGTGTGCAGCCTACTCCCATTTAAATGCAGATGCCTGAAGAATAATTATAAACGGATCAATCTCTATGTGAACCAGCAGCAGAAAGGAGCCTATACATGCAGCGGAGGCGGCAGAGCAGGCAGACCTAAGCACACCCAGCAAACTGCCTTTCAGCTCTCACATTTATAAATAATTTACCTCTATCTACCTGTGCGCAGAATAACAATTTACCGCCTGAAATCTCCCAGTTGGTGCTGGGAGGCTGCGGGTTCTCGCTCCCCCGGGACCCTGTGGACCTGTTGGGAAGGGTCTGGGTCTCAGAGGGATCTGCCCCCAGTGGGAAGAGGCACCGCGAACAAACAGGAGCATCCGCTCAGCTGGTCGCGCCGGGTCTGCGCGGTGCTGCCGCCGCCTCTGACACCTGCCAGCGAAGCCACCCGCGCACACGCAGGGTGCGCGGGAGCTCTGGAAACGTCTGTAGCTGCGGAAGCTGCAGAGCTCTGCGTGCAGCAGCCGTGCAGAGGCTCTGGCTCCCGAGCGGAGCGTTACGAAACGCAAGCTGTGGCTGAGGATCTCGGCAGCGCGGCGCTAAGGCGGCTGCGACCCAGGCTGCTGGCGCAGGAGGCCATGGAGCGCTGCCCCCCCGCCCGCCCCCGCACGGCACCGGCCCGCTGAGCCGGGGACCCGGCAGGACCGGGTGGGCCCGCGGAGCAGCGGCGGCCCCGGGACCATCGGCGCAGCGCGGAGGGGGCGCGGGAGGAGCCGCAGGACTCGGCTCCGCCGCCGGCAGCGGGAGCGGCAGCGGATTAGCGGGAAGGGCAGAGGGAGCAGGATTTACCAGCTTTTCAGATATGCGTTACAGCTTTTTATAATATTCCGCTGGATTGTCTAGGACTTTGTCTGGATACGACAGGAGTTCCTCGGCCATAAAAGAAAGGTGAGTTTTTTTCCTCCTTTTCTTACACAGTTATTATTATCTGTGTCTGCAGGCTGTTTGTCAGCCAGCCTTGACACAAGTAATAACCAGACAACTTTTTGCAGAGGCTGAGGTATTAACATTCATTGTGATCTGAATGGTTGTTTGATTTATTAAATTTATCCATGGCATCAAAGCACAAGAGGCTTAGCTGCATTATTTATAACAGTTGCAGTTGGCTCTTGAGATGCCCTTCTCTGAGCATCCACAAAACATTACACTTGAAAAGTAGACATGGATAACGTGTGTGTTTGTGTCACACAGCCTAGGGAGGCAGACCAGAAAGCTCGGTTTCTCTAAACAGTTTCTGAAGCATCACTGTGCTAAATAAATACTGTAACAATTTTTAGTAGGTGGATGTTGCAGGAATTTGCATGTTGAGGGATTTATGAAAGACACTTTCTAAACACCTATGATTTAGTTACAGAATTGCATGTTATTTTAATTCCAGTAGATTTCCTTGCACACAGGAAAAAAATCTCATATCTAGCTACTGTGGGATAAGGCAAAAATCAATATATGGTACATTTTTTATAACAATCTCTTGCAAAACTTCAGCTTATAGCCACAGAACCACATTGTGGGTTTTTTTGGAAATTGCAGATAAAGCATCATTTGCTGGGTACTTAAGTTCTTAATATCAAGGGATGTACATTATGCATGAATGGTTTATTATTGATCAAGACACTTTCTAGGTTTGAGAATACTGCTTGCTGATAGGTGTCAGATTATCAGTGAAGGGTGAAAGCAGATTCCACGTTATCTTTAGAGTACACATTCCTCTATACCCAGAATGCATACACACATACATATAGATGTGTGTGTATGTATACATATAAAATGTACATATGCATGTCTGCATCTTTTCCATGCTGGCATGGAATCAGTTCTCCTGATTATTACTTTATCACTGAGCTAGGTAAAAAGTATTGGATTAATAGAAAAAAAGACCATATGGCCACGGTAGGCTGTCAGGGCTGGACCGGAGCACTGTCCGAGTCAGCGCTGTCTCACCACCAGCCGCCTCCGCAGCTCCTCTGCATCCCCCGCACGCTCCCGCAGGCACCGCCGACACCGCTGCCGCGATTTACAC
Source organism: Pampusana beccarii (assembly GCA_013399365.1). Taxonomy (NCBI): domain Eukaryota; kingdom Metazoa; phylum Chordata; class Aves; order Columbiformes; family Columbidae; genus Pampusana; species Pampusana beccarii. Next base: position 97,154 of record VWYH01008946.1, on the reverse strand, counting down.
CTGGCCACGCTGGAAAACTGGTCTCGAAAAAGTGGAATATCTAGTGAAAGAGCTGCTGTGACCAAACCACGCAAGTTAGCACTGACTCTCCAGCCTGCTCAGGCTGCAGCTGTTCTGTGACATGGCCTTTCACTTCCAAAGCTGATTATCTCTCAACTGTAAAATATCTCCCATATTCTATACAGTGGATATCATGTATATTTTTAACTTGTGTAGTTCCAACTTCATTTGACTGGTTCATGGACTACAGGTTTTTCTCCATTTTTCTGCTACCTCTGCAAAACCCTTTTTTTCTGGTTTATCACAATTCATCATTATTTAACAGTTTTAACACTGTATCAGCATCGAAAACTTTGCAATCTATTACATCTTGTAGCGAGTGCACTTTGAACACAGCGTGGGAAGGGAGGAAACGTTAACTTGCTGGGAAGCCCTCTCAAGCTGCCACATTTGCCACTACAGCCTGCAGAGAAATTGCGGTGCTTCTACCTCACCTCTAGTTAGTTGACAGACCTTGTGTTGTGCTTCCAGTAACGCTCAGAGCAACGTCGTGGCAGGAAAAAGCTGCTCAGGAGGGCAACACGTGTGTACAGTCAGCACAGATCCATCCACTAAGCAAGTAAAATTTGGTAAGTTGGAAGCAGCGCTTATTGCTTCTGAAAGCCCAGACAGTACAGCCAGATCTTTTGGGAGGGAAGCTGGAAGGACACATCGGAGACTGAATGGTCAGGGCAGGTCCCTTTGCTTGTGTCTCACTGGTCATCTCATTACTTCACTGAAAACCCCTAGACAATAAGCTTGATTTTGATGGGAAAGGGGTGGAAAAGTTAGTTTCTAGAAATAGTTAAGCGGCAAATTATTCTCTAAATCAAACAATTGGAGGTGACTTGGGAAGAGATGGGGAAGAAACCCTTTTATTGTATTTAAATGCAAACCCTCAGCAAGCTCTGCAGCAGCAGAACTGAGTGACGTGGTTTCACATGGGGGGTGATGCAGGATGTGCATGAGCAAAGCACAGGCACTAACTCATCCTCAGCCTCGTGGGCCTCAGCCAGACATCCTGCCCTGCAAAGGCGGAACGCAACTGCGCTCGCCTTGCAGGACGGGCAGGGATGAGAAAAGTGGAGAGAAACAGAACGGGCACAGCTGCTGGAGCCGTGCCAGGGCGGTCCCTGCCCATACAGGACAGCTCAGCCGTGCCAGGGCTGTCCCCGGGACAGCCGCTCTGCTGGGCCCAGTCCGTGGGGCGATGGGAAGCGCGCGGGTCACGCCGGCCCAGGGCTGGAGGTGTTTCTGCCTGTCCACCTGACGCCAGGCGCCTTGCAAGGATGGGCTGTTGGACTCCGGATGGGTCTTGTCTGAGCATTGCATTGTAACTGCCAGAAAGATCAGCAATCAGGTTGCATTCCACAGACCTTGTCTCACAGACAAACACGTGTAAGTCAGCGAAGGAACACACTATAGTAACTCTTCACAGAAATTTTCCTTTCTTCTTGGTGAAAAGAATATCCTAGGAAAGGTGATGGAATTACAATATTGCCTCTTTTTCTTTCTTTTGCATAAATTCATAAATTATGTTGTTAAGTTTGTGAGATGATTCCTCTGACACTTTCTTAAAGAGCTAGAAGAAGTAACGATGGATCTGAGCCAAAATCCATCAGCATCAACCTGTATCTTCATCTGAGTGGATTTTGGCTTACGACAGTAGAGTACCAGGATGTTTCTCCTAAGCTTTACTTTTAGCATGTGCTGCTGTCCACACAAATGTGATCCACATTTTTTTTTCTCTCTTATCCTATGATTTGGAAATGGGAATAATGTGGAATTTCTGTGTTGAGCTCTCCCCTCACAGCTCAAGTGGAGTCAGACAGCTTGCCTTCGTCATCTTTTTTAGCCTGTTTCTCAAAACCCAAGAGATGGCTCTGGCCATGTACGAAAGTATGGCTGCGAGAAGCTCTTGCTGTCGGTCATTGGGACCAACACTGGCACATATTAAGGGTTACTCAGGGTGTTTTTAACTATCGCAATAAAGGGAACTGCAAATATTTGACAGGATCCAAACATCTAATTTGCAGCTTCTCCAGAGTTTTCTTTCCTACATGAATTCACACCGTATGATATGTTGGCCTTTACTTCCCAAACAACCACAGAAAATGGCAGCGTGTCTCAGAAAGGCTGCGAGCCAGAATCCTTTAGCTAGGTCCTGACTACATTGGTCCTGAAAGAAAGCTGACAAAAGGAAGGAGAAATGTGGAAGAGGGATGGATTTTTCTAAAAATAGTGTTCATGAGTCCAATCCCCTTCAGTTTACAATGGAAAACATAGTTTTGCTTCTGTGCCAAGAACTCTGAATTTGCAAAATCCTGATGGTCTTTAGACAAGATCAATTATTGATGAGCTGCAGCCGTCAATGCAGTATTGACCTAAGTTTCTGCATTGAGCAACCTATTAAGGGACAGGCCTCAACTGAGCAACTCTTCACCTGTAAGCCTGAGGCTGTTCTTCAGCCTTTACTGGCTTTAATAGCATCACTGAAAGTATTTGCTCTTCCCTTGAATATTCTGTAACTACTCCTTTAGATAGTAGAGTAGAACTGCCAAGAACAGGAGCAATTTTTCTTCTATTTCTCTTTACAAATATATTAATGTAGCTGCCTAGCGTGACATCTTCTGTCACACTTTGCAAAATCATTTTGGAAGTAAGGTATTGACCTGCTTTTTCTTATAGCAACTTTTTAATGGCAGTTATAAATCTAGTATTATACATGTAATAAAAGAAAAATAAGGATTAAAAGAAAAACAGCAATTGAACCTAGAAATGCCTCAGGTGCGCAGCTCAGTCCAGTCAGCGCACTCTGCGACACAACACGCGGGGTTCACAGTCTGCCCTGGCACTTCCCAACGCTGTGCAGAACCGGGCAGCAATGCACACAGGGAGGGGATGTTTCTGAACCCCATCATGTTCCCACCATCAATAACCAGAGACTTGTCCTTTTTATAAACCCACAGACACCAGACGTGGTGCGAGGATCCTTTCCTGGCTGCAGGCGCAGCTCTCGGCAGATCCTGGGTGCTGCCACTCACCATCTCCAAAGCTGGTCCTTGCCAGTGCTAATTATTTGCCTTTTTTTGTTGCAGCATTAACCCTTTAATTGTTCTCTTCACCTAGAGCTCTTCTCTGCTGTTTAACAGTTCTCACTGCCCATCTCAAAGTCCTTTCAATTATCCTTTTTTGATTTTACTAACTCAACTCTCAATTAATATGGTCCTAAAACCCCTTGGGATATGAGAACTGATAAATAGGAACAGAAGACTGTACTTTCCTTCCATTTCACTTCGTTCATTTTAAGCCAGATGTACAAAAAAAGACAAATGATACATTTTCTATTACCAGATACTAGTTCATATCCTCTTTCCTCTTTCCTTGTTAATATCATCATCAAAAGTGATGCACTTCAATTCTTTTAGGCATACTTTGATGATATTGCAATATGCAGTTTATGGAAAAAATCAAATGACATTTTTTTATGTCAGAAGCACTCTCCACTATTTCCCCACTAGAAAGCAACATTTAATTTTTGAGTTGCACATTTGCAGCAGTTGCTGTGGGCGGAGAGTCTGCTTATTTATTTGGTTGGTTTTTACCACAATGTACTGTCATGGCAACTGTACTGAGGGCGAATGCATCTGGAGGTAATTTATATACGTCATGTTGACTGCAGTGAAATTGTCTTGTACCATTTAAACTTTTTCAACCATTGGGCAAAGTTAGTCATTTGAGACCCAGGAGCAACTTCTCCCTAGCAAATAAGTAAATAAGCAAACTAGGCAGATCAACAGGAGCTGTGCCAAGCGTTTCCTGGTGTTGGGATGCAGAGCTTGCTGCGCACATAAATGAGCTCCGCTCTCCTGGGCAGCTACCGCATGGTTTTCACCCGTTCACGGGGAGGCTGCGACCTCCCGCGCCCCCGTTGCTGGGGCAGGCAATGGCCAACCCGCCCGCCCTGCACCAGGAGCCATCGCCACGCTGCCCAGACACGGGGCGCATCCTCTCGCCGTGGGGTGATGGAGCTTCCAGCTCCTCCGTGTTACATCACTGCAAACACGGAGCAACTCGACTGAAATCTGCTGAGAGGCTCAGGCCCACAGCAGCATTAAAAGGGACTGAATTGGGCCAGCGATGCAGCTTCAGGCACAACATGCCTGACCTCGGCTACCCAGCGCCAACAGCCCTTCCCCAGCCCAGCTGCCTGTCGGCGTCGCCGGTTCGCGGTGCCGGAGGCTCCGGCTGCCCAGCGCTGCCTTTCCCACGCGAGGGACTCGGACACATGAGCTTTGTCTCGAAGCATTTCTTGATATTGTACCTTGATCACTGTGTGAGCAAGCCAGAAGAGCTATGAAACCCTGATTTACAATTGGGCAAAGATGATTGCAAGTCTGATAAATTTATCTAGCCTCACCTTGCTGGTAGGGGGGCAAAAAAAAAAGTTAAACCTTTTGAACACCCACGTAATTACTGCCACTATCATCTCACCTTTGGGGCCTTGCAGCAGCATGTCATTAAGCAGGGCCATCCCTCTGCGTTACAGATGGCAAGCGGGACAGCGAGCTGTGTGCTCTGTACAGCGTGCGGCCAGCCTCGGCCAAGCCCTCCCCAGAACACGGAACGCTGCCGCGCACAGGACCGTCCCGGCCAGAACCTCAAGCAGCCAACACACGCGTGCACCTTCTTTTAGGTCAGACAGCCTGTTTTGGGAACAGCTCAGGTTTCCAGTAGCCCTGGCAGGAACAACTAGTGAATCAAGTCACACCTATGCAGATAGATAGTATTTCTTCAGATAAATTAGTACAGTAACAATCTGCAGTATCTAATTATGGCTAATTTCCTGTTCATCTGTCTAGGTACTTCTGACCCTTTTACTGTAATTCTTGAGCACTCACAACATTGATCAGAGATTTTCAATAATCTAACTTTAAGGGTCAGCTCTTCAGCTGGTGTAAATCAATGCATTTTCTTTGGCTCCAGAGCTGATCAGAAGGGAGCTGCAGTTAACTTTCACAGTGGAGAAAGTGGTCTGAATCTACTACATGGTGCAAGTGCACCTGCTTGCTCTTGCGTTCACTGCCTGCTGACAGATCCACAGGTGCTGGTGCAAAGAGAGCAGTAATCCCTTGTCAGACTGAGCTCTTGGACAAAGTGTAGGGATAAACACATAAAAGACTATTGGATATTATGCAGCCCTATACAATTGAGATCACCATACATGAACTTTAACAAAAATTTTAAAAAAAGCACCTAAAACAGGTCCTCAAGACCACCTGACTTGTAAGATCAGGTGACAGGACTCCTGCCTTGTGCCAAACCTGTTTAGCAATTGAGGCTGAAAGGTCACACAAAAGAAATTCAGGCTCAATCTACAAAAGATGCAGCTGAGCTTTAATATATTTTTGGCCTAGAAGCTTTTGGGCTTTGGTTTTGATTGCCACTTAAGACAAAAGTTGCACAACTAAATGAAAAGGGAATGGGTGGAGACTTAATTGGTAGTATCTATTTAAGAAAGAGGCATAAGTGAATATCCACAGAAGTTTAAATCAGATATCAAAACAAGAAATACAGTGAACAGATGTTTCTTTGTCAGGACTATAGATTTCAAGAGCACGCCCCAATTGCGAGATAAGCAAAAGCCATAATATTTTCTTTTCTGGAAAACACTGTATCTGTTCTCAACACTCGCGCAGCTCTGCAGAGAAGTGACTGACTGGGAAAACAGGAACTTGTGGGGAGATGCCAGCTTGTATTTGCTACAGGAGGTTAAAGGTTCCCTAGAGCACAAAGGAGCTTTTCTTGCTCACACAATCCCATCATGGTTTACATCAGTACAACCGAAGCCTGCAAAGCTCAGAAGCAGTCAAGAGAGATCTGGCAAAACTTGAAACGGCTTCTTTTCAAATATTCACTGGTTTCTGTCCATGGCATCATCAATATTTGGCAACAGAAATCTAGTAAAAAAAATAGCAGGATCTCTGGTTTATTTTAAAGCAACACGCACAGCAACTCACACAGTTCTAAGTGCAGAACCCCCACGTACCCTTCCAGCATAAAGCCTGACTTTATTGTGCTGCAAAGAGATTGATAATTATTGTCTTAACTATCGTGATTTGATGCAATTTTGGTGTGTTCCCCCACACACCCACACTCCTGTTTCCTTCTGATCTGCATTTGTAGCTTAGCTACTGTTCAGCTCAAAGGAAGGAATTTGACAATACCTTCCTAAAAAGACGTCTATACTGTGGCTGCCTGTTCCAGCCAGTGACAAAGAATGGAGATGTCAGCTATTAACAAAAGAAAATAAAAAGCTTTTTTTTTTCTAAATATCCCAAGAGAAATAACCTCATCATAAAGGTATTTCTTGTGATGTGAAACTAGCTTCTGCTTAATCAATTGCTCTCATTGGATTATAGTTTTTAAAGTGCATAATTATAAACAACAGACGGAGGAATGCTCAGCTAACAAAGAAAGAAAAAAAAGGGGGTGGGTGGGGGAAAGTCACCCCAACGTTGAGTATTTTCTATTGGGATGTGAACTGACCTTCCCCGCTTGGTGTTTCAGCATCGGCGGTGGGGCAGCTCGGCAGAGCCTGGCGATGGCAGCGCCCCGGGGCCGGCGCGAGGCCGGCGGCTGAGCTGTGCCTGGCAGCCACGCCGTGCCGGGCTCCCCACGCCGCAGCCGGCCAGGGACGAGGCCTCAGGTTGGCAGAAGCACCCCAGCGATGGGCTGAACTCATGGGAGGAACCAGCGCTCGGCCAGGCGGGCATTCAGCGGCCTGTCGGGAGGTGTGAAGGGCCCGGCTTCAGCAAGGGCATGGCCAGAGCTTTCTTCAGGCTGCAGAAGTTTCTCCGTCGGACGCAGTTTCTGCTCTTCTTCCTCACAGCAGCGTACCTGATGGCCGGCAGCCTCCTGCTGCTGCAGCGGACCCGCCTGGTTCTCCAGCAAGGCTCCCGCAGCAGCGCCGCTAACCAGGCCGTGCCAGAGGCAGCGGGCCGGGTCGCGATGGCAGACGCCAGGGTGCCGCAGAGCGTGCACCCCGCGGCCCGGCCGCTGGCGGGCACGGACACACTGCAGGAGCCGGCCCGGGGCCCGCGGTGGCTCACGTCCCGCAACTCGGAGCTCTGGCAGCTGAGAAGAAGGTGGTTCCACAGGTTCATCAGCGACCAGGAGCCCATGCAAACAGCGGGACTGAAAGCGATGAGGCGCACGGCTGAACACAAAGGTAAGGGATACAGCCCCAGCCCCTTTCCACACACACATCCTGCAGCTCCTCCCGGGCCGTCCCGGGCAGCGGCTGCTGAGCACCAAACACCTTCCTCCGGGTCAGCGCCACCTCTGAACCAGGCCTTGAGCGTATGCACAGGCCAAAGTACAATGCGTTGCCTTTCAGAAGAACTAGTTGCTCTTGGAGATATTTCACTAAGAAAAGGAATGGGATCCGGATGACTAGACACCACATTACTAAACTGCTCTTTAGTTTGTTGAATAAATTTACCCAAACAAAGGTATTTGCACCTTCTGCAAAAAAACCCCACAAAACGGATGCCACCTCATGACTCCTACTGAGTGAATTGTTAGAAACGGGAACAAAAAGGTGACAGTGATGGTGTATGGGAGATGAGTCACAGTCAGGCAAACGTAACTGCTAGAGTTACCTGAAGCACCAGCCTGGAGCTTCCAAGAGCGCTCCACAGGCGCTGCGCAGCACCCCGCTGTCAGCAGGCTTCGGTGGCAGAGAAGAGGCTGCAGAAGGCAGATGTCTGCCAGAGGAGCCCACTGCATTTCATGACATGCCCCGAGCACACAGCCGGGGTGCCCAGAGCCCCGTGACAGCCCCTGCACCGACATAAAACACGAGGCTACAGCCACTCCACCCCGCACAGCAGAGACCAGGCCTGGGGCTCAGCAGAGCCCATACTTGTGGGTTCCTCCGTGTCACCCCGATGCTTCCCGGTGTGGCACAGCCCTGCCCACACGCCAGCCCGTGCCTGGCTCTCCAGGCAGACCCTTCACCCAAGACAAAAGCGGTGGCACCTGCTCTGGCACGTTATGACGACCCCTGGCTCGCTTGGCCTTGCTCTGTGTCACGCAGCCCTGGGTCAGAAAACTCATGTCCTTTCCTTTTTCCCCTCCACATCAAGCTATCTTGCCTGCTTACTTTGCAAGTGGCTCAGAGTAGGGACCATATCTTGTCCTGCCAGAGAGACTGGCAAATACTATTAGTCCAACAAATCAAAACAGGAATTTGTTAGGTAAAAAATGAAAATTTTCCGTTACAAATGGTTCCAGCAGCTGGGGTATTTGATGCTGTTTCCCCTGGCCTGGTCGCGCCATGGCACAGGATGCAGAGGTGACAGGGACCGGGTCGCGGTTGGGCTCTCAGACCGCGGAGCCTCTCGGTGACTCCCTCACAGGAGCACGTGGACAGGGAACCGCTGCCGCAGGCGGGAGGGGCACGGGGGGAGGCAGACGCTCTTCAGCCCCACGCGCTCAGGCTTCTGCTGCCATGGGTTTGAATCAAGCACCCAAATCAACAGCCTCCAGTAGAACATGGAGCATCCTTACGGCAGCTGTATAACTCCCATCTCGTTAGCAGCATGCTGGGGATGTCCAGCCACAGCTTGTGAATTTTCTAATTGCATTTTTGACAATTACCAATGTGCAGGTCCTTGAATCTACTGTTGTGTTTGTAATACTTAAATTTTTGATTTGTTATTCCTAGCTCCAAAATCTCTGTTAGAGTGGCTTGAAGTTTTACTTGCGGATTATTTTATTGTTAACATAATGCTTTTTAGTTTCATTTTTTCATCATTTATTCTCTTCCTGTCCACAGCTCATGTTATTTAATTTCCCTGTGTTACCATCTCAATACTGCTACTTCTAAAATCAAATTTCCTTTTTTCTTTCATATTTTAATGATAAAATATACACACAGAATTGCTATATAATAGTGGACTCCACATCATCCTTCCAATTGTATATTAAAATACGGGCTGAATTTTTATAGTATTTTGTTCATGACAACAAAAAAGAGGCTTAGCATAGGATGCAGTCTAAGAGAAATATTTATCTTTCATATGCTAAGTAAAGGAAGAAAAATTTTAAGAAATTCATTTGCACTGGAGAGATAGTTCAATGCGATAGCTAGACACTACTGCCCAGTTAAGACTGAAGTTACCTTTCCATTATAGCTTTAATATAACTCTATGTACCCAAAGAAAATTGGTTTTCTTAGTATTTCTCTTGCACCATCTCATGATCAACTACAGATTTTCAAGAAAACCTGGGAGAAATCCAACAAGATTTCTCAAAGCGTATACCATTCTGCAGACTACTTTCTCATTTACTTTGGTCGAGCAGGTGGCAGCCACCTGCAGGAACCGCAGCTCGGGGTGGTCGCACACTCTGGGTCTGCAGAACGTAACCAGCTAAGGGAAAAGTCTCATTTCCCTGCTGTTCACTTCACTGGACACCGGAGCTCACCCTCCAACAGCACCTCCAAATGCTGGGTACCAGCAGATAGGTCTGCAGATCAGCAGGACATCAGACAAGCTGGGACTCGGTGGAACACAGCCCTGCTTGCAACTTATGGCACTGGCTCACCACCGGATGTTTTTTCTCCTCTCTCCCATCTCCATCCCATGCGCGCTGCCTAACTCTGGTCTTGCATGCACACAGGCACCTACATGGGATGCTTCAGCGACGACTCCAAGGAGAGGACACTGAAGGGAGCTGTGTTTTATGACTTAAGAAAAATGACAGTACCTCACTGTCAGGAAGCTTGTGCTGAGAGGTGAGTGATATTTTCTCACTGCAAGTTTTCTCTCTTCTGACAATAAGTGGAACTGAATTTGAAATGGGAAAAGCATGCATACATTAAGCATATAGCACCTGTGAAAACTCTGATTATCTCATACCTTCAGTGCCGGAGGTCTCAGCGACCTGGCGCAGGGGCGAGCAGCAAGTGGAAGCTCAGGCATCTCAGGAGAGACAGCAAGTGCTGGGCCGGCTGGTCGAGCAATGGCCTTGCCCCAGTTTGAGTGTCTGAAAATTGCCTGACTGGATTCAAAACATTCAAATTTAAATGCCAGTTAATAGAACCTCTGAAAGAGGCTGCTCTTCTCTGTCACTCTAAACCACCCAAACTATTTTTGATCAAAACCTGAAGCGGCAGCCCTGGGTTGGGGCAGCATCACCCCAGCAGCGAGGCCACTGTGTCCACAGCAGCGGCAGGGGACAGCAGCTGGAGACGGGGCTGTCACTTGGACACCTGCATCGGGAGGCAAAGCCCAGGTCCCCCTCCCGAGCCCTGCCCTGGGCACGGGGTGTCCGTCCCGACCGTGCCTGGTTCTGTTCCCTGCAGGGCGTACAGCTACGCGGGGCTGGCGTACGGAGCAGAGTGCTACTGCGGGAACACGCTCCCGGCCGCCGCCGCCGCGCCCGAGGAGTGCAACAGCGAGTGCAAGGGCGAGAAAGGCTCCGTGTGCGGGGGGGTGAACCGGCTCTCTGTCTACAGGGTGGAGGAGCTGCGGGCAGGCGCCCGGCGAGGTGAGTGTGTGTGTGTGCGCGACCGGGGAGGGACAGCGGCTGCCCGGGGACAGCGCGGCCAGGCTGAGCGGGGCTGTCCCTGCTGCTCGTTGCACTCCATTTATCACCAGTTTGAAACAGCAGAGGACAAAGGTGCCCGTGGGGCATGGTATCAATTTGCTGCTGGTGCGGTCCCTGGCTCCCTCCCGAAATAGCAGCGCTGCTCACCCCACCCCCCAGAGCAAGACATGCCTGTCGCGGCTGCCTCAGGGCTGCCACATGGAAAGTTAGTGTCACCAGGGACGAAAGAAAATACAGAGCACAGCCACCGCAACAGCAGCAGAATTTCAGCTGAGGAAAAACTACTCCCTTTCGCATCCACGCATGGGAACAATCCCACATGTGTTTAAGAAACAACCCTGAAGGGGGTGCCTTATAACAGAAGGGCAGAAAAGCACTTAACGATGCCACCCTGTGCTCAGAAATGATGTTGAACAGAGTGTGTGCTGTGTGACTGCAGAGGAGGATCAGGAGAGGCCAGGGAGTCCGGTGCAATGCACACAACGCACACCTGTCTCCCAAGCCACAGAGAGGAGACCACCGAGTTCTGCTCTTCCGAGGACTTCTGTTCTAGCAGGGGTTGGGATTGTTGTTTCACCTTCGATGACAACAGTTACTCTACTTGTCATTCAACTAGCTACATAGATAAACCTTTGGACCAACGCAAAGCACATAAAGTATCTAAACAGCTGAGCAGTCCTTACTTTTGGCAAGCTCACAAGACCTTAATGGATGTTATTTGCTGAGAAGCACCAAGACCTTAGGTTGTGCCAGTATTCATGGTACTTCATTTCTTCTTAGACACAAGTCAAGGTTTGTACAGTAATCCGCCCAGCTACATATAAATTATATATCAAAGGTACATAGAGCTAAATTGCTAGTGTCAGGCTGACAGGCACATTGGCAGGTTTCCCGGGACATGCATCACTGTTTAAATCTTCAGCATAAAATACATATACGTACTTCACAAGAAAAGGCAGCATTTATTTTTTTCTCAAGTATTAATTAGTTAGTCATCAAATTAGTCTAGCCTGCAGCTAGACTTGTATTTTGTTTGCCCGTAGTGATACCTGATATTTGACTGTTTGAAGAATCCCACTGACACAAGCCAGCTGAGTGGCCAACAGGAGTATTAATCATGATGAACAAGTATATTGGAAAGTAACTCCGAAACAGTAACAGCAACCGCGATTTACACGGCTGGACACAGAGACCAGACCTCGCCCAAGGGTTCTCCTCGCGTGGAGCGGGGCAGCGGTGTCTCCACGCACTCCTCCGGGGGGTCGCTGGGTCCCCTGCTGCGCCGCGGGACTCGCGTCCCCACCTCACAGAAACGCAGCCCCGCTCGTTTTTATTTCATTTTCACATCTCCTGAGTGATCCCAAAGACAGCACACGGCTTCTAGTAACTGGTCTGAACAGTTTAGAACACTATTTAAGAAGCTTCTCCTTAGATTGCTCTTGGCTCCTGCTGGGTAATCTGGGCCCTTCAGCCAGGAAATTCATGCAGAACCAAATTCTTCCTTCAAAAGTGCAACTCTCCTGTCATCCAACACATTTCCCACATCAGTTCTGGTGAGTACTGTTTAAGGTAGCCAGTGGGTATCAACCAGGACTCAAAAGACCAAAATTCATTCCCAAACCCACCCTTCTCCCTATTGAGTCATGCTGGGAAACTTCTAGCAATAGTTAGTACAGAGCAATGAAGTAAACACATTGTCCACCTTTGTAAAGACCACAAAATCATGAGAATTACAGCAGTGTGTACAATATGCAGACTTTTTTCTTTTTCTAACCAGTCACACAACGTTACTTGCTCCATTACCATTAGTTCATCTGTGCAAATGCATTGCCTCCCCTGGGGCAGTGAGTTTCCATGACAGCTTTGGAGTTTTGTCTGGTTTGTGCAGGGGACATTTCTCTCTTAAGCAGAAGGGAAAATTGTATTGCTGCTTCTAACAACTATTTGGGCCAGATCCTGACTGCAGTCAATGGAGCAATTCTGCCTAACTCTGTGGCATTTGTACAGGAGCAGGTGAGATCAGAGGCTGATGCTGAAGACTTGAAGAAAGCTGTTCTCCCTGGACAGCTTACAAAAGCGTAGTTTAGATTTCGAAGGCTGTAGCAAAATCCCTTGCCCTGAAAAGAGTGGGGAGAGGAGCGGGATAGCTCCGCGTGGAGCAGATGTGCAGGAAGGTGGGTCCCTGTGGGGGCTCTCAGGATTCATTTAAATGCCTTTTCTGGTGCAGATCAGGGGAAGCTTTGTAGATTTTTATCGGGGCTTTTAAGTCTTCCAGGGGAAAGCATGTCTTCAAAAGAAATCTGGAACTTGCAAACAATAGCAATGCCCTCCACTGGTGGAATTCAGCAGAAGCTCCTTGCTGCAGCCCCACTTTCCCTGGTTAGTAAAAGGCTGAAGGCTTGTGCTCCTTTCAATACCACAGGATTTGCAACATATTTTTCTAGTGCATATCATGGTTTCTCTTATTTCTACAGTATTTGGAATACACAATTTATTTTATTATTTTTAGCTTCTGAACCTAATATTGTTCTTTGTGGAAGAGACAGGATACTACAGACATTGTTTTCTCAAGAGAAACCTATTTCATATCCCTGCAGGGAGGAATGTTATCTATCGAGGATGTTTTAGAGCTCCAGAAAATTTAACAGACACCTTTCCAGCCTCTTTGATACAGCCCAATTTGACGGTGGAGATGTGCTCTGAATTTTGCTCCAAGAAAGTAAGAACAGTTCTCATTTCACATCCTTTCCTTTTTTTTTTTCCTTTTGTTATTTTAAATTTTAATCTACTAAGGGAGTAGCAGAGATTAGTGCCTGAGAGCTTTAAACTTGTAAATGAGTTTCTAAAGGACAAAACTCATCAGAGTAAATACCCAGTGATGCATGTGGTCCAGCTGCTCTCTGGAGTGGGGAAGGTGGGAGGGAAAGCCAGAGCGATGCCACTAAATATGATGCACAGAAAAGCCATTGGGTGTGACGAGTATCGGCTGTGAGGAGATCGATACCGTTTCCATGTCACAGTCAAACCCCGGGGAGGTCGTGCCTGCGGCTCACGGGCACACGGGCTGCGGGGGGGCGGCTGCGGGCCAGCAGCTCCCAGACACGACCCGCGGTGCCCTGCAGGTCGGCGGAGCCGGCGCTCCCCGGGCCGCGCAGCCTCACCTGCTCCCCAAGGCCCTTGGGCAGCACAGCCGGCATTGCCACAGCGAAACAGAGGAGTCAGCGCTGAGCTACCTGCACGCAATTTCTACTTCAGTGTGGAACCGTGGTGGCTAGGAACGTGAGACAATCTTAGGTATTGGGGAAAAAAAAAAGAGCTACCAGAGAAAAATTATAGCAGATAAGCACACTGAAAGCAGGTAGACTTTCCTGGTACTTTTATACCACATGTCTCTTTCCACACCACAAGAATTTATACCTGTTTCACTATAACCTATGTAATTAAGCTATTTTTTAAAAATTAAATCATTGTAGAACTTTATGCCAATGTATAAGACTACAAAAAAGGCAATTAATAAGGTCAGTTGAGTGCAAAAGGTGAGAAGGGACAGGCTAACATCTGCCACCCATGTGCATCCTCTTGGCCTGAAGCATCTCCTGCACTCACCCTCCACACTTACCACAGAGCGAGATCATGGATTTAAGCACTGAAGGATTTTGACTTTGACAGACTCAAGCATCCTCACAGGAGGGAACGTTTGGTCCGTGGATTTCTCTGGCAATACACTTGTGTTTAACTGAAGTGAAGCATTGCAGATTTGTGTGCACTGAGCTGGAGGACTAGTCCTACGCTTAAAAGTTACACGGTTGCTTAAAGCCGTAACCAGAGCTTGGGGCATGCGTAAACACACTGGTGAGCAAAGCGGATGGCTTGTGGGTTTGATTAAATAGTGAAGGGAAGTCAAGCTTGAGCACGTTCCTATGCAATGGCTGCGCGCACTGCATCAGGCAGATGCAGTTGGAATAACCAGCTGCTGATGAGCGCACTGTGCGGACACCGCGGGTCCTGCTCCAGAACAACCACCCTGCTCTTCCGCCGCTGTTGTTGCCAGCGCCCAGCTCTGAACTCCACTGCAGAGCCCACTCCCACCTCTCCCCTCCCTCCCGCCCCGTGTGCTAGGCCCAGGGTCAGCACCCCCGTCCCCCACCCCGAACCGCAGGCAGAACAGCTCCGTATTGACCGGTGCACATGCAGAGCTACAGAGAAGCATTTGCTGAGGTCTCTTCACAAAACCTCCAGCCTTCCAGAAAACTCCACTGCTTGAGGTGCCTCTTGGCGTGAGGTACAGGGTACATTTCTATTCCAGGCTGCATCTGAGTGCCAGGACACTTACTAAGTTCTTAAACTGAGAAACACTGATTCATTTTAAAGGAGAAATTCCTTTTTGCACACAGAAACGGACCTATTTTGCCCTTGCATCAAATCTTTAAATAGTTTTGGAGAATGTCATATCTCATTCGCTAAGCAAACGTTGGTTGTTTGGGCACAGAAGGCATACATGTTGTATTTGACTCCTTATCAGAGGATGAACATGTGGGAAAAAGCGAGAGATAAGCTACTCAGCAGTCCTGTCACACACTCCCAGACTCCAAAAGACTTTTAAAAGGCAAAAAGTGTTGATTTGGAATAGTTGGAATTGAACACTCTGCACTTGAATAACCCCTGAGCCTCCTCCATGCATCCCGTGGCTGCACCGAGACCCCACACCACTGAGCAGCCCGAGGGGCTTGGGAAACCCGGGAAACCAGCCCCCGTCCTCCTGGGAGAGACAAAAAAGAGCGAGCTTGAGGGACAGTTTCAGCAAAGTAGCAAGCATGCTTTTCCTAGCAAGCACATAAGCAACTGCTAATTTCTTCAGCAAATAATTAGCACGTCTCCCTCAAACTTCTCTTAATTCTCATCAATATTAGCCCAGCTGCACTGTTCTGCCTCCAAAAGCAACACTGCTTTGCAGCCCGTTGCCTGTTTGGGTAAGGCTGGTACATTGAGACCTGAATTACTTTTCATCAAATCCATTTAGAAGAAGTTTATTACAGAAATTTTCCCTGGGAGTTGTCTCCTTGCAATACACTCTACCTATAAGTTTCTCACAGTTGCATGTTTTACCCTCTCTGAGCAAGCCAGTGCTGGCAGCGGTCAGACTGGATTCCAAATGAGGTTTCCCTTTCTAGAAGCAAGGGACCATGAAACGAGACATGTCTGTGCCCTGAGCCCACCAGGGACCCGCTGCCCCTGCAGCCCCAGCCCTCCAAACAGACCTGCCAAAACCTCCGTATCAGCCCATCTACACACATTCCTTCTTTGCAACTGTGAAGAAGTCAGACTAAGATGCATACTTTATGGCTTGACTTTTTTCTTTCTATTTTTAAACATGATTGCACGAGTTAGCGAGTCTAAATCTTCTTTGCATAAATTTTTTAAGTTTAAGGGCAAGTTTCCTCTACACAAACTCCGGTAAAAATCAACTGAATAAGTCAAACCTTTTAACAGGTGAATTCTCAGTTTGGGAGAATGGAAACAGAAGTTTAAAAGATGATCCAATTCAAAATGCTAATTTCGGGAGTAAACAAGAACAATTTTTACCACACTGATATTTTGCAGGTGGAATTACATGCTAGGTGCTGCAGGAATATTATGAAGTTATTTTTATGAATAATGGAAAAAAACCAGAACATTGTGAATTTTCAAGCTTTACAAAACTTGTGTCTGAAAACCAGTTTTTAAGAATTGCCATATGAAAGACAGTAGTAGTACAAGAAGCATGAGCTTTACAATGATATATCAAACACCGCTTTTATCTTGACAGTGGCCTTGTGAAGATTTATTTTTCTTTGTACAGCAGCAGCATTCCCCCGGGCTGCGGATGCCGTGGCATTTACACACGGCTCTGTGTTCTCTCCCGCAGGAGTTTCCCTTGGCCGTCGTCCGCGGGCGCGAGTGCCACTGTGGCTTCCCCACGGCGCGCTTCCCGCTGCGGGACGGCGCGGACGGGCAGCTCTGCCGCGGCACCGGGACGCACTGCCGCGTGTACCAGACACCGGTGCAAGGTACGAGCTCCAGCCCCTCGCAGCCGTCAGAGCGCCTGCCCACAGCAGCCTAGACACAGTGCCTGGCATCGCATCACGGGCAAGAGTTTAGGAAACAGCCCTTAAGATTCCCCCTTGCAATTACACTTGTAAAGAAGCGTCTTTCCATTCCCTCATTAAGCAGCATAGCCTCCCCCTGCCCTGGAAACAAGGCGCAGCCCAAGCTTTTATCACAGCTTGCCGGCAAATACGATGGTTTGCCACAGCTCTATCAAAAAAGCATTGCCTAAGACAACACTACCAAAAACCTTTTCTGAGGATAATATCTTTGGCCTCTTGTGGTAGAATTAATTTTGGGAAGTAGCTAACTCACAACTGGACTCGAACTGATATTCTGTATTCATAAGAGAGAGAAAAAAGCAGCAATAAACCCTGTAATCAAGAGCTATCAGTGGAATTATTAAAAAGCCACATTGCTAACAATGAAATATCTTCTGTACTCGCAGACACCCGCTGCACAGACAGGAAATTCTTAACCACCAAATCCAAAGTATTTGTTGCTTTGTCGAGCTTTCCGGGGGCTGGGAACACATGGGCTCGCCATCTGATAGAGCACGCCACCGGAATCTACACGGGGAGCTATTACTTTGATGGAGCCCTCTACAACAAAGGTACCGTACCCAGAGGGACAGGCCACATGCGCGCACACAGCTCCCATCTAAAAGAATGGTCCAAAAGACCAGGTAACTAAAAAAACTGACTAACCACTGAGAATGAGACCCTTCAGTAGCACATGAAACATGAGGGTTGAATATTTAAATGTCACTAACTGTTCTGGGAGGACAGTATCCTGAGGGGATACGATACTTAGCAAGCGCCCAGCGTGGCGTGTTTGCAGCGAGTTGCGGAGGGAAGCCCGGCTCAGCGCACACCCCGCGCGGGGCTGCAGGAGATACACAGGTCCTGGGGGTGGGTTTAATTGACTGGGACGTTCACAACAGTTTTACACCACTATGGGGAATGATTTAGAGCGTGAAAGAGCACAGACATACCATCAAGTGAACAAGCCAACAGCCTGTCTTGTAAAACAGGTTTTAAAGGAGAAAAAGACCACTGGAGAAGTAGAAGGACCATCTGTGTGAAAACACACGAAAGCGGCAAGACAGAAATCGAGATGTTCGACTCTGCAATCCTGTTGATAAGGAACCCATACAAGTCACTGATGGCAGAGTTCAACAGAAAATACGCTGGGCACCTGGGTTATGCCACCGACCACAACTGGCAGAGCAAAGGTAACAGCCGGCACGGCGGGGCTGCCCGTGGGGACAGTTTGAGACCTGTCTTCTGGGCAGGCTGGGACAGGGGTGACACACTGGGATCCCAGTGAGCACTGAAAACTGACTGAGTGGGAGCCGAGTCCCAGCGCGGCCCAGCTCGGTCTCAGCGCACTCACCGTGGCTCTCGGGCGGGCCGGGCTCTCCCTGCGCACCCAGCACCACAGCGGAGGGGAGCACAGTGCCAGGGCTGCGGCCACGAGCACGCAACAACACTGCTGCCATCGTACACTTTGGCACAGAAAACATGTCCAGGTACAGCCCCCCCGAGTACAGCCCATGTGCCAAGCTACATGAGGTGAAGAAAATTTACCCCTGCAGCATGTAATAACCGTGAGAAATCTAATTTAAGATTTGGAGGATTGAGTGGAGCATGACATTTCCTGAAGGAAATTTTACAGCACTGCACAGGTGCTACTGCACTGCAGATAAATAAGGATAATAGCAATAAGGGGACTTGAGATTCAGCGTTCCCTGAACACATGAAACCACTCCAGAATATACCTGCCACGCTTCATGCGTTTGACTGGCAGCCTGGATGGTGTGACTACAATTTCCCCACTGGACACGTGGCTGCATTCCAACTCTGCAGCAGAGATTCAGCTTGCATTTCTCTTCGCACGTGTTTTAGTTACTACAGCTGCAGCTTGTCAAATCACACAGCCCAGGGCGGGGGGGCTGGGAGAAGCAGCACACATCTGGCTGCAGAGGGTGAGGTTTGGAGCGCGGCTGCAGCACAGCTAACGGTGTCTCCTTTCCTGGTTCTCGGTCTCCAGAGTGGCCGGATTTCGTGAACAGCTACGCGTCCTGGTGGGCCTCCCACGTCCTGGACTGGCTGAAGTACGGGAAGCGCCTGCTCGTTGTGCACTACGAGGACCTGAAGCAAAGCCTTATCCCCAAGCTGAAGGAAATGGTGGAGTTTCTGAATGTGACAGTGACAGAGGACAGACTGCTCTGTGTCGAGAACAACAGGGATGGGAATTTCAAGCGATCTGGTGCTAAGCAAAAGGATTTTGAGCCATTCACCCAGGAAATGAAAGATCTTATCAACAGATACATCCTGACAGTGGATGAAGCCCTGAGGGGAAGAAACTTCACAGGGCTGCCCAGAGAGTATGTGCCAAGATGATAGCCTGGTATCACTCTGTTGTGTTTAAAAATAAAATACACTTTTTCTTAAAAAAAAAAAAAAAAAAGAGAGAGAGAGACCAGATCTTTATAGCAGTTAAAGCAAAGATACTTGTGGAGTCTGCTGAGCAGTGCAATTTCCCTCTACTCCTGGGTGTTCTTCAGGGCACTAAGTGCTCCAGAAGGCAAGCAATGAAGGATGGAAATTGGGTTATAAACCAAGGCAAAAAGCTATCAGTGTCTACCTGTGTGTGCCCCTCCCTGCACAAGCGGCTCAGAACTTCTCAGCGGAGCAGCCCTGCAGCGGACAGCCCACCTTCCACCTGCTGCCACCACAGACCTGCCAGGGCTTGCACAGCAACTGTGCTGAACATGGATGGATGTAAAGGAGCAGGGGAAAAACAATTCTTAACGCTGATAAACAATTTTCAACTGATCATTTAAGAAAAATCACAGTATTGCCCACTAGCTTCCTTCTCCTGGGTTGGCTGGTCAGGGCTGCTGCCACAGCGGTGCAGGGGGAGAAGAGCAGCAGCGTGCGAAGGTGCCTGGGGCGCTGGGCACAGAGATGCTGCAGGAGTGACCCCAGGGCTCCGCACAGAATGGCACGGCCTGGGGCCACGGGAGCCCTGTGGGGAGTTGGGCGGCTGCAGATCCCCCCACTGTGGGTAGAAATCCCTGGGTGTCACCAGCCCCAAACAGACCCAACGCCTGGCCCCAAGGCCATGGAGGGGACCCAGAGGGCTGGGGGAGAGCGGGCAGCCAGCCAGGCCAGCAGCACAGGTTTCTGTGCTCCACCCCTGTGCCTGGACAGTCACCGTGGGTCCGGGTGGACACCGGGCCAAACATCACCACGCCTGGTGCACCTGGTGCTGGCAGCGGCCAGGGCCGGGCAGCGCTGAGCAGCCGGGGAGCGGAGACGAGCCCCAGCCCTGCCGGGATCCCACCCGCCCTCTTGCAGCTCTTGCTGCTCTCTGGAGCAGCCCCGAAAGCAACGTGTGGTTTATTTCTAACTGACTGCAGTTCCCCGCGGTTTGCTCCTCCCGCGCTGGGTTGTGCGCGGTGCTGCGGGACCTGCCGGTTCCACGGTCCTGCCAGCGCAGCTCGGAGATGGTGCAGCCGCACAGCCCTGCTGCGGGATGCCTTTGCTCATGTGACATAAGGGATTTCTTAAAACCTTGAGTGAAAAAAGTACTTTTAATAAAATAAGAAATTTACATAAAGAGAGCTGGACTTCCTCTGCATGTGTATCACTGGTGCTTGAAAAAAACAGAGTGTGTGGAGCCCTGCAGGGCTTCCCAGGGGCTGGGCTGGGGACGGAGCGGACACAGAACACGGCGCCCACAGGGCTGGGGCAGCTCCCACCAGGGATGGAACCCACTCATTTTTTTCTGGCCGGGACTGCTACCTGAATTAGTCTGGTTTTAACGTTCTCTCCACAAGTTCCCTATTAGCCTCAAAACCAAACAATTGTCTTACACAGACCCAGCAACCACCACAGATAGTATATAAACACACAGGTATGGAAACATACACACAAAGGGGTTATTAGGGTGCTTACACAACAGGACTACCATCACATTTACTGCAGCTTAGTAAAGAGCAGATTCTTTTTGAAATAGACATTCAAACACTCTGAGGGTCCCCCTGGGCCCCAGTTGCTGGGGGACGCGTCCCACACCCTGCAAAGCTGAGCCCAGCGCACCAAGGGGCATGAAGACCACGCAGAACGAAGCTGCTCTTGGCCTCGCTGACTCACACGCATGAGACCGCAGACCACAAAACACGGACGTTATGAGAATAACACTTCATTATATTGCCTTTCTGGCCTGGCATAGCCTTATAGGATCGGTTAAAAAATATTTTGATCATTCCAAACCTGTAAATGGTGAAAGCAAGGACAGCCTGCAAACTCTCAATAAGGCTATTTAATTATGTGCATGTCCTGTAATGAAGACTCTGGGTGGCTAAAATTAGAACTGGCAAAAATTACGAATATTCATTAGTTCTGTACATGCCAAAAATCATCCCAATTAAAAAAGAAACTGTAGCTAACCAATTCTTAATAGATAAGGTAGAAGGACTGCCTCATTATTTATATGTATTTTTACTATAAAATACATATATGCGTGTTATATCCATTGTACATCTATACACACACGTACATATCCAACTTACTATATGTTCTGGCTGATTTAAGGCCATAGGAATAGACAAGGGCTGCTTAGGCCATCGCACACAATCCTGCTACTGCCTGCATCACCGCATGCACACAGGTTATTCACACAAATACACCGGGTTCTATCTTCAAAAGCAGCTGCAGTACTTTTACCCCTTACTCTCCCAGGAAGAAGGATGCAGAATGTTCTTCCTCTAATGCTCAGGAACCATCTCCAACCGACAGCCTGAACATATCTGTAGCTCTCACTGCCCTCTTTTTTTTTTTTTTTAAATGGCATTGTCTTTTTGCTTAAATAGCCCTTTTTATCTGCCCAGACATGGATCACATCCTCTCTAATGCTCCATCTCACAAGAGCAAATAATCTGTGGGCAGATGACACAATGGTCAGAGCCCAAGACCTGCTCTGGATCAAGGGGACAGGAGGTTCTGAAAAAGCAGATTGTTCCACCCAGTAACCAAATTTTACTGGGACTCCTCTGCTGCATGCCAGGCCAGGGAGTGACATTAGCAATAAATCTACTGAAATCAGTCAAATTAAGTTGCATTTGGGACTCTCTCAGAGCAGAATCCTATTGGTGAACGTCATGTTTTATTGCATCTTTTTTAATGAAACACAGGGGCAGATGAAGAAAACTGCTAAAAACACCCCAAGCAATTTCCGTGCAAGACAGGTTTTCCTACACTCAACAAGCTCTATGCTTATCACACTGAGCTTTAATTAACTGGGATGTTTTAGTCAAAAAAAAAAAGCTATTACACCATTAAAAGTCATGTTTATGTTCACTCCACATACATTTTTCTTCTTATTTTGTATCCAACAGTAGCATATTAGAAACAGAAACATGCACGCAATTCCCTCAAGCTTTCTGTTTTCTTCAGGAAGCTCAGGCTGTGATGAGTCATGAGCAGGGAACCAGAACAAAACAGAGATGCTACATCTGAAAAAAGAGCTTAACACTTGAGTTTTTTAAAGTGAACAACTGTCACAAAAAACAAGTTGGATTTAAGATGCCCCATTAAATTGCAGCTACATTTTTCTCTGCTGCACCCCTGGATTCAGATTACGCCTCCACTCTCTCGTTGAGTCAAAAACCAGCAACGTTTTACCAGACTCGCTGGGAGACGGGAACCACGAGCCCCTCCTGGAAAACCGCGCCACGCGGGAGGGGCGGGGCCTCAGACCAACCGGCCCGCCGGTGCTCTCCACCGTTGTGGAGACGGGGCTCGCGGGGGGAAGGTAGATCCTCCTAGGAACAGGGGACATAAAGACATAAAAAGCATGGACGTCACCAGCAGCCTTCATATGCAACTCAGCCATTCTGCACTGCTTTATTAATTTTCCATTAAACTCATTTCTACTAAAACCTATTATTCACTGCTAAGACCAAGCTACCACTCTACTACAGCAACATTAACCTCCATAAAATAATTAAAGGATGGATTATCAGCATGAGACCTTACGTGTCACCTCTCTGGAACCTAATGTGTCTTTCAATGGCCTAGAATATAATGAGATGTTCAAATATAGAAAGTTGAGTTACTGCTTTTCTCAGTTGTGACATTTATTCATCCAGAAAGATCCAGCTTCTCAACTGCATTACTTATAATTTACTTTTGACCCTGGGTAGTTGAGAATAATCTTTAAGGAGGCTATCCCTTTGAATCTCCTTTTTATATTAGCATTTAATTACTCTAACAAATTTCCAGATGTACAAATTATAATGGACTATAAATCAGCTCTTCCCCTTTGAACCACAGTGCCTCAGAGGAAAGCGTTTTTTAGCCTTCCTTGTACTCAGACCAGCAAATATAGCCCTCTCTCAGCATTTGCTCTTGTTCCTTTCAGCATCTATTTCTTTTCAATTAATGCTTCTCAGGTCAGAAGTTTTTCCCGTTGCAATACTCAGCCTCCCACCCAAACACTGTGGCCCAATTCAATCTGCAGGGCTCTCTGGTGGCACCACTGCGCTATTTTTCTTACAAGTATAGCAACTCGCATGTATGTCCAAGAAAATGCAAGAAACGTGTCAGAAAGTACATCATTTCTGCACATGGGTTGCCGTTAACGGGCGCATACTTCGGACCACAGTATCTGTGAGAGCAGCACAGAGAAGAACAGCTGCTCTTAGCCACAGGAAACAGTGTCAAGCACTCCCATAAATGAAAAGATTAAAGTGCATTATTAAAATGAAATGTTTTATGCAATAGTTAAAATGGTGCGATAGGCCCAAAGGTTTTTAAATGAAATCAATTCTAATTAACGCTATTTCATCAAGCCAGTCTCCCCACCCCGCTGTTTCCCGCAGCGCTGCGTCCCCCGGTTCGGGAGCCCCCTCGTCCCCTCCCTGCCCGGGCAGCCACTGGTTTGGCTCCTGCTCACGCCGGGGACACCAGGCAGGACTTCCCGAGGTCCAAGGCTCATCAAAGCCTTGGCCACATCTCCCGCGGGTCCTGCCCGGTGCAACCAGTAACAGCCGCCTGCCCACCCTTCAGCAGGCCCAAACCTACAGCTCGGTCGTGTGCAGACGGGAGAGGCCGCGTCATTGCGGGCTCTTACAATTATCGAAAAGGAGAATCATTTTCTCACGCGGACCATAGTGGCGAGATCTTTCAAGGTCAGTTCTGCATCAGTGGAGTGGGTCAGAAGAAATACTGCGTAGCTGGAGCAGCTCCTGCATATATGCATTGACTGGATTACAAGCAATTATCATAAAACCACTGCAGAGGCAGAACAAACGATCACAGCCTTTGGTTTTTTAAGATATGTCGCAAGTCTGCATTAACCTATAATGCTTCTAAAATAAAGCACTTAGCACTGCCTTAGCAAAATTATACAGCTCATTTCGTAGAAGAAAATTCATGTCACAATGGATAAAATATACAGATAGGGAAATGATTTAAAGGAAACACCTTGCTAATGACAAGAACATTTCTTTGACGAGTAGGGTTATAAAGCAGCGATCTGAAGTAAAACTGCATCCTCCATGAAGCATCAAATATGCTGGAAAATAAACCAAATCTTCCACGCTGCCTTATCCTATTAAAATGATGTTCTGGAAAAATGTCAAATGTGTGCAAGTACGTGCACGTGTGACGGCGCCAGCAGCGGGTCCGCGTGCCCTGCCAAGGGCCCGGGGGCGCTCCCTGCCCCGAGCCCCCGGCACACAGCCGGGCTCCAGCACCGCGCCCCGGCACACAGCCGGGCTCCAGCACACAGCCGGGCCCCACCAAGTATTTTTTGTTACAAGACTCTGCAGAACATTGGTTTTCTTAGAAACTGTATTTCTTTCACAGTCACTCATTTAAATGGATTCCACTGTGCCTGTTTGATGCCTCTCTTCATTCCAGCACAGACTAAATTAAGCTTTGAAGTTTAGTGAGAAATCCCAATGGCATAAGACTTCAATGCTATTTCCTGAATCCTGGGGAACTAAAGAAAGGGGGAGAGCAAGAGAAAAGAAACCACTCTTCTCTTTTATTGTTTTCTACAGCTTGATCCTGACTTTGAAAATAACCTTAGCGCCTAACTTTATGCATTATTCATATATACAAAAACATGTAAATACAGTTTTCAAAGGTTAAAATAAAACTCCTTTCCTAGACAGGTTACAATCATTTAATATTTTGGCACAGCAACTTACATCATTAATATTAAACAGCATATAGTGGAAAAAAGTGACCTAAAACAAGCATGTACTTTTCTCCTCAGTATGGAACATCTGCACATTGCTCAGAAAACTGGCAGACTACAAATGTGTGTAAGGTCTTCTAAAAGGAGGGAAGAATTAAACATTTTAATTTTGCATAAAACTGCGTAGCTGCCAGTTTTCCACTGACTAAGTATGTAGCTTGTCAAAATGTCTATTTGCAAGGATTTTCCTGGCATAGTAATAGTCTTACAGGATCAAGTAGTAGTAGTATTTCAGCTTTCAGGATTAACAACAACAATTTAGTCCCAGTTAGAAGATAGATTAAGGGTTTGTACTTAATTACAACAACAACAAACAGGATGCACCTGGAGCGTACCCAGTACACGGGTCTGTGTCCTCTGTGCTGCAGAACTCGCACGCAGCTGTTACACAGGGAAACCTGGAGCTGCTGTGAGTTCAGACAGAACGCTTGTCTCAAGGAGCACACCAGCTGAGGGAGTAATCTTTTCTTAATCATTATTGCATTTTACTATAAAAGCCACACACATTTTGGGTCTTTTTTTCCTCTCTCCTCCTGGGGAACTCTCCTGTTGCAGGGACCTGATTCTCAGCTCATGCTCACATAAATCAGAACAATGGCAGAGAAAAGTTGGCAGAGTAACCTGAACCCGGAGAGCAAGAGAAGAGCTCTCACCTTCTGACAGGCCCTCTCAAACGAGCGTGTCATTTAATCACCCTTTTGAGGCCATGGTGCTCCCGAGGCTGAGCAGCCAGGGAGCTCTGCAGAACACCAACCAGCCCAGGGGACCCGCTCTGCCTTCGGGGGACTGCGCGGAGTTCAGGGAGCAGTAACAGCTATAGCGATACTCGCATCGCATTTTGAATCCACCCAGCACATTACTTATATTATTCCCCCCAAAAAATATGGATTGTAGACAGACCATTACTTGTTTTATAGCACATTTGCTACTGAGAAGGTCAAGCTGGTATAAATTAGAAAAAAATGTCTTTCCTATTCAGAGCACTGGGAAAGTTAACTTTAAAGGATGAAATTCACTTTCAAACCAAATGGCAGCACTAGCCTCTTCATTTTCCAGTTCACTAAGGTCAATTTTGAATGTTTAAATTGAGCTGTATTAGTTCAGAAGGACAATAAAGATCAATTTGCTAGCCTGTTTCTCCCATAACATCAGGATCCTCGGTACAAGACGATCCTCTCCCACAGCACCTCAGCTGCAAGAGATATTCCAACAACAGCTCAAGTTATCCATGTCTACTGCTTACGGGGAGAGGAGAAACACCATCACAAGTGGAGTTTAGTCTGCACAACAATAAAAACTTGAAAGCCGAGCACCTCCTGAAGGAAGGGGCAGAGATGTACAAGGTAACTGTGCATCCACTTTCACAGTTCGGTGTTTAAGGGACCCAGACGTGCAGGACCCGCTCGCCCCTCCCGAGCAGCCTCTGAGCGCTTCACCCCGAGGCCGCAGGAATGAGCTGTCACGATTAAATTTCTTCACTGAAGGGTGAAACAGGCCCTAGCTTTAAGCACGCATTTATTTCATCAAATGCTCATTCAGAAAGGAGAGAGACAAGAAGTTCTACCTTTAACAAGTCTTTACCAGCCGTGAACAGGACTAATCCTAATTGCCAGGGACAGCAATCCTGTCAGGCCATCCAGCCCAGAGCGAAGCGCAGGGTATTCCCCCGGGGTCCTAGGATGTCATCTAGCGCTTCGTTCAGTCTGTCTGTGAGTTTTGTGCTGGTGACCATCACCAGTACCTCAGCACCTCTCCAGTTAATTACATCACTAAGAACAATCAACACATCCCACGGCCTGCTCGGTTCTCCAGCCCAGGTCACCGAGAAGCACCAGGACAAGGTACCGAACACCAGGTGCCGAAGGAACATCCCACACCCCCTTCCCGCTCTCGCAGAAACCGCACATGGAAAAAGGCCGCGTTCAAAGCACCCCAAATTAAGAACACAGACTTGGAAAAAGCCCTAGAACTGCCAAAGCAGCATTCATTGAAAAAGATCCAGTAGAGCTCGGAGTACATTAGCTTTACGATTTCACTTTATGGTGGGTGTTTTTTTAAGCAACTGAAGGTGAAGCAACATCCTTTCTGGGCCTGTTTTCTTCCTCAGAGTAATTACATTCATGGATACACAAATTGTCCTTTCATCTCTCATTTAAAGTAGCAGCAATATGAGAGAGTAAAGAGGGTAAATAAACTGAAATCTCAAATTTCTTCTGGGACATGAAACAAATTTTTCTGCTCATATCTATAGCAGCGTTAAAACTAAGTTCTGAGCTTTTTTAAACATAGAGATTCATTACAAACACTTATACAACCTCTATCTACTCCGCATGTACAGCAGGCACAACAAAATTATTTTCAATGTACTTTCTGCATTATTTCACCAAGGACTGTTAATCATGTTTTGTTTGCTATCGCAGTAAATATATGGCCAGTCAGAATTAGAACAGAAGATGCAAACCACACATTGACGTCCTCCGGGGCTGCACGAGAAAGACTCTTGGCTTAGAGGATAACCATAACCCAGCACCAGCACACTTCTTTCAAGCTTCATTTTATCACACCCTGCAAGATATATACTAAATGTAAATATAGCCAAGTTGGAAATTGCTAAACCATTAGCATATATGCAAAATACCTTTAATCAGAATCATGCAGAGTGGGACTTCCAAAACAACTTGTTTCCACAGAATTTTATGAGAACCAATATCACTATTTGTACTCAACCTCCAAAAATGAACACAGGCCTGCATCAACAGCATTCAGAAATAAAAGTTACGTAGTATCAGAACAAAAAATTCTGGTCAATCCTGACAATTTTCTCTCTATTAGGAGCATAATAAAAATTAAAAAAAAAAAAAAAGAAAAAGAGCAGCATGAAAAATGAGAATGGCTTTTATTTAACTAATCTAAGAATTAATTAAAATAAAGATTTGCCGTCAGTTGTGAGCATCAACAAACTAAAACAACATTATTTTAATAACAGCTTACTACATTATTTTTCTGCTAGAATACAATATTGATTGGAAATCCTTGGGATGGAACAAATTGAATATTTGAGCAAATTTAACAACTGTTTACTTACAAACGCAGGCATGTATTGTTTAATTGGAAGTGACTCCATCGGCCACTCCCGGTGCTGGCGGAGGGGCCGGTGCCACCGCAGACCGGCCGCTGAGCCCAGTTCCAGCTGAGGACCCGGCCCTAAGAAGCCGGGGCTGCCGAGAGCCGGGCTGGCAGCCGGGTCCCCACGGGGTCACCCGGGGTCTGCCCCCCCAGCCCCGCACGGGGACCAGAGCAGCCCAGAGCTGGCTGCCTGCAGTGCTACCTTGGGTCGTGTCTCTAACGAGAGAGACACACAAACGCTGTGCTGCTGCCGAGCCGGCATCACGGAAACACACAGAAATAATGACAATATCCAGAGATTAGTGACCCTCCATCTGTGGCTATTGAATTCACCGCACCTTGGACTTAGATTTCCAGATTCCACAGCTACAACTTAATCGGTGTCAAGGTCTCAGGGCTATGAGCTTTTATTACCCTAATTCAATAAAACACTTTTCAACCAGCTTGCTGAGAAAGGAGAGAAAAAAAAAAAAAAAAAATCACACCCAGCAAGAGAAAAATTCATCTTGCTTCTTAGTGTGCGCAACGAAACATTCCAGTCCTGACCCTGAAGAAGTGTCCTTTGCCCCAACAGCACGATTTGGTCTACATGTCTGTTTTGATCAGTATTACCAAGAGCACAGAACAGCCTTCCTGCTTCCAGCAGGGCTGCCTCCAGGTCTTAAAACAGTCAGTGCACATATTTAAATTAGAAACAATGGCACACATGGCTCTATAAATAATTTTCAATGTGTCAGCAACATGCAGAAAGCTCAGAAGGCAGCTAAAGCCTCTGATAGCGTCCACATTCAAATCATTCCTACTTTCTTAGGTTTTATTTCTGTATTATTTATGCTGATTTAAAATTTACTAATATTACCAAGCCTGATTGCAGACTTTCAAATTAAACAAGTATCTGCAAGGTAAAAGGTGATGTAAATTAACAGAACAATACCACAAAATACCGAATTGGCTTATTCTACATGAGCTATGCATAAAACGCACATTTTGTTTTAAACACAGTAGAAAGACCCCAGGATTGGATGGGAGGGCTGGGGGTCCGTGCCCGCCGGCTCCCCCCACGCCAGCGGCTCCCATTGATGGGAGCGCTGGACGGGCCGGGCGCCGCAGCACCCGCCCGCAAACCATGGAAGAAGAAACACAAACATGATCACGTCCACAAAGCTCAAACTCCCTTTGTACCTGCCACTGCCAGGTTCGCAGCCAGCAGCTCTGCTGTATTACTGAGCATTTGGTCCTACAAGTCAAGAAAAAAGAGCAAGGACGTTTTCAGTAGCAATTTGTCTTAACACAGGCTTTAAACCCTCAATTTATTCCTGTCATTGCCAACATTTAGCTTAAGCTGTTGCTCTTTCTCTTTCTTATTGCTAAGAATCCCAAAAGGATAAGGAACTGATACACATAAAGAACTGAACTGCAATTAATACAAGCTCTTGCTAATTTTTCCAACACATAGCTAAAACATTTTAACTCGCTATTTTCTCATTGCTAAGACTCTAGAGAAAATGCTTCTACATATTTATTTTTTCTGCAGGTTGGTATTTATCACCCACCGCAGCTGTGTCAACGTCACGAACGTTTGCAAGCAATGCCTCTATCTTCCACCTTCCCAGAAGTAAATATTTCAATTAAAATGAGATGCAATTTAAATATTAGCATGAGGTTTCCAAACAGATTTAAATAATGCCCCAACTGCACAGTGCCTTGTTCTTGTTTGGTTCATCTTTTTAAAGGGCAACACAAAAGACCAACCAAACAAATTCATGTTCTTTCAACACAACACCATTATCAGGACTAACAGCAGAACACACAACGCCAGAGCAGCTCCCAGGAAGGGTCCGTGCAGGAGGGACCCTCTGCTTCCCCACAGCCAGAGACACCGCGCTCAGCACCGAGCGAGGACCAGGGTCCTGCCAGCCCGGGCGACAGCCAAGAGACCACCCAGCACAGCACGAGCGCCCAAGACAGCTGCATTGCTACTGCTGGCCCCAACACAGCTGAATTTCTAAGCACCACCTTTTTTTAACAAAGTCATTGAAAGGCTTGTTACACTGCCTTAGTGAATCTGAGCCTTTGCTCTGGCTGAAAGCTTTCCCAAAACTAAGCACCAAAAAAGTTAAAACATTTTACTTACAGAGCACGCAGAGACCCAACAAGCCTACAAGAGCCAGTGGTCCTGTGGTTCTTCAGCATTTCCCACTTCATCAGGAGTTTCCTCAAAGCCTCAGGCACAGTAAAAGCACCACCAGGAGCCCCTGCTCACAGCAGGGCAGAAAGCAGGGGCTGCCCAGCAGCATCCCCACAGCAGCAAAACAACCAGCGGGGCCCAGGCAGGGTCCAGCTGGCACAGCAGCCAGAGCTCTGAGCCCCCCAGGACCAGCAGCACCGGAGGGCCCAGCCCCTCAGCAGCTGGACCTCGCTAGCACCTCACTTAGACAACCTGCCCCAGCTGTGAACACCACCTGTTGTCCCTCACCAGCCCCCAGCGCCTCGTTCTCACCTCTGTACTACAACGTGGGGGAGACATTTCTGAAGTGAGTAAATGGTTAATGCTGATGGGAAGAAAAAGGGCAATATTTCCTCCCTGTGGTGACTGATCAAAGGCAGGAGCAGGAATTTTGGCATGGTGTTATTAAGAACAACTCTTGCCGATCCTGTGTTTTGTTAGGGCTGTGTGGCCCTTTCCAGAAGGATCTAACACCAAGCTCGGTCCTGAGGACCATGAGCCCTGGTGCTGAAGGCAAAGCTGTGGCTGCGGTCCGAACAAAGCCAAACGACCCAGCCTGCCAGCACTTCAGCAAAACCAAACCGCAGGAACGTCTGTGTGCGGCGATGCCACGTCCTGTCCTGATGGTCGTAGCTCAAGCCCTACTATTGTCCCATTTTGTTTTCCTGATCTACCTCCACAGCTGTGATGCATCGTGCCAAGGGACAAGGAGAGACAGGACGGGACATGGGCTGACAGCTGAGTCATCAAAACAGAGCCGCGGCCTCAGGAAAGAAAATGTATCGATTTAGTTAATTAGGCCAAGCAGAGCTTTCTCATATTGCCTCATTTTCTCTCAAATTAAAACCAGCGTTTTGAATATTTTTGTCACCGAACAATGTTTTCTTTCTAAGAAGTCATTGTAGAAATAACTGCACTGCTATCTGACAAGCTTAAAGATAAGGGGCCATTCAGTCTCTTTCTGGCACTGGCACATGCTTTGCATTTCCCATTTGTGCTACTAATTCATTAGTCCTCTATATCTGCACTCCATTCAGATTTCTTCCCTGCTGTTTTCCACATAAAGTAGTGCTTTGTATCTTCCCAGTGTCTGTTGACTAAAATAAAGAAAACAAGACTGTATTAAAAA
Organism: Pampusana beccarii; assembly: GCA_013399365.1. NCBI lineage: Eukaryota > Metazoa > Chordata > Aves > Columbiformes > Columbidae > Pampusana > Pampusana beccarii. The sequence continues at coordinate 65,655 of VWYH01008946.1, read as the reverse complement.
AGTCCACGCTGTCCTCTTCTGCTTCAAAAATAACCATGTTTCTTTCTATCCTGAAACCGTAATTCACCACATAGTTGAGAAAGACGCTTTAAAGAAATTATATTTTTCTTTTGTGAAACCTTTCTTTTTATACCTCTTAATTTTTATGTCAATGTGGAAAGGGATACAAATTATTTTCCACATCAGCGAGCAGTTTTAGGAGAATTTGTTACTTTCTTTCGGTAAGAACCGGGCCCAAGAGCAGCGCAGGCGCTGGCTGCAGGGCGGGCTGTCACCAGCGCGGGTGAGCAAGCACCCACCTGCGAGCGCTGCCGGGGAGGGGGGCTTCTCTCCTCATAAACACTGAGATTTTTATCTCCTTCACTTTCCTGCTAAATATCAACACAGCAGCCCATGGACTGTTCACAGGGTGCGAGTCGCACACACCTGTAAACCTTTGCAGGATGCTTTTCATCACCAAAGTGCCTGTTATTCCCTCTCTGTACAGCACTTACACTTGGGGTAGTACTGCCAGGAGCCATCCTGTCAACACCTGAATTAAATAACTTTTAACAAAAGCCATAAATGGTTTTAAAAAGTCATGAGCATGTCTCCAGCAATCGATAAAACAAGCTTGTAATCATGGAAAGGCTCCAACCACAGGAGATGCTCAGGCTGGTCCCTACGAGCCAGGCACAGGCACGCTGAGCATCCTGTGCTCTGCAAATAGACCTTGGGAAGAAGCCAGAAAGCTTACAAAAGGATGACTCCGTTAGTCCCAAGGTAACACAAAGGTGCTATATCATCCATGTTCACCGAGGTACGTTAAAAGGTGCAGCCAACAATTGTTAAAGGGCGAAGAGGGCATTTGGAATTGCATCTGAAGAATACTCTTGAGAAAAAAATCTCCAGCTCGAGGGCCGCACTGAGACATTAATGGAGCTAAACTAACCTAACAACCATTAGGAGGCAACAGCAAAGCAGCAACGACACAGCCTGACCTTCCTGGGACCAAAAATGGCCTTTTTGGTCTCCTCTGAATTTGACTTTAAACTAAAAGCCCATTGTTAGCTCCTCTTCAGTTCCTATAGGCTTTTTGTTCTCCAGATTCTACATCTAGCAATTTTAAACTTTACTTGACTTTCACCTTACATCCTAGTGCACTTTTCACAATGAATCCTAACAGCAATTTCTGCAAAGGAACAGTTTGATACAGAAGTTGAAAGACTGCAGAACCTGGGCTGGAGTCTCACCCTGCAGGTCTATAGGCAAGAGGGACAAAACCTTCCTTGGGATGCTTTGCTTTTAAAGGATGCCTGGGGTATGGTATGTGTATGTATATGTATGGTATGTGTATGTATGTGTACATAGATACACACACTGTATTGAATGACAGCCCCAAATGAAGGCAGATTCTTTGGTACCACTAAAGAGAGATTTTTTATCTCAAGGTGTGCTGGCTATGAGGCAGAAAGCTAGCATTAAATAAGCTCTATAAATTGAAAGGCACAGAAAATTGTTGTGCAATTACTTAAATTCAGAGGCTTTGCATTTCACTTTGCGGCCCATTCTTCCAGCCACATGAGGTCTTCCCAGAAATGAGATCCATTTTTAAAACTGAAAACAAACCTTTTTTTTCTTAAACTGCTCTCAGAAACCTTCCAAATGAAACACAGCCATATCTAGTCCTGCAGACTAATAAAGCCTGCAGAGCCTGAAATAATAAATCTCAGAGAAGAAAGCCATTTCTATTAATAAGAAGAGCATGTTTACTTCAAAATGCAATTATGACCATTTAAATCATGGTATTAGTTGTTTTCCCTGTGCATTTGTAATCAATAAAACAAATTGAAATATATTGATAAGACTCTATTAGAGTTTTATAACTCTACTAGAGTTGTAAGTAAAAAGAGCATCCCCTTCCATTCCTCCTCTTCCCTTCCCATGAAAATTTCTGCTTTCCCGTTCACAAGGGCATGAGCGACTGAGGCACCACTCCAACATCATTTAATTGGTGTTATACCATTGTGATTTACACAGAGCAGCTCCTGAAGTTTAAACTGAGGGAGATGTGCAAGACACTAACACACAAGAGATGATACTGTCTCGCTAGAAAACTAGTTAACTAAAATTAACTCTGTCCTTCTAGCAGTGTCTGAAATAATTTTCTGTCTTTTGCACTCTACAGTTATTCTAGGGAGGCAACAGGTTGAGATGTACAACTACTGTTTTTCTTGTCTTCCCTGTCCACTTCTCACCCTCTTCCAGGGAAAAATAAAAAACTAAGATCGAAATCACTGAGATCCTGTAAAAAATACAAAGTACCATGTGCTGTCACATCACATCTCCAGAATCCACCTGGATGCTACACGAACTCCCACAGCAGGTGATCTACACCAACTCCAACCTGCTGCCTCACGTTTAATGGTTCGTTTTTTCATTAACATATGCTTATATAATGCTGTAGAGCTATTACAAGCGTGTGATTAGAATAGTGAAGACTCAAGAAGCCACATCTGCACTTAAGCCCAGGACCTGCTCTGCCTTTGGCGCACAGCTGACGCAGCGCCAGGCTCGACAACCAGCTCCCCGCTCCTCCACAGCAGGTTCCTGCCCCGGAACGTCCCTTCGGGCCACAAATCATTGCAGACGGATTTCGCTGAGGCATTACTATCTAAAGAATCAATCTTTATATAGTACAGCAATAAACAAATCTTAAACCAAAACTATATGTACCTAAAACTCTTCCTTTGAACTCTATTTTCAAGAAACACTTTCCAGAAACACTTTGGTTACCAGACTTCCAGTGCGCATGTAACTTAAACAGTGAGATGTAGTTAAGTGTTAACCTCTTACTGAAGAGGACTATATATAGCATCCAACAGAAGCACGGATGCCCACGGGCCACGCACAGCAGGAGCCGGTGAACCCTGCCTGAGCCCCGGTGACCTGCTGGCACCCACCCGATGGCAGCAGCTCCCACCACACTGCCCCCCCAGCCCGGATCGGGCCCGCACGCCCTCCTGCCGCTCCAGCACCACCAGGACACAGCACCCTGACCCATCGCTCAGCTGCAAATTAACTCAGACATTCAGTGGAAGCACAGTCATGATGTGAGCTGGCCTCCACTAAAAATTATTTACTCACCTGAGCAAAAGACCAGAGTAATATTTTTGTTTCAATTTTCTTTCAGCTACAACAGATTTAACAACGGCTTTGCATTTTCTAAGACTCCAGAGTTCTTGCATTATTCAGAGGCAATCCTTTCTGTAATCATTCTTCGCAATGAAGAGGTAGCATACAAGATTACCCTTAATGGGGAAAACCAGCACACATCCAACAGCTGATGTACTGGCAGAGCATGTGCTCCATTAGGGCCAGGGAATACTTGCAGTCACTGGAGATGCAACTGAGTGGGCTTTACCTTATACTCATTATCTCTGTAATATCTGTATCAGATCCATTTAAGGCAAGAGAAGAATTAGCAAACATAATAGGGAATCACAGCCAGAGTTAATAGTCCCTGGGGAAATCTTTTTCCAAATGGCTTGTAGTAGGAGGTGAGACTTGTGAGATAAGGGGCAAATAACCAAGACTATCTTGAGTGAAATGATTTTAAGGAGAGGCTTTGGGAACATCGACCTGGCTTCCTTATGGACTGGTTCCCACTCTCATGCCTCAGGGTGAGAAGGAAGTGGGGGGAACCCTCCCTGGCAGCTTTGAAAGGTCTCTGTCCTCCCCAGGAGACACATCCGGCAGCATTTCTCTCTGGTCCTGTGGTCCTTCTACTCTTTATTGAAAATATTTTGCTTTCCCCTTCTTCCATACAATTAAATTTACAGTAGTGAATTGGCATGCAAAACTGCCCTCTTCATACACATTTTTGTCAAATTACTCTATAATTAGTACTAACATATTGTACTTAGAGCTTTTACTGTGCTTGACGGTTCCATCAACATAACCTTATTGTGATCTATAGCAGTAAGGATAACAATTAAAACGGTATTACTCAATTTTAAACAGCCACTGACAAGCTCTACCCACATTTACAAGCATCGTTTCAATTGAGTTTACCCACATCCATAAAGTCTATTAATATTTCTACACAGGCTTTTTGCGCTGCTTTCCCTGTGTATAGGGCCACCCCCATGGTGGCCAAGGGCAGCTAGAGGGACCTGAAAACCGACGGCAAACACCGACTGCAGTGTTCTTTTCTCCTCAAACAAAACACACAGACTACACCATTTACCACTTTACAAGCTGGATTTGACCACCAAGGACTTGAAGGGAGCTGTTATATTTGGTAAATGTGTCAGTGTTTAAAGCCCATGCCATCAAAACCCACCATAAAATAATTGTAATATTAGCATTTTCCCCAGCTGTTGGAAGCTGCAGCACAGAACACGCTCGTGCAGTAGTGAGCAGATGGCCAGTATGAAATTTTATGTTGTGCCTGGCCAGATTTATATGTCAGAAGGGTGGAATAAATGACAGGCTCTAACAAATGACAAAAACATGGGTTAAGGTTTGCAAAAGCATTTCTCCCTGCATTTCCAGTGAAGCTAAGGGTGGTGTTGAAACTTTTCAGGGAAACACTGAAGCCTCCTTTGGCCAGAACGGAAAGCAGGAGAGAGGCCCAAGCAGCCGCTGGGAGGACCACGCTGCGCGGCTGACAGCTTGGACCAGGGCAAGAGCCCCGCGCTGCAGAGCACCAAGCAAATACCACAGCCAAAGAGCGGCCGACCCACCAGGGTCAAGCTTCTAAATAATTTTATGGCCTATGTTGTCTAAAATTAGGTGCAATTTCAGGTCCCTTGGCTGTTGGGTGCCCATCTGGAGACACTGTACCAGGAATGCTTGGTGCTGCTCCACCTCTCAGTCGCCACAAGTGAGGTGCCCCTGGGCCCCAGCAGAACACAGAAGCAATTCCTCTGCTGGAATTACATCCAGTCACATGTACCTGTTCCTTAGAGCATAGGCCAAGATTTAGCCCTTGGGTAGAAAGAATATTTATATATCTACTTCATACAAGGCGAGTGCAGGACCCACCATAAATAGGTAGCTTAACACTAAAATTACTTTCAGAAATGAAGTGTTCCATTTTTCATATGGAAAAGGAAATCCATTTGAATACTAACAGCATTCATCTTTCCCCTCCAAGCAGTGTTTCAGATGTGTAGTCTGGTACAGAGGAGCGGGGCAGGAGGAGGGGTAGAAGTGACCTCAATTCTGACAGTCACATAATTTTGCAGTTCAGAAGTTATTGGAACGTTTCAGAGCATAATGCCCAACAATTTGCATTCCAGATACCTTCCACACAAACTGAAGTATTGCTAAAGGTTGCATATCCTAGCTTTAATGCTTTTGCCCTTTTCTCAAATTAGCAAAACTGTCAAGCTCTGATGAGATCATATCTTTGACACAGAGCAAAATTATGGTAACATTCATGTGTGATCTTATCCAGTACAACTCCTATTTCCACAGAATTAGAAAAGGAAAGAAAGTCTCATTAAACTATATTAAAGAATGTGATACTCACCTGCAGCTATAGGAATACATTTGAGCACTATATATCACATCCTGTGGAAAGAAAGTAGAAAATGAAAATTCAAAAGCAGCAACAAGGATCTAAGCAATCATGTAATACAATCCCAGCTACAATTTAGTGCTGATTATAATTCTAGGTTTGTAGACATAACTGAAGGAAACCAGATGAAGTTTGGGGGACTATTTCCACATCTATAATTTAAAAGGGTGCCTATAGCAGCTGAGGATCTGGCCTCGTTTGTGAGAGGCAGTGCTTGAACAGGGTATTTTGCCTATAGTTTGGCAGTGTCCACAACACACTGAAACATCCTCCCACTTCCTCACGGGGAAGGATGATGAAGAGCAGAGAGGAGCGCACGCTCCGCAGGGACGGCAAACCCGGCGTGCGGGGCCCTCCGGCCGCACAGAACCAGCGGTGACCAACCACGCTGTCCTGGCCGCTCAGCTCTTCACAGCTCTGCAAAGCGGCAGAGCTCGGCTCCCGCTGGTGTTCGTACCAGCCAGGCGCTGATCAGGCCAGTTATTGATCTCAATAGGCCTGAGATCTCCCTTTAAACAGCCGTGCAACTGAAAAAAAAGACCTGGCTGCAGAGGAGGGGGATGCACAGCCCTGCAGAGCTGCTGCGGTGCAGCCGCCCCCCGCTCTGGGAACCGCCGGCCTTGGGGAGCGTGGGAGAGCGAAACATCTGAGCAATGGAACGCTCCCCTCAACACCTCCCAGCAAAACCCGCCTGCCATTCAAGATTTTTGCAGTTAGAAAGCATGTAATTTCCCACTTCTTGTGCATAAAATTGGGAGGCAGGCTTTCCCAATCCCCTGCATCTTCGCTATTAGCCTGCTGTTTTCACACAACCCTCTACATGCCAAACGATTCCGGCTGCACGTTCCCCATGCCCAGATCTGAACTGCCACGCAGTAATTGCAGGGTTGGGAATGAAAACATTACTCAGCTCACCATGACTGATGCCTCTCCAGAACAGAGGAAACACAAGCCAAGCACCCTCAGCTTGCGCACGCAGACGTGCAGATGGTTTGATAAACAAGGTGCTCCTGTCTTACAGAGCCTGGATGGTGGCGAAGGGCAGCTGGTGGCCAGCGCTGCGCAGAAGAGTTCTGGTGGCTTGTGTTGCACTCTGACATCTGCGTAAGAACAGCTGGGAAGGGAAAAAATAAGCAAATGTGACACATGATTTAAACATACGCACACAAAAGGAAAGACAGCAGTTATATTTTCTTATTACAAGCCCCTTCCAAAAACTGTGGATGAGAAATTCATGTTCTTCTTACGTGAGCCCATGGAAAAGGAGAAGTTAAAAAAAAAAAAAAAAAAAAAAAAAAAAAAAAAAAAAAAAAGAAAAAAAAAAAAAAAAAAAAAAAAAAAAAAAAAAAAGGTGGTTTACAAAGGAAGGCAGAAAAATTTTACCGGGAAAAAAGTTGTCACAAGATCCAAGGTTTTCAAAACTCTGACTGAGCGTGGACTAACCTTGTCGCATACAGCCAGCACAAGGTGGAGCTTTGTTAGTCCTTTATAAAGGCCAAGTGGCTCTTTTCGCGTGCCTGAGGCAAAATTAATTACCACTTCTGAAAAATCAAGGTGGTGTTCACAGACTCACAGACATGGCACTGGCATACAAGACTTAACATTTATGGAAAACTTGATTCAAAAAAATAACCCCATGCATTTTGGGGAGAAAAAGAGAATTCCATTAGATATATGTTCTCAATGATGCCCTGATGCAGCAAACTGTCGAAGTCGGGCACGCAAACCATCCTGATGGCTGAAGTTAAAGCTGAGCTCATCTTGCTGGGCCGGGGACAGATTTACTCGCAGGGTGCCAGCGCGGGGACGGCCAGGCCCCTTGTCATGGGATGTTGGATGGGCTCCATAAAAGTGGAGCCAGTAGCCCATATATTTGCTGTGCTCCGTGTCAGCCCTCATCGATCCCTGGCTGCTCACAACGCTGGAGTTTTACATATTCAGTTATCGGGGGAGAACATTTAAACAAAAGCCGGAAATAGAGTACAGACGAGAAAACTGCTGATATATCAAACCAGGGCAGATCTGAAAGCCACTCGCTATATTTATTCCCAGTTGTTTACTATGCATTTATAGAGATAGCACTTAATATGAAAAGTTGCACTCCACTGAGAAGACAGCCACCACAACCTTTTAAGTTTCATAACCTGTCTTGTTGAGAAACAGATATATATACATATATACATATCTCCAATCTGGAAGAAGACAGACCAGGTGAAAGCCATATCTAGATACTGAGAGCAACTTTCTGAGACAGTACAGGAATACAAAATAAGTAAAAGTCCATTAAAGTCTAAGTAAGGAACACTCTGCGGCCCTGCTGGCACAACAGAGGGATGTGCAGGAGCCACCACCTTTGCAACAGCTCCCAGGAGGAGGCACGTGTCCTGCGGTGTGAAGGAACCGAGCGGTGCATTTCTGTGACAGGAGTCGTTGTGGCCCTGGTCAGGCTAAAAACGGTTGAATACAGAAAAAATCTTCCCTTTTCGAGCTCATCACCTACAAATTGAAGTTTTGCTCATTCCTCATAGAAAATTATATTTGTGTGCTGAGCATGGTTGGCAATCATTTGATGTATTAAGCTCAGTCCCACCTCAGCTGGTCATGGAAGCTTTCCACGGCCGAGGCAGAGACACTTGCACGAGTCCAGCTCTTTGTCTGGCCTATTACATTAATTGGAACTGATGTGGTGGAAGTTGCAGGAGGATAATCCATCACACCCTGTGTGAATGCTGCTGCTCAAATGGGCACTGATCTGCTTTCAAAATGTCTTACTTTAATGTGTCTAGTGATATTTTGTTAAAGAGACATCCAGTATTTAATGCTCTTCATCTTTCAAAAGTGAGCAAATACTTGTAATTAAATTAATTATGATAATCATGCAGGTATCTCATGTGTGCTGTAAGTTGCATTTTGATTTCCAAGACATTGTCTCCTAGAAGGACATAGTTCATTCCTTTGTTCTGCACTACTTTTGATTACAAGGACAGTGAATAATTAATTTTGGCACTATTACAGACCCGTAAATCGCCCCAGGAAAACAGCATGTTGTCCCTGCGGGCCGGGCCCTGGTGAACCCCAGGAGACGAGAGCAGCAGGAGCGGTTTGTCAGGAAAGTGATCTTAAATCACGCGAGAAATGCCAAGCAGCTCTCGGTGCACTTTTACCTTGGGGGTGGGAACTGCAATTTCCATTTCAAAAGCATTTCCACAATTTTAAAGTAGGTCCTTCCCATTAAGAACAAAACTTTATGTTTTCCTTTGAATTTACATGAGACAAATTCAGGCCATTCCTAACAGCTGAGTCTTACCGAGCAGTGGAAAATACACGTACATTTTCTGTTAAAGTATTCCAGGTCCACCTGTGAAAGGAATAAAAACTCTCTCAGTGAAGACACTTTGTGGATTTCTGCAAACAGGACGCTGCCTGATGGGTTTTCTTTCATGAGAATTTTGTCTAAATCAGGACGGCTGCTCGAGGTCCCAACCAGGCAGAGTTGGTTAAACTGGAAGAGCGGATAAAATACAAAGTAACACAAACCAGGATTACGTGCAGGTATTCCCAGAAATAAAAGCAGAAAAGTCAGCACTCAACCTGTTTCCCTGAGGATGCTTCCTGAAGCCTTTTGGGAGGGGTTGTTAAGGCAAGAAGACTGGAAAATAGCTAAAATGCCACTTCGCCCCCTCTAGGAAGACCAGACGGGCGAACTGCAGGTGAGAGTGGGTCTCTCGCTCCAGCTGCTCGCTCCCCAGCCCTGGGAGCTCCCCCCCGGTTCCCCAGCACCAGCACCTCGGGCTGCCCGGGGAGTGGAGCCCCCAGCGCAGCTTTGCAGGGCTGGCAGATTTCCCAAAGAGCTTCTGCCTCCTCCTCCTCGAATGGTGCAGCTCACAGTCGCAGCAACAGCTCGAGGAAGCGGGAGAAACAATAAAGCGGATTCTTCAGTTAGAACAGCCCAGATCTCACACCATTACTGAGCAGCGAAAGAAAACAAATGGCTTTTAACTGATGCTGGAATTGCAGTGTCCTCACATTGCTCACTTTTAATTTCTGAGTTAAGAAGTCTCTCTTCTTAACAGTCACTCATGGTGACTAACTTGCCTTCTGCTAGTCCCATGAGGTGCCCAATAGCCAAATTATCATTTCTTTATTCTTCAGTAATAGCTGGACTCCTTCAAAGAAAGACCTCAGTTCAGGGAAGATCACGAGGAAGTTTAACGGTACATTAAATTATGCTGAATTACACAGGAATTTGCATGGATTTGCATTTTACATTTATATTAATGCCAGATGAGTTCATTATGATTCATCTAACAATAATGAAAGCTAAAGGAATTAGTAATGATCATGATATTACAACTATGCCATAATCCTGGCTCTGCAATTTCAGTCTCCTATTTTCTACAAAGGCACAGAATTGGTTCCTGTCACTGGAAACGTTGACATTGTCCTGTAACCATCCTGACTCATGTCTAACTTTCATGAGACCTTCATGGGTTTTCTGTGGACATACAGCTTGAAGTCTTTCTCAATTTTGTCCTTCCAGAGCTCACACTATCTGAAAGATCACCCGTGGTCCTTTCTCATTTGTTGATTTTGCTCTTTCCCCTTTCTCCCAGGGGATCACCAGCACCTCGCACCAGCTCAGCCAGCACATGAGCGTGTTCCTCTCGGCCTATGAGGAGAGGAGAAGAGAGGAGGAGGAGGAGAGGAGAACAAGGGCTTGTCGCTCCTGCCCACAACCTTCCCTATCCCTGCCGTTCCTCTCCAGTTCCCCCTACTCCTTCCTAGCTCTTTAGAAAGAGGGACTGAGGCACAGAGCAGACTAGAAACTGAAATGATTTTGTAAAAAAATCTGATTTGTTATTTTTTAACAGCAAAATTCAAAATTTGAGACTACAGAGATATAAATGGTGGGTATGTATGGAATCAAACCAGACATTTTTTTTTCCTGATTCAACTTAAATGAATTCCTCAGATATTGACTTTCTTAGAATGTAAACGGGTCTTCTGGCAGTAAAAGTGTGACTTAACTTGCTGTCAGTGTTTTATGATAACATCTTCACTCCCATAAATTTAAAGGATGTGGTCTAAAATTTGCCTTAGGTAGGAACATAGTTTGAAAAAACCTCTGAAAAAGATCCTGTCCTCATAACCCCCATAATAGCGATTCTGTTCCACATCTTTTGCTACATTATTTTGCTTTCTTAATGCTGCTTTAAACCCCTTTGGCAGGAACAGCTAATAACAGCTTGGAAAAATTAATATGTATGTTAGACAGAAACATTCAATTGTTTCCATGGATACCAGCGCAAAATCCCTTCTGTGATATGTCTTGCTGCAAAACATTTAATCAGCAGCAAAAGAAGCCAAATACCTGCAAAGTGGAGAAAAAGCTTAAAAAATCCTATTAGACCGCTGAGGACCTTCCCCTGGCCCGGGCAGCGACGCGCACCTGGCGTCTGACAGTGCTGCTCTTGGTTTATTCGGGTTTCTTGTTTCGTAGCACCCAGGGCTGCCTCTGCTCCACCGCGCTACGTGCTGCGGGCACAGCTGCCTTGTCTCTCCAGATGGGGCTCGCATCTCGGGGCGCTGGGAGACCCTGGATTGCGCGGAGCCAGCAGAAAGCAGCGCAGAGCCGGCCCTGCAGCCACACTGCACCGGCCGGGCCGCACGGACCCAGCGCCGGCCACCGGGAACGATCTGCCCGTCCTTCGCTTCCCCCACCACCGACCCCCCTTCTGCTGCACCTCCCGTACCTACAAAACACTCCGAGATTGGTGGATAGGAACTGCAAGAGATAGAGAAGCATTCTCCAAGAGAAAAACTGCCTATACGGTTGCAGTTATCTCAATTAAATTATGTCCTGGAGTGAGTGCTCAGTTATTCTGACAGTGGTGAATTTCAAAATTAATTTGATTTCCTTTTGCTGGGCAATATCTCCTCCCGGGCTGGCAGCTGTTCTGAACTGGACGCTCTTTCCCTCGCTGTTATTTCCCTTCTCCTTGGCACCACTAACATGAGCGCAGAGTGCTTGAAGCAGCAGAGTCTCCTGCGGGGGCCGCTGGCCCCAGCCCTGGCCCCGGAGCCCCCGGACCCGCCAGCAGCCCCCGCTGCCCCTCCCCGGGCCGCAGCCCCGGCAGGGCCGGCTCAGGCTCCTGGGACAGCCCTGGCCGCACATCAGCGCAGACACCACTGCTGGTTCAGCTGAGCATGGTGAGTGGCACTTGACAGGTTATTGACTTGCACTGATACACTTTATTAAAAATCAGGGGCACCAAAGCTCTCAGCTCCTTACTGGAGTGCAGGCTTGTTAGGAAAATTCAGTGATATGAAAATTCTTACAGTATCCAGCAGAAACAGTCCTTCTGAGACATTCAGAGTAGCAAAAGGTTAAATTAAAACTTCCCTGCTGCAGCATAATCAGGAGATGGCCAGGCAGTCTTCATGTTATCGTGCTGTGCACGCTTAAATTAGAATAGCGAAGCGGATTTTATATATATATAGCATGAAGATATTATAATACATAGACCTGCTACCTCTCTCCAAATGGCCTTCTTTTCCACTTCCGACTGAGTCTGAAACTGTTAGAGCTTGATTCAAAGCTCACTGAAGAAAACTTGCTTTTCATATCAGAAAATGGGCTTCGTATGGCCCTGCAGTCCTCTCTGAATGCTGGCAAAATGCTGGTTAATGACTAGTGACCAGGAGAAAAGCAAAAGCCCTCACAGATGCGTCTATTCAGTTGCAGACTACAGGTACCATTCGCATCATGGATATGACACCATTAACAGCTGCGATGAGCAGTCTCTGAGAACGGGCAAGGGCCAACCACAACCAGTCTGTGCCAGACACCTCCTGCACCTGATAACTGGTACAACAAACTTCAGCAGCAGGTGCCAAAACACGACCCCGGGAGAGGAGCAGGGCTCTGCGGCTGCTGCGCAGCCGGAGCAGAGACCCCAGCGAGTCTCCTGTAGGGATGACCGTGACCACAACCACAACCACAACCATCCCTTCCCTCCTCCCTGCAGCCGGGCCACTGCGGGTCAGGGTCAGCACGGCCCCGCACAGAACGTGCATCACGGTGCACACAGATTCACAGACCAAACACGTGAACTGCACCCGGAGCACGTAGCTGCTCATACGCTAACCACGTGGAGCATTTTCTACGTGCTATTCTATGTCAGCACGGAGCCGGCTGGCGAACCCAGCACCACAGCGGGCGCAGCTGAGCCCCAACGGGGACATCTCCTCATGGTCTGCAGAGCACAAACTCGGCCGACACTTCAGCATGCAGCGCAGCTTGGTCTGCAGATTTGTCTAACCCCAGCACGGGAGCTGAACAGTGTCAATAAACAATTAACATGCTCCCAACCAAGCAATTAAATCAATGGCAAGTGGGGAATTCCAGCAGACAATGCAATTACTCTATTAACTACAAAAACTGCTGTAAGAAACTACTGCAAGGAAGGAACACTAAGGAAAAGCCGGGGCTGTGTGCTTCAAGACTTCCGTCTGTGGGCTGGCATTTCTGGTCTTTCCTCCACACTTCTGTCAAACGAGGGGCTGGGATGAAACTCTCCCACCAGTGGGGAGCAGGAGCCAGCAGCCCCACGGACTCGGCACCGCAGAGCGGCCAAACCCCACTCCAGCCTGCGGGAACAGCGAGTCCTTGAGCCGGATCAGCGCCCTGACACTTCCCACGGGTCTCTCGTGCTTCATTATGAGTCACGTTGCACATCCTGCTTGAACTACTGAGAAGAGCTGCTTAGCTGGGAAAATTCAGAATCCATCCGCTCATTATGCAAGATAAAATAACTCTCACTTCAACAGGAGCTGACATGGAGCCCAGAGAAAGAGCAGATCTGTGAAACGGGGGCTGTTTGATCCATGCTTTGCTGGCTGTTATACCAGCTCCTCTCAGGAGATGAGAAGGAATATTAGCCACGAAATTACTTTCCAGTTAGTTCAAGCTGTGTTTTGCAATGCTGATTGAGGTGGAAGGTGACAGAAACAATTGCTAAATATCAATAACATTATGTACACAATTAAAATGCAGCCAAGAGTCTTTTAATACAAAACGAGGTTGTGAGCCTGTGCAGGGATTCAGTGATGTTGCTAGGTTAAATCTTCAACTCAGTGGAATATTTGAAAAACGTAATTTTTGCCTCCTCCTCTAAATCCCTTTTAATATTCAAAATTGCCTTCTCTGTGAGAGATTTCCAGCTCTGAAAAGTTGTTTGAGCTAAGTAGCTAAGGATTATCTCTAATAAAGCACTGTTATTCAGGACAAATCTCTATAGACATGTTTACTAAATAACTCTGATATTTTACAGAATAAGTTACACTAATTACAACCACAACAGCAACAAAAATAGGTGGTGAAATGTTTCAGTCATGGCCATGATAAAGAAAAAAAAAACAATCAATGTCTTCTAATGGTGCCTGCAGGCTGCTGCGAGCAGGGTCAGACTCCTCGGGCACTGCCCGCGGCTGCGGTGCCTCCAGTGCCTCCAGTGCCGCTGCAGAGCCGGGACATCGCCCCAGAGCGTCCCCAGCACACCCCGGGACACGGCCCTCCCGGCACAGCACCGCTCTGCCGAGCAGGACCCGCCCCGGCCCTGCGCCGCTGTTCTCTGTCCTCAGACTCACGTTCCCACTGCCCCGGACACCACACCGGTGTCTGAAGGGGCTCCAGGGCGCACACGGCTGCGGGGACTCCGGAGGTCCCAACAAGAGCTGAAACAGCACCCGGTAAAGTGGCGCCAGAGCCTGACACCGCTGTTTTCATTCTGCAAAAGCGTGCAGAGTCGCCTGCCCGCGCAATGCAGCCCCCTTGGCACGCAGGTGGCCATAATGACAAGTTACCGAGGATGCTGTGACTCAACGGAGCCAGGCTTCTTCACTGCTTAAGCTATTTGCAAAGCAGATGTTTCCTGTGTGTGATTATTACACTGGTAAGCGCAGAACAGAGTAGGGAAGGCAGATGTTATCTTGACCTCTACTTGCAGGAGCACGATGGCTGATTTTTATTTCTGGTATATAATCTGAAAGTATTCATCAAGGAAAAGCTGATGGAAAAAAGGACAGCAGCAGTGATAGCAGCTGTACCCAAAAAAATGTTTCTTTTTGTTTGCCTGAGTAATGAATAAAGAGGAGAACAAGAAATGACCTTGAGCTCCTTCTACCTGTTTTTGCATTTATGTACTTTATTTCAGTTTTTCCTGTTTTCTCCTGACTTCCTGCCTTCTCTGCACGTTCAGAGCATCTCAGGACACTCCACTCAGCACCGATGCCACAACTGACATGCAGGGAGCTGCCTGGGATGTGAGCCACCAGCTTGGGACCTCGTCCAGATCCCACCACGCATCTGTCAGCAGATGATTTCCAAGATTAGCAAGTCGCTGGGGGCCTCCACGCCCTGACCCAGGGGCGCGGTGGCCGGGGATGCAGAGGAGCCCTGTCCCAGCCCAGCAGCCGCCCCGTCCTGCCCCCGAGCCCCCGCCGCGCTGACGGGAGCAGCAGTGGCCGCACTGCACCAGCAGCACCTGCACCTTCCCTGACAACTCATCTGGGGCCAGGGGGGACAGAAACTGCTTCTCAGGAAGGTTTCTGCCCACCACTTTCAAACCCTTCCATAAGGTCTCCCAGGCACGCTCCTTTCTGCACAAAGAGGGGTACCACAAACCACGAGTCACCACTGACAGTATTAATTAACACGTTGATTTACCAGCATCTGTGCTGCAGTACTGCTAAACAACATCTGCATAGGGGACCCCCACTCAGGAGCGGCTGCTGCCGTCACTGTGCCCCTGCCACCCGAAACCCCCTCGCTGGTGTAAGCACCCGTCCCACCGCACAACAACACGGTGCTGGGGGCGCTCAACAGGACGGGCTGTGACACACGCGGCTCTCAGCGGGAGCTGCTCCAAAGCCTAACGAGAGACAAAAAGATCTGGTTTAAAAAAAAAGAGGATTCCAGCCAGCACAAGGTCAACCAAGTCAGCGTTCCTGTCAATGTAATGAAGATGGAGTGAGGCAGATTTAGATACGAGAGAAGCGTAAAAGCAACTGCTCAGAGCAAAGATGACGCCAAGATTTCTGGTCTCGGGACTCTGGTGAAGGTCTAAATCTGGAGAAGCCAGAGGAGCCGCTAAAGCTGGCAAGAGGAGCAAGTCTTTCCTCATTAGCAGTGGGACAAGATGGATGCAGCCACAAGGACTTCAGCGGGACGTCACCTGCCAGGAGGTGCCCGCAGGGTCCCCAGCGGCTGCTCCCCTGGCTGCTCCTGCGGAAAAGGAGGAAACCGTCTGCAAACACCCAGTGCATCGCAGACAAGCCATGCACGGTCACTGAAAACGAAATGATTCTGCCTGAATTGTCTGCTCAGTTTCAGAGCTCACGCACCAGCCCAGGAACATCCTGCTGGGTATTATCTGCCCCGGGTCCGACGTGTTTAGCGATGAACCACAATCGCTGTTGTAGAAGGGGAGGCACTTAGCAACACCTCCAATTAAAAATTTCAATTGTCTCAAATAAGCTCCCTAATATGGATTTAATAAAATTGCCTTTGTTAATTACATACCCATTTATTGTTAAAAGAGCACTAAAGATTTCATAAGAGACAAATCCAGATGTCTTCTAATTAGCCAAAAGCTGCATGCAGGGTGAAATTCGTGCCTGTGCTGGCCGGCGTTGTCTGACGCAGAATCTGACTGGAGGCACAAGTGCTGTGCTGGTCTCGATCTGACCTCATTGCACAGAAGCAGACTTCACCACAAATGCATAATGACCTTTTTAATCAATACTAGATACTTGCAAAGAGATTTTTTTCAAATCAATTTAATGCTTCACCTGCAATTCAATACCAATGTAATTAGATCAAGATTATGCACATTCAACTATTACTCACTTTGCTGCTACTCAGACACATGATATTTGAACAGAAGAAAACAAAACTTCCCTTCAAAATATGAATGTAAATGCTAAATTCTGATGGGTATTTTGTGGAGGACCATTTTTAAACATTTTACATGTGTGTATTCATTTGCAATCAGGCTTATCAGATATTGCTGGGCGTCAGTGTTTGCTCACAGTCCTGACAGCAAGACCAGGAACTGGAGGAATCATGGATCTCTAATCTGTCTTCCTTCCCAAGGCTAGGCCAAGAAAATATTATTTACCTTGACTTTTAAAGGTCTAGACCACCTGTTGCAGAGCTCTCTGGGCCAAGAAGACTTTTCCACCAAGCAAATAAGCATCTGTGCATCCCCTCATAAATACTATTAATTGCTAGTATTACACAGCAGAATAGCTATCACTTCTTGCCTGGCATTTTTTTAATGATCATTTGATTTGGTGAATCAATATTTGAAAGTAACACATCTTATTAAATAATCGTAATAAAATTGCTTGAAAACAGGGGAAGGAGAGAAGACAAAAGAACACACAGGGTGCCCAATTAGCCAAGACGTCGGGAGGAAGGGATGGGCGCTGGGTCGAGCTATTTACAGGCACTAAGGGCCTGGATGGCTGGGCCAGAAAATAAAGCTGAGAAAAGTGAGCTTCTTATAGTGTAATTAATGATACAGAACTAGTTGTAATATAGGAGCGTCATGTATTACTTCTGTAAGATACTTGCTGTAGTGATAACGATAGGGCATCAATTACCCTTTTACGTTTCTTTGACTCTGGTGGGTTCATTTTCTTTGCTTGATTGCCTCTATTTTAAATTACTCAGCTGAATTTAGAGTTCCTAAGCAGGATTAAGAGCCCACAGACACCCGGCAAACCCACCAGGAGCCCTCCCAGCCCAGCAGGGCACCCCTGGGCCCAGAGCCGAGGGTGCAAGCACCGGGGAGCGCAGGGGCTGCCCCGGCCAGGGAAACCCCAACCCACGTGCCAGCTGCTCCTTGGGCCACATCATTCACTGACCTAAGAGGGGCCTGACCTGTTTCAGAAGAACACACTGACGAGCCTAGATCGCTTACATAATTTTGAAGGTTTCGGAGTAGGTGCTCAGGAAGGACGGATGTTTCTGAACTGGCACCTCTGTCCCCAGCACACACAAGCAGAGGTGGTCTCACTGCAAAGCACAGTGACTTTATTTAGACCTCATGCAAGTGAAATTTAGTCACATTACTCCAAGCAAGCAAGTATTAGAAAAGAGAATTTTGACCTGAATAACATCCAAAGAAAATAGTATTTGTGAAACTGAGAACCATTCAGAATATGACTAGCTCATGTTAACATAAAAAGAACATGCACGGGAAAAAAGAAAGAGGGAAAGCAAGCAAGCTAGAGAGAAAACTTGATATAAATCAAGTCTAAGCACTCCACCAATCACCAGTTCTCTAAATCAAGAAATCTGGCAGATTTTCCAAGTGAGAATCAATCTTCCTGTCTTTGCAGTAAATACTGTAATCCTTTTTCCAGCACAGTATGGAAAACATAACTGTCACATTCAAGATTTATTGAAAAATATGCTACCAGACTGTTTGAATGTTGCAGTTCCAAATGTTTTTAAACAAGGGGTCAGAAGAGTCAGCATGGCTCAATCCTCCCCTTTGCACACCTTCACACCCACAGCTCCTAACACAGCCGCAGCTACACCCTGTGTTTGCAGCCCGGCCCCTCGGTCCCCCCGCAGCCCTGCAGCGGTGTCACTGCACCAGGTGAGGGGACTCGAGGGGATGACACCTTGTAGGACCGTGCTGGGACACTGTGTAGGGGAGAAGCCGCCACACCCGCACAGTCACATCGACGCTGCTGTTGAGGAGGGTCCCGCACAGACCAGGCTGACACGGGAGCACTGGGGATGAGCGGGGTCCCCAGGCTGAGCTGCCTTCCAGCTTTCACAGCACATATTCAAGTAGCTTAAAGGCTGGACTGTGACTCAGAGTATCAGACATCCCAGCTTTGGCGCTGCCCTCAAGGGTTTTTAAGCATAAAGAGGACCAGCAAACCTTAGGACAACATCATCCCAACATGCACTGGAGAGGATGCAGGTAACTTGCCCACAGCCACACGGGGAGCCCATGCCGGTCCCTTATGGGCTGCGTGCACGGCCCCCAGCAGAACAGCAGCAAACCGGGACTGTGCCAACACAGATCCATTCCCAGCACAAATCATCACATAAACATACGCCCATATCCTGCATTTTCCCCTGCAGTAGTGGGACTCAAATTTCTGCCACTGCAAAGCTTTGAGAAGGGCAGCTGCAAGTAGAGCTTCTACAAAAACAAACTTGGCCCCGGATGTCCTCATTACAAACTTTCCACAACTCAGAGCAGATTCACGTTTGCTTACCTTACTCCCCATCTGTCAAGCACTTTGGACCCCGGCACCTCACACAGCAGGAGTGTTTTTTCAGGCAGGCTGGAGGAGGCCGCCTGATGAAAGCAGAGACTGCTACAGCATCAGGATTTTCAGCCTTTAAGGGCTTTTTTCCCTCCTTCCACCTTCGACAAAGGGAGCTCTGAAGAGGCAGTGATCTTTGTGGAGTCCTGAGAGGGCAGACGCTCCGGCAGCAGCTGGGACCCGCTGGCAGAGCCTGGGCCGCATCCCCGCCCCGCAGAGATGCTGCAGAAAGCACAAAGAGGTCAGGGTGAAGAGAAGTATCCAAAAAGCACGGATGGCAAAACAGACAGGAAGCCAAGGCTACAACCACCTCTCCCCACCCCGTGCGCTGCCCCTGCCTCCCCCAGCTGTTTCAGAGCTGCAAACTGAAAGCTCAACCCGCAGAAGACCAAAGCGGGGTAGGAAATGATACCGACTACAGTCAACATCATTGGAAAATTACCCCTTAATTCTCAGTACAATCTAGTAAATCAAGGCTGCTAGCACTGGAATATATTTGTGCAACAAGAAATTCAAGTGATTTTGCAGAAATAACCCTGAGGCAACAGATAAAGGCAGAGGAAAAAGTCTATCAGATTAAGGAACTATTTAAATTAATAAGTCACTGAAACAATGAAGAAAGGTGAGGTTTCACTAGAATTTTTAGGGGCACTTTTAAGGCACAATAGTGACTCAACAAAAGGTATGCTTCTCTTCCCCCATGGTTTCAAGTCCTTAGGACTCCAGCACATGCTTCTAATGAGGCCAACCCGCAAGCGCTTCGCTGGCCTGCAGCTCCCGCTGGTGTTGTACCGGTGCTCCCGGGTTGTCGGTGCCATTTATTAAGCTGTAAAGTTGGCAGAATTGCAGTGTATTGGGACCCCCCATGAATGCTAGAGTTTTTGACACTTTGTGTTAACATTGGCATTCTGGCTTAATTCCAGTTTGTTTAATTACATCCCAGCACTCTCAGATCCGCCCGCTGTCAGCTGGGGAGGACAATCTCCAGCCACTTCTGTGACCGCGTCCTCGTGCCCTGCACCATGAGCAGCTGCAGCGCCAGCCCCGGGCCTGCCGCTGGTGGGTGAAATGACGGCCATGCATCATCCCTGCACCCACCGGAGATTGCTGTGAAGTGCGTGCTTCCAGACAAGAGCTCACATAAATGGCAGAATTACACTGCTTATCCGTTACACATTTGGAGGGAGGGGAAGGCTCCCAGCTGTACCGTTGAGGAGGGGCAGCGTACAGAGCCCAGAGTTCGGTCTCAAACGCCCCTCGATGTGGAATGAACGGACAGACGTCCTCTGGGCTGGCCTGGCGGGTCACAGGCAGCAAGATCGGCTGAGCCCCCTCACCTGACCCCCACGGGAGAGACCGACCTGAGGAAAGCTTTACGAAATACACATCATCACCGGTGAGGAAAAACAGGAGGAGAGGAGAGGACAGGTCGTGTCCTTCCTGTTTATCCGTAGTCTCTCTAAAAACTTATAATGAGAGCTCGGTTCAGTTGGGTTTTTAACAAGAAGTAACTTGTATGCCAGAGAGAAAAGCTGATGTTTGATTTTCCTTCAAAGTACGCAGGATACAACAGCAAATGTGCCTGTAAAGCAGCAGAAGGGGACCTTGCAGCTTTCTTTCTCTACATTGGCAAAGATGGTTATTCTTTTTTTCCAAAGGGATATATATCTTTGTCTCAGATTTCTGCATGCGCTTTCACTTTCTCAGAGGCCAAAGTAACATATTTAATGTGAAAATGCCGCGAGAGGCTCCCCGGAGCTGCAGTGCAGACGTGTCACCTTCCCCTCTTCCCCACGAGCTGGCTCTGCTCATCACCCCATCAGTCAGGAATATGCCCCAGCAGGGAGCAATCTCATGTCCCTTCGGATGAATATGCAGTAAAGATGGAATCTGAGCTGATGTTCAAAAATCAGCAAGAACAATTTCCTTTAAAAATTAATTACTGCTGACATCTAATACAATTGTAGCATGCAGGCAGACACCGGCAATCAATTAATCAGCAGTTTTCAAGAAAGAGAGTATTGATTCGTTGTTCCTAATAAAACTGGAATATTAGATTGAGGACAAGACAATTACACAAAGCAAGGGAAGAAAATCGGCCTTCATGAATAAGACAAATGGAACGCAGTCTGGGTGTCTCTGGTTTTCTTACAGGACACCTGCATCCCCATCACGGTCGCTGCATCGTCAAGGCACGTTCAAAACAGCCAGTTCATTTTCTGAAAAATTAAATCTCTCCAATAAACAAATAAATACATAAATAAACTGAACAAGCCATGAACAACGCTGCTGAAGCGGAGCCTCTGACACAGACCCAGCAGCGCGCGCGCGCAGCCCTGGGCGCTCGGCCGCTCCAGCATCACGGCTCCCAGCGCGGCACTGGCTCCTGCGCTGGCGGCACGTGGGGTTTGTCGTGCCCAGACCAGACATCGGACACGTGCAGAGGAGTGGCAGAGGCTGGTCGAGGGGACGGCGGGGCTGTGGGGACAAGCAGGCAGCTTCTGCCGCATCTCGGGAGATGAAACAGCTCCAGCACCAGAACACTTGCTGTTCAGCAGACAGGGATGTCGAGCCCGTGTTAACACCGGAGTGCTGTGGAGCACGATGGCTCCGGTGTGAGCCGTGCAGGAGGA
The DNA here is from genome assembly GCA_013399365.1 of Pampusana beccarii. Classification (NCBI taxonomy): domain Eukaryota; kingdom Metazoa; phylum Chordata; class Aves; order Columbiformes; family Columbidae; genus Pampusana; species Pampusana beccarii. Next base: position 44,100 of record VWYH01008946.1, on the reverse strand, counting down.
GCACGCTGGGTTTCACAGCAGCCTTGGCTGGGGGCGGAGGACAATCAGTTGTACAATCAGCCAGTCTCTGGGTCCACATCCAGTGTAATATGGGGGAGATTTTCAAACAAGTCTTTCAAAGTCACTGCACTCCACAGCCTCCATCTCTTCTGCAAACTGCCCTCTAGGGACTGAAAACATGTCACCTCCCTGATTTACACGGCAGGCCAGGGAACAGGGACGTGATCACCTTGTCCGTTCGGTGTTCAGCATGCTGACAAACAACCTGGCATTACATTTTCAAGGAATTAAAGCCTGACTCGGAAACCCAGGGCTTCATTAGCAGAAGCTGCTTGCTGCTGCCCAGACGCGCGGCCGTGCACCCGCGGGCTGGCGGGTTGGCTTGGGGTATCAGCCCCGGCGCACGTCAGCGCGGGGCGTGATGAACACGAGAGGGATGTGCGCGCTCTCAACGCTACGAGGTTTTGGCCTGAGTTTCTGAGGAAACGATCCTTTTTTAACTGTGCTGGCCAACGGGCCACCTTGTAGCCTCACCTCTTCATACTCCACCAGAAAATCTTTTGCGTTACCTTGCCCAGCAAAAACATGGTTTCAAATAAATACAATTCCAGGCAAGCCAACTGACCTAATTCCATGCCCTAAGTTAGGCATGCATTTAAATACCCTGCAGAATCATAGCCTCAGTTTCTATATTACAGATTTTTTCCATAATTAACAAACAAATTGAGAAATAAAAAAAGCCAGCGAGGAAGCAGGACAAAATAAGAATGGCTCCTTTTGCCCTGAATTGCAATCACATAGCAGAGATAATGAAATGCTCTCACCAGATCCTTATACGCTGTGACAAGGCAATTTCCTCCAGGCTGCTTATTCACTATTCAACTCATGTCTTATTGACTGTATAAATCTGATGTGAAAATAATTCCTTATTTCCCTTAAGATAGCAATAAAATGAGAAAATAGCACAGCCTGTACAACAGCTAGTCTTAGCAAAAGTTTTAAGCGGTGTTTTTGGTGTGTGTATTTTCAGGAACGTGGTACATTGATGCAGGCGCTCTCCAAAGCAGCCCCACGCCGCCGGCTGCCCCTCGGCACGGGCAGCGCCCGCCGGGCTGGGCAGACCAGCACAGCTCCCCAAACAGCGCGGGATGAAGGAAGAAAAGGGAGAAAAACTGCCAGTTTCAGCTCACTCTTACTATCGCTTATCACGTATGCAACATAAGCCATGGAGAAAAAGTAGATGCGCAGAAGGCAGGAAACGGAGAAGGGTGATAAGAACGCTCCCCAACACTTAACACAATTCACTGAACACGTCCAGAGATTTCAATTCCCCCAGTTCCCGAGCCCAGTCCCGCACCCAGACGGCCGCCCCAGCTCTGCCCTCGCGCAGCTGCCACCCGCGCACAGCACCTTCATCTTGCTGCGCTGCTTTTTCTTTTCCTTGACATTTAGCGCTTCGGGAACAAAACCAACGAGGGATGTTCACCAGAGGCTTTGGTTTGTGGAAGCAGAAGGAAGTATTAAAAGCATATTGAATATTCATTCAACAATGAAATCCTAATTCTGTTTAGCAGCTCATCTTGTGGAAGTGCATTTCAAAGTTTAACTTAAACGTCAAGGTGAATATTAATTATGCCACTGTTTTGTTTTTTTTCCTCAGCAGATCTCATTTCTAAGTCATCATTTTCCAAATTCTAGTACACAACTAAACCTACCACAGAAAAATAACATAAATGAGATTTATATGTGGGGGGCATGAAGCAAATACTAAAGATTTGTAAAATGCAAAGCATTTAAATTAATAACAACTAAATCCCTAGATGTCCTGCAGGGCGTCCTGCTTTCAGCAGCAGGTTTGAGGCTAGGCGGCAGCTCAGGGTGCAGCCCGGCCCGCGGGATGCCCCGTTGTTCCTGTTATCGCTGTTCTGCTGCCGCCCGGCCCTTCGCTCCGCAGGGACCAGGGCAGGAGGAGGTGGCACCAGCACAGGTGAGCGATGCTGGGCCAGGCTCTGGGCACCCTCAGCATCTTCCGTCACCCACACGCGGTCACCTCAAGGAAGAGCACGGCGGGGACGGGAGGAAAAGCAGCGTGCCCCTGCCAGCCGTGCAGCACCAAACTGACGGCAGGGCTGCGCGCTGAGCCCTCCAAACACCTATTTTCTAATGAAGGGCTTCTTCGCACTCTTTACTCAAAACTATTTTCCAGCTTTTCAGAAACAGAGTCCCAGTTCACTGTTATCAGACGTGAATCACAATGCACATGTGCAAAGAAAATAAGAAGAGTCAGTTTTTATAGAGAAGCTGCCTTAGGGATTTCATTCAAAATGATCGTCTTCAATTTTATTAAAATCAATAGGAGTTTTTATTACAGTATAAATTAAATGAGAGGCTATTTGCTCCTCAAATACCAGAAGCAATAGTATGAAAATTGCTTCAAGCGATGATATTCATCCAGATGTCTTAGCTAATACTATCTATACGCAAGTGTGGAGTTTCATTTCTTTTTCTCTCTTATTTTTTCATCCCTTAAGCACCAGGCATAGTTCATGAAATGTGACTGAGAGTTACAGATGATACCCAGGTATTTTTAAAGGCTCAAGATTGCTAATGGTTGAAACACTGGGGGGAGCTCAGAAAGAACCTGAAACAATTATCGAGGTCTGTAGGAAATGCTCTACAGTGAGTGAGTAAAGAGCTCAGTCTGTTTAGTTTGTTAAAAAGAAGGTCGAAGGTGACTTGATTACAGGGTATCAATACATTCACAGGGAGAAAAATACAAGGGACTACATGGCTTTTAATCTAACAGAGAAAACAGCAAGAGGCTCAGCACACACTGCCAGGCCCGTGTTCTGAGCAGGGGGGATGTGGTTGGGATGAGCCCCGGCTGTCCCACACCCCCGGGTGTCACCGCTGTCAGTGACAATCCTTCTGTACGGCCCTGCCACACCAGACCCCGCGCGTGCCGGACGCCCCTCGGCTGGCGCAGCCCACGGGGACTTCGTGCCGGAGCACCAGCACGGCCCGGCCCCACGAGCCGCGGCGGGGGAGCCTGGCCCGGGGGGCAGCTCAGGGGTTCACGTTTGTGTGGCAGCACCACGCTCTGCCAGAGCTGGGCAGCTTCTAAACACACGTGCAGGTGGCCGCCTAGTGACAGCGCTGCTTTGAGAAATGAAATTTCTAACACCAGCGTGAGACAACTGAGGTTTTGACTGAAACACCAGGATGCTGGTGGTGCTCCAGGAAAAACCCAAAGTGCTGTGTTACAGTAGATGTGAGATAAGCTGCGGTAATAGCCAATATTCTGTCAAAGTTGATCTAATAATCACTTAAACTGGACTTCAGTGCTTGAAAGGTTAATGTGGTAACAGCTCATTTCACCAAGCTGCCATATATCAGTAGACAAATCATTTAAATAAATGTATACACACTCAAAACAGGGTCAGCAGGGCCCTGTAAATGCAGGTCATATTCTGAAATGCTGCCAGTTACTGTCACTCTGAAAGGAGAAATTGATGATGGGCTGATTTGCATAGGGAGAAGCTGGCCCTATATGCCAAAGACAGGGAAATTAAAGACAGACAACAGCAGGTTACGTGATATTCAAAGTTCATCCCAACAGATGATACAAAACTAAAGCATCCCCAGCCTGCCACAAATGTTACAGGCTCTGCAGAAGTGTCCTGGGCCAAGGTGTCTGTCAGCACCATGGGGACACAGCACACGCAGACAGCCTGATGCCCCGTTTCAGCCCGGCACCAGCCCAGGGAGCGGGTCAGAGGGCTGAGGTGCAGGGTTAGGGTCAGGGGGCTGAGGTGCAGGGTTAGGGTCAGAGGGGCTGGGGTGCAGGGTTAGGGTCAGAGGGGCTGGGGTGCAGGGTTAGGGTCAGGGGGCTGGGGTGCAGGGAGTGCAGTCCCCACAGCCGAGCCCCAAGGCCACTCAGATCCGCCAGTGGCGGGAAGATAAAACCAGCCTCCCACAGGCAAGTGGGGTTGGAGTTTGTAAAGTGGAAACATACACCTGAGGGGAGCAAGGGATTATTCACTAAATGGGGAAAAAGAACATAAACAGGGCTATTCTGAGCTGTTTTGTGAGAATTGACTGCAAAACGTACGACAGAAGCAGATGCTGCGCTCCATTCCGCCCGCAGTCTCCTGCACATCGCTCCCCGGCAGCCTCCAGCAAGCCGCGGGGAACCAGCCCCTCGCTGTTCTGCATTGAACACGTACTGACGTGTCAGATGACAAAAACTGAGTAGCAGCACCTTTGGTCTTTTTCAGCATGGCAGGTTTTAAAGCAATTCCTTTTCCACTTTAAATCAGACCTTTAGTTTCACTGGAAAATGCAAAAATTAATCTCAGGCATGACAACCTTGAGGGCTTCCAGGGGCCTTTACACTCTCCTGTGCCCAGTATTATCCTGGAGCTCATGAACCCTCTCCTGAGGATGTGCTGCATATTCACCCCATCCCAAAACAGATCCATCTCCTTCCAAATGGGATCTCCACCTATTAATGATGGAGACAGCTCTCAACAACTACTTTAGAGTAACTGCTTCCCCTTCAGATACCCAAGGTTTAATGAGAGAAACCTCACCCTGCGTGTAACCCCGCAGTGTTTCAGGAGCTGCTGCAGCTCAGAGTTGATGCCTTTGAGTCTCTGCAGGGCAGCAGTTTGGTCTAAAAACCCCCTGGGCAGGCTCTGCCTTTACTGAGGCTTTATATCCCAAGGCCCTGACACCCACCGTCACCCTCTTAACTCTATTATCACCATCACAGCAACCCTACATAGCAATTAATGTCACCAGGATTCCAGTAGAGGCTTAGTAAATCATCGAGATAACTGGTAGAAATTAGACATAGCATATGCACTTGTCCCTCGTACGTGCTTGATGCTGACGAAAGCCAAGGACGGGTGTATTTATCAGACAGACCCGATCCCGACAGCAGCTGGGCCAGCTTCCCACACACAGATTTCTCTCTGTTTCTATTTAATCCCTTGCAGCTTTGACAGACACGTTTCCAACTCACTGCGGTGTCGCTGCTGGTTCCACTACCACCAGGAATCCATCACTGCCTGCTTGCTGGGCTCCCCGAGGCTGCGCGGCCCCGGGGACCCACTGGTGCCACGGGGAGAGCTCAGAAAAAAACTGGTTTGTCTGAAACAAAAACCGCTCCAGCCCAAAATGTGCGAACACATCCCTGGCTCTTGATCATCCACTCAGACAGAATGGATACAAGTCTTAATTAACACTTGATGCAGGGTGTTTTAATAATGATAAATGGTGCAATAAAAGTGTAAAACTGTTTTCCACCTCCTGCACTTGACTTCTGCAGGGTAAAATGGCCCATCCTCTGGATTGTTGTGAAGGCATCCATCAGTATAAGATTTTCACACCTTCTTACACAGAAAATTACATTTTAAGAGCCTGGCACCATGTCTGAAATAATCCTATTTGCTTCACACAACAACACACGTGAGACGTTTAAGAATTTTTGTCTTAATTCAAGCTGCTGGGCCCCCACAGCACCCGCTGCTGCTCGCCCTGCCTTGCTGCCCGCCTTGTCCTCTGTGTCCCCACACAGGCCACCAGCTGCAGGAATCCCGTCCCCATCAGTGCCTTACGGGAGTCCCCAGTGACAAGCGCAGGCTCAGCCCCGCATGGAGTTTAACCTCCCAGTGCACAAGCGGAGCTGGCACAGGGTGCCCAGGAGCCGCCGGCACAGTTGGGTGCGTTTGGTCTGAGACTCAGCCCAGCTGTGCACAGACCCAAGAGCAGCAGCTCTGCCCGCAGGACCTGCAGCCCCGACCGCTCATCTCTGCGGTGCCTGCGGCAGGAGAATGCTCAGAGCACCCCGGGAAGGGTTTATTTCTTACCAACAACACACACTTCTAATTAATTTGAACATTTAGCCATTCTAATTAATGAGCAAACACTATTTGAAAAACAATGTTTAAATACTTTAGGTTTAATTTAATCAAATATTTAATAGTGCTGTAATTAATCTTCTAACTGTTAATGAATTAAATCGTGGTCCTCCTGCAGTTTGATTTATAGTGTTGACTTAACTTCAGAAAAACTATCCAGCACTTGATCCTCTGCTGCAGCGTTATGAACTCACTTACCAAACCAATGCTCGCACAAAACACTGAGCTCCACAGCGAGGACGTTATCTCCATGTTACCTGGCATTCACTAGCCTACGCTTTGCCGCGGTGACTTTTCTGTTAGGTTTCATGATGTGCAGAGGCCAAATAATCACCGTGATCAGCAATAAACTGTGGATTTAATTGACTTGTACACAGATTTATTAAAATTGTTGTAAACCAGAAAAATTTAACTCTACAACGACATACTCTATCATGTATTATTTATCCCCACGCCATTAGCTCATTAAATTAGGAATGCATAAAGTAGTCAGTGCTCTGTAACTACGTCAAATTAATACACACTTAATTAAAATACAAAATGAGCTATAAGCAACTCCATTTTTAATCTCCCTGTCTACAGAACTGACTGCTGAGCAAGGGGTGCTTGCAGGATGCCCCGCGGCGCTGGGTCCCACCCGGTGCCACGGGGGACGGCCAGGGGACCCGGCTCCCCGCGCCTGGACACGGTCACCTCCTCACGGCACACGTGTCGGGGGGAATCGTCCCACAACAGCTGCACCGGTTATTTGCAAGGCCCTGCAATGTTAGCTCATTAACCACAACACCAGGCTTTGGTCCCAGACATAGGGAACGCTGTTCATTAATGCTTCCTTTCAAACAGTACAGCTTCCTATCCTCAAAGTACTTCTTCCAGTAGTTTTGTGCTAGGGGAAGGCAGGTAAAGATCAGTTTTTTTCCAGTCAAGCGTTTCTCCCTTCTCTCTGTTTGCTATGCAAGAAGATTTCTTTGCTGTAGCCTTAGCTTCATCCCAGATTGCAAATGGCCCTGCTCTCCAGCAAGCAAGCTGCTTTCAATGAGCAAACTCTCAATGTAATGGATGAAGAACATTATAAATAACTAATGGTGCTGCAAACACTGAAAGGCTATCCATCTTTCAGCAAACTGCACATGCTTTTCAGGTTTTGTGACTTCTTCTCCAGATCTCCTGGAAATAGTGTATAAATATAAAATATTGCAGCTATCACCCTTTATTTCAGCAATCAATTTTGTTCTGATGCGATATTCATGTTTTGCAAAGCTGGCTCTTTAAAAGGACTTCACTCTGCTGGTTGTGAGCTAAGTGAAGACAGACTGTTGCAAATGGAGGAGTAAACTAGCTCAGTGGTGAAGATGTTTTAGAAATTAATTAAGAGTGTAGATTTCTGAGGAACAACAAGGAAAGAGGTCATGTAAACTTTTACCTTAAACAGCCCCTAACTTCTACAAATGTTTGTAAATTTTCTAAGCATGCCCTTAAACCTTGATAATCCTCAACACTTGCATTGCAATGTTTACCTGCCTAATCAACTGCTGTGTAGAAATGACACCGTATTTATTAAATACTTGCTTCTTGTAGTCTGGTTGGGTTTTTATTTGCCTCCTGTTCGGCAAATTGAGTGCTGTGAACAGACTCAGCTTGGCCAGCTTACTCTGAAGCCAGTAAAAGATCAGGGACACAGCCAAAGAGGAGCGCTGCTCCATCGGCTAGGCCATGGAGGAGCATTGGCATCTCCCCCGCTTCCATACACTTTGCACATGATCCCACAGCTTGGCTCCAGTCCTTTGAGGATCAAGTCACCACGGAGATGACCAGGTTGCACAAGGCAGAGATGGGCTTCTCCTAGAACGGCTAAATGCCCCTTCCAAAAAACCTTGCATTCCTCTTTGTTACAAAAGCACACGCAAGAAGTCTGCCCTCCTGCGGCAAGTTAAAGCTGCACAAATGCAGTGTTGACTGACCCTGTGTGTGGAGCAGCAGTGCTGGGTGATCACCCAGAAGGTGCAGCTTTTAATCTTGCAAATTAATTTTGTGGGTGCCTCATGCTGTTTTCCATCTGTTCTGGCTGCGAGGCTGGCTGGGAGCCGGGCCTGGGGACACGAGCCGCTCGCAGCTGCGCACACGCTCCACGGGACGCGGTTCCGCGGGCGTCCGCACCTGCCCCAGCCTGGATTCCTTTGCTCCTTCCTCACCTCCTCTGAAGGCAGCTGCTGTGACAAGTATTTTCATGGCTCCTTCAGTGCTGCAAATGCACTTACATGGTCTGTAACAGACACTGTGGGATTGTGATCATGGCAATTTGTAGCAAGCCTGCTTCTTTGGATGCAAATGAACTGTTTCGGATGACTTAATGATAATCAGAGTCATTCAGCAGAGAAAAGAAACTTTCAAGAACAGAGACAAATCTCACTTGCTGGATCAGGAAATAACACGTAATAGATAAGATTTTGAAGACTTAGGTTGAACAGCGGCACAACAGATTTGAGATCACCCCCCAAACAGATTTACATCTCTGCATTTTCCTAGCACCTGCTACAGCGTTCTTCTAGCCACACCAAGGAATGACATTTTCGAATCATTCCTGCACCAGTATCACTACAGGCACAGCTCTGCATTGACCTTTATATTAATCTTTGACATACTCGTGGGGGTGAGGTGTGAGAAACGTGAAAAAAATAGTACATCAAATCACATCTGACGCTATAGTTCAGACCTCCGTAAATGTGGATGTATGTGCAATGCACCCCTGTGAGTGGCATAATTTCCTACCAAACTACTGACTAAATTGCAGTCCTGCATAAACACATCTACCTCAGATCCTCATGCTACAGTTATCTGCTGAACTGGTCTTCACTCTCTTTATCCTTTCGTCTTATTTTTTTCCTTTGTTTGCAAGTACAATTCTTACAGAAAGCACCAAAACAATGAAGCACCTGGCTGACAAATTTCTTTGCTCCAAGTTGTTAATTCTACAGAGAGGGTAGAAAAAACACACTTAGTATTTTTCTCCCAGAAGTTTATTACAGAAAGAGAAGGGCTTGAAGCTCTGAACGCTCACTAAATCCTTGAAAAAGTTCTAATATTATTTCTGATTTCCCTGTCACATGGCTCATTTTTCTCCTCTTACGAAGTGTGAAGGAAGAAGACCATGAACCATGAATCCTTGGAGGTGTGACTGCACGGATTGCCCTACCCAGACAGCATCATTAATCTCATGAATAAATCAGAACCCGTCAATAACCCCAAGGTGGAATTTCCCGCTCTGTTTAAATGCTAAATCTTCCTTTGACATTCCAGTGCTGTATTTCAAGTCCTGGAGGTAACACATGGGTTCAGGCGGCAGGGATGCCACAGCCACACTCAGGAGCCCACGCAGCAGTGACAGATCCTGCAATGATCCGAAACCGGGGATGAACCCCCCACAACAGCGGGGGAAGCGCAGCCGCCCAGGCAGCTCAGCGGCTCCCTTCACAACCCGGCTGCAGCCCAGCCGCAGGCGGTGAACCTCCCGCAGGAACCCAGCACCGCTCCCGGCCTGCCCGTGAGCTCTGGCCTGGCCAGGGCACCGCGCAGCCCCTGGACCCGGGTCTGGCCCGGCTGGTGCTCAGTCCCATCTGCATGGGGTTAAAGCCTCCAGAGTTGCAGCTGGAGCCACAGGAACCCCCTGCAGCCCTCGGTACAGAAAGGGGAGGCCAGGAGAGGCTGAGAACAAGCTGCCCTTGTTCCCCTGGGAGTATTTCCAAGATTAATCTCTGCAGAGACAAGAGTTCTGAAATATTTATATGAAGAATTTCATGCTTTAGCGTAAATCCCAGTGTAAGCCCTAGAGGAGCGATAGGGTTTTTTCTTCCTCCTTTTCTCTCCTTGGCTCTGTCTCTCCACACACATAAAAATAAACTGATAATATCCAGCTAGGCTGAATAAATTCAAAGCTATTGAGCTGCAGAATTACAATTGCCCAGAGAAATGCGCAGAAAGCAGCAACTTTCCTTCGTACAATGCAGGGGTGAGTAATGGAGCATAAACGTGTGAGCTGAGCTCCCGCACCCTCCTGACTGACACAAATACACATACTGGGAAGATGCCAGCTCAATTTGAGGCCAGACATTGTACGTGTTAGAGCTGAGCAAACAGGAGATAATCATCATCACAGGGGGGAAAAACAACGCTATCATCATAGCACAGAGCTATTAAATACCATAAAGAAATCAAATGTAATTGTGAGAGGTACAAGCACTATATAATTCATAACATCAAGTGCCAAACTTCCGAGAGCTGCAGGACTGCCAGGCTCCCTCCAAAGATGAGATATCTTCCAGCCCACAAACTGGCGAAGCGCAGCGAGGTCCTGGCATCTGTGATTAACGGGTGATTCACCGAACACAAGAGCTGCCATCGAACTGCTGCTCCACAGAAATGAAGGTGGGAGACTCTGACCCTCAAAATTCCAAGCCTACTCTAGTACCAAAATAGTCTAGTAATAGTCATCTTCAATTGTAAAAGGAGTTCAACCTTCCTTCATTGTGCTGACTTTTTTTCAATGAGCTGCGGTGCTTTTGACAACCCCAGGGTCAGTGTGCCTGAGAATAACCTGTGCAGAGGGTTAATCAAAGCTTCTCCACCACACTGATCTGCCAATTTGCCTGCAATCCAGAGTTAAGCTGGCAAGGGAACGGTCACCTTAGACATCATCATTATTCTTCCTGTTGATGTTGCAGCATGGCTGCTGATGAGAGTGCTCGCTTTGAAACACAGGGAATTTCAGGTGAGAAGGGAAGACACCCCTAAAAACAGCTCCTTTCGTTTTGCACAAGCCGCTCTTCGTACCAGAACTTCCCTGCCTGCCCCCTCCTCTCTTGCCCAGAGCCCCCCCAGACTGCAGGGCTGAGCACAAACGCAGGTCACTCCCAGCTATTCACTGCTCCTGGCAGGGAGCAACGGCTGGGGCATCCTGATGGTTCGGCTGGTGTTCCGTGCTGGGCAAACATCATGAATGACAGGCAGTGCCTGAAAAAGCTTCCTGTTCTCAATGAGCAGGCAAAGGTATTTATCAAATTATTGTTTGCTATAAATTTAGCAGAAATGCCGTTTCATAAAGGGCCTTTCTCCATTCACAGAAAGGGAAAAATAAAAAGCTTTCAAACAAGCACCATCACACAGCACAATCCCATGCTTCCTTTTCCAGCATCCTCAGCTTTTATCCTCTCCTGGCAGCCGTGCCCAGCTCGCTAAGCACAAGCCTTGTGCTTGGCAGCGCTCCCCCAGAGTGAGCGAGGACGGGGAAGGCAGAGGGGTCACAGCCCTCACAGAGCCCCCCAGGCACTCACAGGGCCGGGTAAGACCGAGCAGCCCCAGCACGGCGAGGCTGGACATCCCTGCCGCGGGACAAGGACCCTGCACCCCAGCTCCCGGCCTTTGGGTGCAGCAGACAAGCTGCGGGTGTCCATCCCCCGAGCCCAGGGTCCCACTGCACACCGGCAATAAGAACTGGAGCAAACGGGACTGACAATGTAGATAGAGACTACAAATCATTTTTTGTGAGTCATTGTTGCATGCTAAATTTAAACACGCCAAAGCATGTTATATTTCTGCCTCAGCTTTACCACTTTGGAAGAAAAAAGCTTGGATGTTTCCCAAATCACAGTCGAGACTAGAAGAGCTTGTTATTAAGTTTCTAGCAGGACTGGTTATTTCAGTCTGACTAATGGACATGTTGCAAGGACAAAAGATGTGAGCCCACCCTGTGCTTGTGCTCGGAGGACGAGAGCGTGGGGAGAGCGCGCAGGATGGGACCATCCACCAGCTGGTGACCAGCACACGAGAGCTGCCCTTACAGTGGTTAATTGTCATTTTAAACAGCTTTGAGCTGCTCTCAGACTTTCTCTCACCTCCCTATCTAAGCATTTTTTTTTTTTTGCATTAAGTTTTTCCTAGAAAGCATCTGCTTCCTTTTCCTGTTGATTATACCCTACAAAAACGTAGCATCCCATTCCAAAAACCACAATGACCTCTGCATCCTCGCTGCAGCCTCCCCAGGCTGAGCCCCCAGCCCTCGATGGGACCCATGAGCCACTTCCCCGCCCCCAGCCAGGCTGGGTAACTGGTGACCACACTGCAGGTCCCTCAGACACAAAGACACCTCTGACCAGCGATTGCTGCTGCAACCTGAGTAACTGAGCTGCAGTAATTGGGGTAGAGCTGTAACGAGAAGTACAGGAGTGGCTATGATTTACATTGCACATTTCTTACTCTGTTGCTTTCCTCAGCCCGAATACTACACAACAACCGAAAATGATGAAGATAAACAGTGTGGTTGTTTCCCCTCACTAAAAAGTTGCAGTTCTAGTGTCATAAATTGTGAACTCTATAGGGAATGACCCTGCTTTTCCAAGAATTACTCTTGGGCTTTGTAAAAGCCACACACTGCAATACATTTAATATAGTATCATTTTTATAACATAGCACTGCGAGACCTACAGCACTTAGCAATAAACCGTAAGTGCTGATTTGCCTTTGCCAGAGTTGTTCCCGTAATAACATTTAAAGTACATACTCAATAAAGCCTTTTCTTCACTATACATTGATTTGTATGATCTCAGAAGAAACCTTCCTGGCTGCTTGTGTCAGCAGCATAGCACCAAGAAACCCCAAAACATCTGCACGTTCTCGCTTCCGTCCACCCTGCCGGTGTTCTCTGGGCATTCAGGGAATGATGCCACAAGACGTCCCCAGTCACCTGCCGATTCCTCCACCGTTCACCTCTGCAGAGGGACAAACCGGCTCCTTTCCCTTCAGCAGTGCCGGGCAGGACAAACGCCCTGGCGAGGGAGGGAAACACGTCCACCCACCAGGACAGCCGAACCTGACATTTTACATTACTTTCCACCAGTCTTTTATGTAATAAAAGGATGGAATAACCCAGTTCCTTGAAAAGTGATTAAGACCTAGGATCCGATTTCTGCCTGTTGCAGGGTGTCTTGACCAAACCTCTTCGACATGTGTTCATTTCTTAGATCAATGCTTGTTATTAGCCTGCATGGTTAGCTTTGTTCTTCTACTCAGGAGGGACATCTGATGTGCCCTGACAGCTTTATCCATATTTAAAAGTGACTACTGGCAGACAGACGCACTTAGGGTTACTCCGATTTCATCTAGCTTGTCAGCTGCTGAAAACGGATTGACAAATACATACTAATAACCTAAACCAGTGGAAGAAACCATAGTCTTAGGAGAAAAATAGGCAGACTGCAATTTTATGGGTTCTCCAGAAAATGTTTTTCCTTCACAATTTACAACCTAGGAAATTTCTACAGAATGTGCAGCAGCTCAGGACATGTGGAAATAAGATGGACCTAGTGGTTAATTATGGATTTAAGAACTTGAGCTGACTGTACCAGGTCATGATGCAGCCTTTCTTTTTCAGCATCACAGTTCTGGTTCCCTCCTGTGTCAGGTTCCTTGGTCCCGTGGAAAGCAGCTCTACCTTCTACGGAGCAGAGACATCCAAAAAACACAGCTGTACAACTTCACCACACTTTTTAGAGCAGATAGTTCAGTCTGAGCAAGGAATCAAAAATATCTTCTACCCGCCCCCATGTTAACCTTTTGATTGATACCACAATTATTGTTTGGGTTATTTGTGGGTTCTGGTTGTGGCGGTTTGTTTGGTTTTTTTTCCCCTTATTACTATTATTGGAATAAAGGCACTTAGGGATACTCATATCTCAAATTTTCTGTTCGCTTTTACAAAACACAGCCTCACATGACTTACTCGGGATCCAGTTTGTCTATGAGCAGCACGTGAAGTTTCCTTACTTCAAATTATCTAAATCTGCCAGGTATAGACTGACCTCTGACAATACGCCTTTTCCTAATTTCCCACATTAATAATGGGATTTACTCCAGGCAGAGCAGCGTAAGGCAGTGGCCAGAAGGAAGCCCGAGTTCTGACTCCAGACACCCCAGCACCCTGAGAGCAGCTCGGCCGGGAGAGCCCAACTGCATCACGACAAGGTGACAAACAGCCTGCACTGCAGAGGACGTCTCCAGAGAAAAGGGATCCTCACACACTGTCTCCTGGAACTGGGGAGAAACAAATCCTTAGAGAATATTTCCATGTGTGCCTTATTAACGGAAACAGCTGCATAGTAAGAAAAAAAATCAGTGGCTTGTAAAAAATCCATAGATCTGCTACAGTACGTTGCCGTCTTCTTTACAGTAATGGTCAACACTGAATATTAATTGAAAATCAATGGTACCAATAATACCAAAAACAGCTCAAAGTTTTCTTGTATCCCCTGTGTGATGCTTTCTCCAATATAATCTCAAACACTTCATTTTTTGGCTATAATTAAAAACACTACCATGTGCTATCAGAAAATTGATCACAGTCTGTTCATAAAAACCTGACAGGAAATGTATCATCGCGATCACAGCTTTGCACAGAAACTTCTCCATGTAGCCCCCACGGAGGCGCACAACCACGGGAGATGATCAATTAGGCATTCAAAATACACAGAGAGACTGGTTTTGTCCCATTAATGGGTACAAATGATGCAGTTTAATTTAGAGAAATTATACCCTTAGTACCTTCCCAGAAGCACAGCTTTGAATGACAAGCATCTTGATTTTGTAGAACAATATCTGAAAAAGAGTGGCACAAAAATGCTGTCTCTAGCATGTCCATAGGGCCATTTCACTGCCTATCAGGGCAAACATCCCGAGGTGCTAAGCAGATTACATTTATAATAATTATGTTAGAATTGCAGTGATGAATTCTGACAGCTGTAACTTCTGCAGGGTTATGACTGGAATGCAAAATTGTGTATTATCTGATCATACTTGCAGTTTGCTTCTAGGACTTCCGTTTCCTTCAGCAAGACCCAGAAAACCTGAAATTAGCATCAGCAGTGGTACACCTCCCTGTAGATTGATGGCAAAAACAATGGACCCACGGCAATTAACTGTCAAATTCATATCCCCAATAAGGTGGGCATTAAGTACAGTTTGATATGAACTCTGGTAGTACTAGAGAGCAAATTAATTGCATCATACTGAAGAGATGTGTCTTGATTTTTTGAAGTAATACATTTCTTTCCACTTCCTGACCCCTCATCCGGCTCCATTCTCCTCTGACCTTTTCTACTTTAATGATCCCTTTAGCACAATGAGTGCTACACAAATATTCTCTCAGCTGTGTTTAAATAGGGTCTTTGTATACTGATTATCTAAGGAACTGCAGACAGAATTACAAGTGGAACCATTTTTGTATCTTGTGCCATAGGCATGAATTTGCGATGCAGAACCCATCACCCAGACGTGCTGACGGAGGGAAATGCTCAGCACGCAAAAAACAAAGGGCTAATTACAGGTACCACATGAACTCACTCAAAACTGAAATAATTATCTGGTTGATATCTTTCACTTCACCATCTCCAAAGTACTGTTCCACCAATATTTATCGTTTATTTGTCTTGATTAAGGAAGCACCTGCTCTTAAATCTAAATATTTGAAAAGGTTTGGAAAAACGTTCAGTCCAACATAAATCATATTTGGCAACCTGCTCCCCTCTGATAATTAAATAACTTGAATCTCTCACAGTATCTCTAGATCCCATCTTGTTCCTGCTTTCCTCTTGCTGTAGTTCACCTAATGTTTAAGCACACTCCTATTTCTATGCACTCCCTAGTCTGGCTAGTACTATGGGCAGAGAATTAAACACAGGACTAAGCCCTTGCATTGCAACAACCGAGTTCAAGAGGAAAGCCTGACAACTACGAAAGGAACAAAAATGAATAAAAGAGAAGAAAGTGCTGGCAAAACATGAAGCAAAGCCTTATCTAAATTCCCTTCTGCAAGTTTTCCAAAAGTATCATCACCATCTCAGCATGTGTTTACTCTTTATGTTGGGAATCCCTGAATGAGCATATTATGTAGAAGCTGCCCTTATGATAAAGGAAAGGAGAAGAAAGATTTAAGATTTTTTTTAACAATAGTCTGTGCATGCATTTACACTCCTTCATTGCTTCCTATGGCCCTTCCGACATCCAAAATTGCACAGAAGGGAGCGGAATTAGAGCTGAGATAGATATATTTTCTTCCCTTCTTTCTAAATCAATGTAAATGACCCTGACTGCACAGCCAGGTGCATCCCAGCTCCACGGCCGTCTAATCCCACACGGTCCTGCCTTCCCCACCGGGATGGACAAGGAGACAGATCCTCCTCTGTGCCACCTAGAGACACAAGTTACTCATCGTGTTCAGTGGCGTTACATGCAATACAAAGAAAAGGAAGAAGTTGGATTTTGTTGCCAACGTCAACTGTTGAGGGGTGGATGGTGGGGGATTAATTTATTCACGAGCCCAGCCTACCTAAGGCGCACCTCTGACACGAAATAACATCTGAGTTGTTCACAGAACAGTACAACAGGACTCAGCAGGTGAAACAATTGCAATTAAAAACCCTGGAAATAGAACCTAAGCTGTAAAAACAATAAAGCTGTGCAGGTATTGGAATTGCCATTTCTCATGTTATACAGCTTCAAACTACAGCTAATTCCAAGTCGAAGCAGAGAAAAAAGCATATTACAACTCTGAAGTTACATTTTTTTTTTTAATGCCAAGACACTTCTGTATTGTTTCAGGTCATTACAGTACAAACTGCAAACTTTGGTACGAAATATGAAGACATTTTACTTCACTCTCGAAAAGGTAATTTTGACTATGCGTTTTGTTTGTCCCTGACCATTTTCTTGGTATCAATCCACCCTCATTTGCAGTGTTAATACGAAAGTACGATCTGAGAGCTTTCCCACCAAGCCATATTCCTCCAGGTCTGAGCCCACAGGTAAGTGAAGCTGTCATTCTTAATAGCTTTCACCCAGCTCACAGAGGTAATGTGGTAATGCTTGCTTTCATGTGTACGCATATGTCGCTTCTGTTAGCACCGGGATCCACACGGGAATTAAAAGGAGCTGGCTAAATTCCCCCAGGCTCAGGTCTCCACTCTGAAAGATTACAGCTGCTGAGCTCTGGTATTGCTTTGCCCACAAATAAATGTAAAAAACCAAATCACACTTTCAGAAGAGGGCGATAACTAAAATTTTTTCTGCAAAAGACCCAGTCTGATCCAAAATACTGACCAAGTGAATTTGGTTCTTTTAGCAGTGACTTTTCTTGAATGTTATGCACTGACTTCATCAAACTAAGGGAAACAGAAGGAAATCTAAAATTACAATTCAGAGAGAAAATATTCTTAGCAACCATTTACTCTTATTATTCTATCAAAACAAAATAAAATGAGGTGAAACAAGGAAAAATGGTAGTCCTGTACCACTATGTTTCTACAATTTAACAGAGCATAGAGGTAGAATCAGTTTTTTTCTCTCCAGTTTTGCTTGTCTGAGGGACCCTTGGAAGTCAGTAAAACCCAAAAGAAGTAAATACATGACAGTCAAGAGCACATTCACCAAAATGTGAGCCAGAAGAGTCAGGACTGTGTCTGATGTGTCTTTAACCAGGATAAGCACCAGCTGTGGGAGTCAAAGACATGGTGATGCCTCCTTCCAGCTGTAAATCCAATGCACCCAAACAGACTGTCCCCCACCAATTTACTCCCTATTTAAATCCACGACAACTTGCACACCAGCGTAAAAGTATTCTCCAGTTCTAACACACGTTTCACACAGAGAAGTCAACCAGCCCACTGCAGGCCAGCCCTTGGCACCAGCTGTCCAAGAACAACGCACCAGAGCCAGGATGGCCCTCACCCTGGACGGGTGCCCGTCTGAGCATGAAGGGGCTGAGGATCTGCAGCTGCCCAGCAGCTCCTGGCCGGGGAGATGATGTGTCCACGTCAGACCAGGTTCTCGGCCATGAACGTGCAGTAAACGTGCCTCAGCTTCCAGGAGCTGAGGGTACAACCTGTTTTACTATCACACTGATGATTCCCCAGCTCAGCAGCTAAATGAAAATCTTCACACATGACAGATTAGTTGCCATATGCTGACTCTGAAGCTCTCAAAGACGACCTCCAGCCTGTTTGTCCTCACACACCCACCCTACGCTCCTCCCCGTCTCACACTACCCACAGATGCACGAGTTAAATTTGAACTTGCTCAGAATTAGTATCTTACAAGGGGTTTTATCTGCCTCGCTTGATTCGCTAACAACAGTGAAAGCATTTTAGACCTTTCTGATATACACTGCACAGCAGAAATGCTGTGCGAGGCCCACGTGTTGAGTTTGCACAACTGAAAGGGAAATCTCCAGTAGCCAGCGAGATTTCTTCCAACTGTCCATACATTTCTGCTTCCTTCTGACCCAAGAAACCCCTCAGGAGTAACGATTGCCCTGCCGCTCCTCTCCCTCACGCAGCGAGGCGCAGCGGGAGCTGCGAACGAACCGGCCGGTGGCGAATCCCAGGCTGCTGGGGCAGCACGTTCCCCTCCCGCAGGGACAGCCCGTGCCGTGCGGGCACAGACATCGCCCTGCTGCACCCGCACCACCGACCGTCTTGACTTGGATTGCTGTCTTCTTTGTTCAAAATTAGTATTGCTGTGACCCACTACTCTCCACAGGTCTCTAAGTTAAAAAGTAACAGCATATAAAAGAAAGATGCACAGAAAACATTGCTTACAACTTTGCGTTCAACTGCCATTAATTTTACATTCAATTTACATTCATTTTAATGAGTAAATTCATGCACATAGTACAAAATCAGAAATATTTACTTATCAAGGATTCTTCTATGAAGGATCACTAAATGCTCAGAACACACTGCTAAAAGCAGTCAGGATAAAACACGCTATCAGGAAACAGGAGAAAAGAAATCAGATAAAACCTAGGAGCAAAAAAGGGAGTAACTGCTAGAGGAGATAATGCAACTGAGCAGCAAAATTAGCCAGCCCTATTAGCACTTCTCATGCACAACAGCTGAACCAACAGTTAAAAATCCAAGCAAAATGCATCACCACTAACAGCAAATATCTGTGTCAGCATCTTTGGTAGGACAGCAAGGGGAACCGGTCCCAAATTAAGAGAGCTGATGACCAAGATGGCAATTCCAGCAACAAGAGCGTTCTGGCAGCCCTGAACGGATGCAGAAAGAGAACACGAAGAACCCCGGAGCTGAGAAAGGCGGCAGAGCAGCCGCTCAGCCTCAGCCAGCCCTGCGGCCCAGAGCCCCCAGCCCGACCCGCAGCCCCCGGGGCTGCTCATCTGACTGCTCAGGAAGATGCATTTGCACTTGACAGTGACTGGCTTTTAGCAAAGCTGTTTAAATAAAACATCAGGCAGCTTTAAAGCCTTATTGAGATTACCATTTACAAACAAACAAAAAAAAAAAAAAGAGAGAAAGGGAGAAACTGTCAGCCAACATCAATGCCACTTGACTACCTTGTAGTCACTGCGAATGTCTTCCGTGCATTCCTCATGCACGATAAGGAAAAGTCAAGGTGGAGGGATATGTTTCCATGAAACAAACACCTTTTAGGAGGAGAGAAAATTCAAATGAATACATAATTTTGACTGTTTTTTTAACCACAGCTAATTAGAATGTATTTTAACAACTGTTGGACCTTTACACAAAAATGAATTAAGCCCTGCTGAACAATACTTCCTCTGACACTCATGCAGTCAGCAGGGCTTCCCTGCGGCAGACTTAATCAGAAATGGAAATTCATTTAGCACCTCATTGATTAATCATTATGCCACAGCTCTTCAACAAAATGGAATTAAAAGGAACCCTGCAATATTGTTCTACAGTTTCCTTGTGGGGAGCAGAGTGGGACACATCTTACCACTTTTTCTTACAATGTCACTTGTTATTTGGATTTGACTCCTTTTTAAGTTGTTTCCTGGCTTACATTTTATCCATCGTATTATTGCACTTTCAATGGACTGTCATCAAAGTGAAGCCAGATAATTACGTTCCGGATAAATGCTAACATCTACACCAAATCCTTTAAACACCTGGATAATTGCTCAGACCTGTACTCATTTCCCTGAGCTCAGATCCCCCATCTCCAGTGAATTTGCACGGCCTTGCTCACTGGGGAAGGGGCACGGCAGGCACAGCACAGCTCCGCTGCTCTCCGCCGGCAGGTCACCGCAAGGGAGGGGACCCCGCATGGCCCCGGGCTGGGGTCCCGCGGAGCGCAGGACGCCCCGGCCTCGCTCCCGCACGGCGGAGCCACCGCTGCCCAGCAGCAGCCAGAGGTGAACACACACAGCGAGGTGATCGCACTCCAGCTCAGAGGAGCAGGGGGCAACAGGAGAAAGATATTCGGGTGGTTTGGGACATTTCACCCGTCAGGAACCCGCCTGCCGGAGGCCCAAGGACAGACACAGAGACAACTGCTGCCCAGAGCAAACCGCTGCCCAGAGCAAACTGCTGCGGGTGCCGCTGGGAGAGACGGGGCCAAACCTCCTGGGCTGGGCTGTGGAAAGGGTCGGGTTCTCCTCAAGACAGCAAAGCCAACTCCTCCGCAGAAAATCCTTTACACATATTATTCAGGATGATATTTGTGTTAATCAAGAATTTGTAGGTCAATGACTTTAAAAACCTTTAGGCTATAATTAAGTGCCTGAAATTCACATGAGAATCAACATGGAAATTAAAACCAATTACATTGCAAAATAACACTTACTGTACCCTTCCGCAGCACCAAAAATCATGTCTTGAAAGAACTGATTCTCATTACCAGGGACTAAAAAAATAAGATAGGATGCTTTCTGCACAGCACTTTAAAGCTTGCAAGGGGCTATTGAAATATGGGCCATAGAATATTCTCAGCCATATAACATCTGTAACTTGAGATGTCACAATTTGGCAAATATCCTCTATATTTTCATATAGCCTATTTCACAAAGTAGAAATTTTTAGGCCACTCTGTAAGTTTACTTGGAATGCTTGCTATTCTGGTCATAATTTTTTTCCTGATCCTGGACTGTCAGAAACGTGTGCAGCCTCCAAGGCAGCGCGGTTTGCATCTGACCTGCACCAGCAGCAGTGGTTCCACCCCTGCAGAACCAGTGACAACACAGGAAAATTCCTTTCATCAAATTCAAGTTCTTCCTATATATAACACACATACCCAATACTAAGTCTTATTTTAAATTATTTGTACTACACCTGTCCACGAATTTAGCAAATAAAAATTGTTTATTTGTATCACCTAATTTCATTAAGGATATTGTCTTAACAAGGTTTCTAACCATAAATTTAAATTTAATGTAATTAGTCCCACCGAATTTAATAGGCTATGAAATTAGGCATGTGTCTGGCTGAATTCAGGAAAATATTCACATAGGGCATCTTGTTATTTCTATTGCCATATTTGGGTAAAAAAGAAAAAAAAAAACAGGAACAGAAAAATGAAATGAACTGAAAGGGCCTCTTCTTTGAAGTGCTGTCGAACATGCATTAAAGCTTCAAGGCACCAACCCTAATCTGTGCCATTTTTTATTCAAATTGCTTCCTAGCAAGTCAAGTCTGCAATAGACTGATTTAGCAAGAGAGAAAGGGAGGAGACTTTCTAAACAAAGCATCTGTAATGGTACCTAACTTGCAAATGTTTATCAGTTGTAACTGCACTCCTGATCTGAGGACTAGTATACAACGTGTTTTCATTTACATGATGGCATCCTAAAAGCAGCTGATGTAACTTTAAATGTTTTTACCACATCTTCCCAAACAAGCTGTGGAAAGGCACAGTAGAAAGAACAAGGGTAACACATGGCCTTACTGAAATCACATTTTTTCTATTGAGACTGCAAAGAAAACACAAGAGGAGGTGTCCCATTACTCAAGGGGCGAAGGTAAAATCCACTGTACTGCATCAAGCAGTTTCATTTCACTTCAGCAGGCGGTGGTAATTTCATTCACAACTAGCAATGTATATTTGCCTTTGTCTCCAGCCTCTCAATGAGATATGAGAAGCAGTGATGGTGCACAGGAGAATTATACTTTTTTTTTTTTTTTTAATGCTGCATTTTAAAAGGTGACAAGTATTTTCTCAGCCTGTTGCTTGGATTTTTCCATTATGAATCACTGCAGCTCAGATAAATGAGGTCACTGGGTTTGAAATGCCAGGCTTCATTATCTCTCCACACTCAAGCAGTTCGAGGGGCTCCTGTGTCAGTAATTGGTTCACCTGATATTAATAACAAGCTCCCTGCCTGTAGAAACAATCTATTCATACAATGCTAATGGGAGAAAGAAGAAGATAAATGAAAACTATATGGGTAAATAAATTAGGAGGTTATACTGTTCTTGCCTATCAAGTGCTGAAAGGCCATTTACCAAGGATTCAGAGAAAGCAGCTCAGGAAACTTGGTTTCTGATGTATAAGGAAGTACAAGAATCACCCTAAGTTTTATTGGCCACAGGTAGCTGGTTGCTATTACTCTGGTGAAAAAGAAACCTTCTCTGAGTATTCCCATGTGAATATTTTAGAATAATTACCTATAGCAAGATGATAAACAAGTAGAGATTTGCTTTTGGGAAAGAAGCAGAGCCAGAGCACTGAGCAATGAATGATAAACCCTAATTACAGGAAAAATACTCAGAGGATTGCCTTTTCTATGAAAAATGCAAGAAATAAAAAGCCTGTGCAGCTACGACCCTAGAGAATTGAGAGATGGAAGAAGTTTTTCAAGTGAAGTTAACTTGATTCCCCCCTCTGCCCTTGATACTGCCAGATTGCTTTTTGCATAGCCTTCAGGTAAAAAGAAAAATTCAGTTGGTCCGTGTACAATCCTCACGTTCTCTTGAAGCCAGCAAAAAGCTTGTGAAAGGAATTTCTGCAACACTGAGATAGATAGATAGATAGACAGATAGATAGATAGATAGATTTGTAAGAGCATTCAACATTGGATTAGCCCTGCTCTCCTTGGAATCAATGAGAGTCCCCATGCTCACTTGGGTACAGAGAAAAGTTAGGCAAAAAATGAAGCTTCAAATCTTTTAAAAAGCTGCTGTGGGTAAGTAAGAGCCAGTATCTTTCAAATTAAACATTGAGTTACTTTGTATTCTCTGTTTGAAGTCATATTCACCATGAGAGCCATTTGTACCAAGCAGAATCATCTAACGGTGAAGACGAACGCTTCTCTTGCACACATTAATGCATGAGTTTCCCTCTCTACCAGATAACTGACGCCAGCTCTTTCCTTACACACACACCCCAATTACATCCAAGAATTACAGCCTTGCAGCCATTAGCACTCGGCGAGTGCAGACATGACAACGGGAACCTGCCTGTGACAGCACTGGTGCTACAAGAAATTTATGTCCCCAAACCCCCAATGAGCTCAAAGTCAACTGTGCAGACCCCCACCATTCCAAACACAAAGGAGTCGCTTGCATAAGCCCAATGCACAAATGGGACTGATGACTACAGGCCCATGGAGGCACAGGCTGCATTTTCTGTGTTTCCACGGTGCTCAGGATAAGGAACCTGACCAGGCCGGCAGCTGTTGTACAAGTATCAGTGCATTCCCAGAGTCTCACAGCTCTCAAAGCCACGTCAGGGGTCTGACAGGAAGACATACAACAGTACGGTGGAACTGTCCCCTCTCCCCACTCCAGCTGCTTACAGCAATTAGCCTGGCAGTATTTGCATTGTACCTACTGCAAGATGGAATACCTCAAGTCAGCACATTGCAAACATTTCAGCCTTAAGATTAAATACTCAGTGAAAATCTGGTGTATTAAAGAGACTGTATCAGAATGTAATTTCCTATAATTTCGAGTGCTTCCTGAAACATCAATTTATCCTTTAAGGTTCAATACAAAAATTTGGGATGGAATCCAAAGCTGGTGGCTTAATCACTAAGTAAAATACTATCCCTGCAGCTTGCCACTCCACCTGGTAAAAGGGTCTCAGACTTTTCAGCTGAAAGAAAAATAGAACAAGAAAAAAGCCTAGCAGAGTACTTACACTTTAAGAAAAGGGACAAAAAAAATTATTTCGGTATGTTGTGACTTACCAAGATGAATAGCAACACCAGATAAAACCACATTTTCTGATGTAGCTCAGGGACATACACAGAAATGCTTAAAATATTTAACTGACCTAAATGCCAGGCTCCTAATATTAAAGGATTCTCTAAAGGATTTTACACAGACCTAGTTTTCTCAGATTAGTTTATCCATTTACCATTCAGCATTTGTAAAATTCCTACAGAGCAGAGCACTGTCAGCGTTTGCCGATGCATGGGACCTGTTTTACCCAAGGCGCGAGTAAGACAACTGCAGTGGAAATGTAGAAGACATTTGTTAACAGAAGGAGCTAGAGAACAAGTCTGGCAACATGTCTGATGCTAGTTAGCTCTGCACGAGCAGAACGCAGCTGCGTGTTACAGAAGCTGTTTATGTGACAGAGGAAGGGATGTAAAACAGCAGGAGATGGAGTAACGGAGGGAAACCGCTCTGAGCCCCAGTGCCATGGGGCTGCACAACTCGCTGTACAGCATGAGAGGGACCTAAACGGTGCCACCAGCTGCAGGCCCTGGCAGCAGGAGCTGTGTAGGACACCACTAAAGTCAACTGCTGCCAGCCCATACTGCTCCTGTGTTAGTAAGTAATCTCTCTCACTTGCACTATGGATACGGCAGGGTTTTTTTCCTCAAAACCATTTCAAGGCACATATGGTGACTCATGGACAGGAACAGAGCTCCAAAGTGGTACTAAATACAGCAACAGCCCTGTAGATATCACACGGACTCAAAGTACCTGCTTGTAAGTGTTGTCTTATCTTTTCAGATGTCCATTTACTGCCCACTGTTTAAATACACTGCATCTTGGGTCTTCTGTTCATTTCAAGATGATGTTCACCCTTCAGTGGAATGACATGCTCCGCTGGTAGAAGCACTTCAGCTACACGGATGCTACATAATTGTTTCCTTTTATTCATGGTCACAATACTAACACAAGAGGTATTTGAATTCATATAAAATGCAGATAGTAAGTTGCTTGACTCCTAATTTGGAGCTCTGTATGGTATATCTATGGCTCAGCAGAAACGCAGCCAGGCCCTATTGACAATTATCTACAGTGTTTAAGACCTTTAGTCTTTCTAGCCAGAAAGACTTAAGGTGCTGCAATTGCACCAAGACCATGGTGTTTCAGCCATTATTCAGGTATCACCCACTGTTTCCAAACAGTTTTCACGTGGAAAACTCACTTAACTACAGCAAAATGGAAAAGTGATTTAAAGAGAGCACCAGCTACTATCTTACACAAACACTGACTACGTTTGCATTACCTCCTGGACATATGACATCTGAAACCATACTAATGATCTGTTCCTGAAAGAAGATGACCTGCCAACCAGTCAGACCAGGTGGTGGGCAGGTGTAGGAGGTTCCTCCAGAAAACTAAGTTCTCGTGATGACCAGAACCAGTGGAGGAAAGCCAAATACCTCTCTCCTCTGGAAAAAAAAAAAAAAAAAGGAAGTCAGCAAAGCTGAAACTGGATCAAATGTCCACAGAAAAAACTGCTACTATTAAATTCACGGAACTGGTAGAAACCACCTTCTGGTTCAACTGCGTTCCTTCACGCTCTTCATTCATGTCAGAAAAAATGATAAAAGCCAAAGCACTACTAGAAGTAACTGCTGATGCCCCATCTCTGCTTGAGCTTATCCATGTTTTGTTGGTAGCCATTGTTGATACCAGCACGGAGCATTATTATGAATCTCTTCAGTGTCTCCTGAAGTGACACAAAAATCTACCCTCAAAATTAACCCCAAATGATCCTCACAAGAACTGGGGAGCATTCCTTGATTCTGAGCTTCCCTATCGTCTACCCGCTGTTTGCGGAGATAATACTCAAAGGCTTCTTCCTCTTTGAATCTTCAAAAGGAGACTATCAAACAAAAGGACAGAGCGCTAACATCCCTTCACTCCGGTGTCAGAGAAAGGAGTAAGAATGACATCAAACATGGAACTAGGAACTTTTCTCACTTTCTCCAGAAACCTACATGAGAATCTCTAGGCACAGACATCCATGCATCTAAAAAAACCATCAATCTTGATAAGCAAATCAAGATGGGAACATCAGAAGAAAGTTTAATAAGTTCCTTCATGTGCCAACCACCATGGCCAAGGAGCTTCCAAGGAGCCTTGCAACAGAGCACACTTCACTTTCTCAGGCACATCACTGCTCCATCGTGGTCTACTACCAAGCAATATTAGACTCCGCTTGAACAAAGGTGTAAGAATCTGGCTCTAAGAGTTAATTTTGGTCCTCACTTCCCAGATTGCTTCGGTTTTACATCACTACTGTTGAGCCGATGGCTTTACACAACAGGCGGGTGTATTTCCTACCTTTCCTCGTGTCAGCCTTTTTCAGTGCCAACAGTCCTGCTGAAATAAAGCTTTTTTTTTTTGGTTTTGTTCTCATCCAGCTTTCAACATGAATTCATGACAAACATGTACTTCCTTACTGCCTTTCTGAAAAACAGGTGCTTCTTCTGTAAATTGTTCTCAAGCATCCCCAGCCACTCTCAACTACTAAAACCCAAACCCATGGTCTGATGAAAAAGAAAATTGAATGCTATATAGCAGTTAAGAATTAGCATGCTAATGAATTTTCTGAAATAATTGGATTTAACATTACAATCAATGGTGCTGATTGTCTCTGGGATAGGAAATTGCAAAAGGACAATTAGAATCACTTCTGCAAACAAAATCCTTTGTTATTAATTAAGTTAAAGATTAACTGTCAGTCGTGTTTACTACAAGCAAGTTCAAGATTTACCCAATAATGGTCCGATATCTGAGTTCTGTAGCATGATACTGAGCAGACATCTTTCGGCTGGCAGTGCCTAAGCTTACCCGCCACTCTTGAGGCAATACACAGCAAACACCCAGTCTTTAGCTGACATTGAGAAAACAAGTAATCCAAATTTTGATTGTTCAGTCAATACAACATGTATAAGGTACTTATAAACTCTCTCTTAACCTTACATCTTGCAAAATGCCAATTTGCAGGAAACAGGCTACCTAATATCCATGTCTTTTTTTGCTGGCTGAAGTCACAATATTGTTAGAGCTAATACTACTCAAAAATAATCTGCAGGTGAGAGTAAGAGAAATTGAGCAAGTCAGAAACACTTTCCACCTGAATGTTGTATTTCCCTATCAGTCGTGAGCAGCCTCATATCCGCTGAACACGTTCCTGGGACCTGCGCACGAGGCAGCAAGGGGCTGGTTTGGAAAGCGTACTCTGTTAGAGCACCTCACACTGGAAACGTTTGCGCTGAAAAGCCCTTCTGGGTCAGACCTTTGCATTGCACTCCGGTTAATTATATCAGTGGGAGAATATTAATAGCAATATTTACTTCATAACCATTCATTTCAGACCAAGAGCTTTAACTCCAGCAATTCATCTGGCTGCCAGCTTTGAACTCACTGTTTATCACAGTCTGGGGGTACTATGGATGTCTAACAAGCCAAGGCCCAACCCTTTCCACTTCCTTCATAGCAATGCACCTGTTGCCTACTGCAAAGTCAATTAAATATATTACTGTTGGTTACACAGCCTGCAGTTCAGTGCTTGGTATGTGGGGAGGGCTGGCTGCATTCAGCAATATGTTCTGCCCACGGCACCTGAGGCAGTTCAGAGCTCCAGTCTGAAAACATAACATGCAAGGAAAGAAAATAATTCCTGTTACAGTCAGCCTTTTTCCTTAATGTCTTGCTAAAATCCACACACTTGTACTAAGTGATGCTATACCACTTCATTGCTAAGAAGACTTAACTTGCAATATGCTATTTTTTGTCAAGATCACCATTGCGAGGTAGTAAGAAGTCAAGCCAACTCATGGAGACTTTAAGCTATGTGATGCCCCACTGTCCTAATTGTGCTATAAGAGCTAGTCCGTGCCCTGGACAGCAACACAGCACAGACGGAAGGAGACCATCCTGCCTCTTATCCCATGTTGT
Source organism: Pampusana beccarii (assembly GCA_013399365.1). Taxonomy (NCBI): domain Eukaryota; kingdom Metazoa; phylum Chordata; class Aves; order Columbiformes; family Columbidae; genus Pampusana; species Pampusana beccarii. Next base: position 16,226 of record VWYH01008946.1, on the reverse strand, counting down.
TCAGCAAACACAAGAACTGCAAGAGGCACTTAAAGGAATGAGGCATCTTGCTCGTGGTCTCGTGCTGATTCGGAGCGCGGCCTCTCCAAGACAGCTCCCTGCCTCTCGCACCATGTTCAGTGAGCACAAGAGCTCAATGTAGCACCAGCTTCTAAACCTTGCAGAATAAACTTGCGTATTAGACTTCAGTCCAGACTTAAAGTCCCAGCAAGGTATGAATTATTATCCCAGAGTGGCCATCTAAATCCCAGAATGGCACACGCTGGGCATTATGTGATGATAATACCTACATTGTAGAGCCTTCTTCCAATAATAAAAGGACATAATGTTCAAATTAGTAGGTATAAGCCTTATTATTCTCTCGGATAGTTAGGATTTTCAATTTGTGAAACAAAATGGGTCTGGGTATGCCCCCACTAACCAGCTTCTCAGAGTGCAGGATTTCCTGCTCTGCCTCATGTTTCTAACTCATGCTATGGTTGGAGGAGGTATTTGTTGCTTGGAATATGCACTAAGATATCGTCTATGTCTTTGAATGAGCTTTCTGGGAAATAAGATGCAGTTGCTAGAACCATTCCTTATTCAGATTCACCTAATGATGTGCAGTGTTTCATAGGTTATACCAAAGCCAGAAAAAGAAAAGGCATGAAGAATTTCAATGGATCCAAGGATGCAAAGCATAGCTGGCTATTAGTGGAAAGAGCTACTAATTCTCTTGGGTAAATTCCAAAAGCACCATTGAACTGTCTCTGTGACAAAAGAAACCTAACAAAAATTCCCTACAAAACCAAACAGTCTCTCAGAAGAAAATGCCATGCTTTGATATAATTGTTCAAAGGCAAATACAGACTTCAGACCATCTGCAGGCTTTGCTGAGTTCAGTGAGAGATAAAGATTAGTTCATTCAACGGAGGGTCAGACCTAAGGATCAGCCAAGTAGCCATGTGGGAAACAGCAGATAGAAAAAACCTTTGTCCTTGAAATTTTAAAAGTCTGAATCAAGGACCACTAAAATCAATGAAAGTCCAAGTAGCTCGCTGGGCTTTGCTGAGATGCCCAGTTCCATGTAGCTTCTGAATTACAGGTTTCCATACGCACAGCCCCATCCCTGCCTGCCAAGGCCAGGAGGAGGAACAGGCAACTACAACTGAGGGGCATAAGGCGAGGAAACTCAGCCACAGCCAGTTTTATAAATTTTGCAGTTTGCCACAAATATTAGTATCTGAGACAAATTCAGATATTTTCTGCTTATGCTGAGAGCAACCTCAAGTCACTGGTTAGTGGCCTGAAAAGAAAGCCATGGCAAGAACGGAGCCATCTTCGCATCCACACCACCCTCCCGGGCAGGCTCACCTCATTAAGCACTCCTGCTGCTGGTGGTGCAGTTTATACGGTCTAAACATGAACGCAAACACCAGCATCTCCTGCTGACACAGACATGCAAGTTTAAAACGATCTTTGCTCTTTCTTTACAAGATGACATCCATCAGTCGGATGTTGTCTCTCAGCAGCAGCACCAGAAGCCGAGCGGTGCCAGTGCTGGTGTGAGCTGTCTTTGCTACTGCTGCACACAACGGTTCCAGGACTGCAAAACCAGGGAGGACGATGGTCAGATTCACAGGGCTTTTTGTGATTTTGTGCCCCATGGCTTCAAAGGGTAAGAGGAAAATTCAGCTTTCAGAGCCACTCAATGCCCAGCTGAGCACAAAGTCAAGTCATCATATTTTCAAGTCAATTAACACAGCAGGAAGACAGTGAGCATTTCCGGAAAAGTGCCCCTTATTTGAACACCTCAGTGAAAACTGGGCTCTCTGAAATCAAGTCTGAACTTTAATGTGCCTCTGTTTACTAGCCCTCTATGTGTTATACTTCATACTTAGAAAAATCAGGGTTTTTGTAACCAGTGAAACGTCATGTCGCACAATGTTTGCCTAAAGTAACTGGTTGACCCAAATAATTCTCCAAATTCCCATTTTCCAAAAGACAAAGTGTTCAGAGAGTGACTCCAAGTACAGTCACAATAGCCAGGCTCTGGTAACAAACTAGGAAGGAAGAGGAAGGGGCAGGAAGTTACCCATCAACTCCTTCACCGCTCAGTCTGTAGAGCTTTTTCACACTTTGTCTTACCCAACAGACCTGTTTCAATTTGTTTCTTTCCCTAGAAACAAAGCATTTACCATTGATGAAAGTCAAAGAAAACAAAACTGGCAAACACCACACCAACTCAGGAAATCTTGTTTCAGGAAATCCTGGCAATAAATTGCAACACAGCAATGAAGAGGTGACAATTTCAGAAATTTTCCAGCACTCACAGTATCAAGAAACAAGTCTCCACCTTTTCAGGCAGTATTGCTGACCAAGATGAATGACTCGTTATATCCTTTCTAATGACTGTCTATTCCACAGCTGGCATTTCGTTGAACTACAGCAACTGACATATCCTCAGGGACATTCTAATGATCAGTTAAATTTGTAAGCTGTGGCTGCTGAAGCTCATCCGGGTAAGACTGGCAGCGGAGGAGCATCGAGAAAACAAGGAAAGCAAACAGAATTTAAAAACAGCAATCACATTTTATCCTGAGGAAAAAGAGACCTCTGGTAGTACACAATCTCTAAACCATACAAGATTAACATTCAGAATCGACAGCTGAATTATTTTTAGTTAGCACCTCCAGTTTGTGGAGCCAGCTTATCTGTTGCATCTGTGATAACTGTGCTTTAAGAGACAGTTACAGATTAATAGGTGACTCTCAAAACAGGATTTTTTTATTTTTATTTTTTTTTTAATTGCAGTCTTGATACTTTATCAGAAGATGAAGTGTTCGAGACAGCATTACCTGGCCTGAAATAATGCTGGCGAGCAAGAGCACTGGAAACTACTCAATAGCAGAACAGCGACCAAAAGGTGAGGAAACAGATTAATATATCCATATTCTTGCCCATCACGCCAACCAAGTCCTATGTTACTGATGAGTTTAATGTACTTCATTTAAAACTGAATACAGTTCTTGGAGTAAATTGCCTCAAAGGCAAAATACACTTACTTATAATGCCACCTACAGTTACTTATAATGCCACCTGACCTGGATCCACCAATTATTAATTATTCATCCAGAGTTCCCAATTTGTAGAATTAGACACAACTGATGTCTTTAATTACAGAATTAAAGATATTTAAACACTAAATCAGCTGTTTGATTTACTAAAGTCACTGCTGCTGCTGCTGCTAAAGAGATTCCCAGGAACTGCATTTCTTTCAGGGATGGACTTTTTACAAAAGTGCAGTTGAGCGCTCAAACCACTTACTTCTAAAACATTCCTTGGACCAGCTTTTCTAGCCACGGGCTTACTGTTGTTTTCACAGTCCTCTGGGGCCGATTTCCTGCAAGATATCGCAGAAGAAAAGTCTTCAGCATGAACCAGGTTTTCCTGGGAGAAACATTGATTCTCCTATGGCACCACTGCACCAGTAATATTGCTGATGGACAATCAGCCTGCACCTAAACTTCTTCCAGCTCTCTGATGAAACACTAGCTTCTGAGGCAAAACAAAACAAATCAGAGCAACCAACACCAAAAAGTCCTGCTCCTCTGAGATCTGGACATTTCAAAGAGCCAGCAAATCTGCTTGCGCAGTTCTCAGTAGCAGCCCTGCCGCTGTGAGTGCCCACAGGACCGGCAGAGCCTGCAGCCTGCTGTTCCAATCCTGCTGCGCCGGCTGTTCCGAACCAGCATACTCCTGCTGTGCCAACAGCTCTTCCAGCCCGCACACACCACTGCACTTCCAGAGCAATCATGGTGATATCGCATATGTTTCACACAAGCAACATGTGAGGTTTCAAATCCCAGACCCAACATCACAAGAAACGTATCATCTAAAGCCCTCTTATTTAACTTGTCAGACAGTCATTCCTTTTGAACCAGACTGTGTTTCACCTAATTTGTTAGCATTAAACTAATAATGCTAACACTTGAAAATACCAAATGCCACATAAGAAAATTTGGTATGAGCGGTAGGAAGCTCCCTGAGGCAGGGCTTCATCTTTTGATTGGTGCATGTGCTGACTAACACAATGTAGCCTCATCCTTCACTGGAGCTTCTAGGTTCTCCTGGACAAATAATATACAATAATTGTAATAAGCAAAGGTTAAACCAGAAGACATGCAATGAGCAAGTGCAGTACAGGTCCTAAACTCCTTTAAAAGTCAATGGGAAGCAGGCTCGCTACATCAGTTTTCAACTGTAGGTCTTTGTGCCCAAAAGCATTTTCAAAATTCATGATAAACAGATTACATGCCTAGCTCCCAACTGACTGCTCTCAGAACCTGGTGTCTCACTCATTAGTGGGCCTGGAAATTCCCACTGGTTACCCATCTGCACCTTAAACCCAGCATACAGCTTTGGAGAGCTGGCCCCACATGCTTTAAGTCTTAGAAAACTGCATCCCAAAGGTTCTTTAGAATGTCAGTCCTTTGGCAATAAAGTTAGCAGCTGAATCAATACTGAGCTGACACTGGGAGCGGTCTTAAACCTGAACTATGGATTTATTGCACAGAGTTCATGATAGATAGAGTGCAACTTCTACAGACAGGTATCTTTGGCCTGTATCCATCTATGCTAAAAGCCAGCAAAATTCCAATTGCTTTCAGAGTTCTCAATTACTCTCTGTATAGCACACAGAAAAACAGGGATCTGCAGCCTACCAAAATACTGCTGAATGCTTACCCACAAGGCACATCATGCCTTGGTCCCATTCTCCCCCTTCCATAGGCAGGAAGAGAGCCATGGAAAAACAAAGAGCCTTCCCCAAACCTACTCAGCCTTCCTGGAACAAAGCCAAGAACAGAAGAGGAAACCAGGCAATGTTGCCTCTTCACATCCACATTAGGAAAACTAAAAGAACACCAGCTGAATTGCTGTTTCAGATATTCAGATTTGACATTCACACACCCTCTCTGCCATTTAAAGTGCAACGGCCCATGTCTAGAACATTATTCCACAGTAGAACAAAGTCCTTGGTGGGGTAAGAAAGCAGTAATACCCTTAACTGACATCACCGCAAGGAGAAAGAAAATACAGTAAGGGTGATATTAGAGCCAAGAGCATCAAGAAAGAAGCCTCTTAACAGAGTATGATTCAACTTTTTTCAGAAAACTCCTCTTACAATGGACTTCACTCCATGCGCTGGGGCCCACTAAGACACCAAGAAACTGCAGCTTCATGCTGCCTGTTCAGTATTCTTAAATTTGTTAATCCTATGTAGGCCAAGTTCCCAAAAAACCTGAGAAAAGGCAGGCTCCAAGAGTATCATCGCCCCACCAATTATGACATTATAAAACAGTGGTGCCACTTGGTTGCAGGGCTTTATTATGTAAAGCTCTTTGCTGTATTGGGAAAAGAATGAAGCATCTGTCTCACTACATTATTAAAAGCAAGGAAGCTGCCGTATTATGTTTCCTTGATCTGCAACAGCATTTTTATGTTAGCAAAAGGCAATATTTCTACATGGCCTTTTCTCTGTACACCATAACATAGCTGGAGCAGCACTTTAAAGTAGCAGCTTGGATGAGTTTCACTTTGGCATCTTCAGCCACATTACAGACGTAGTGAAATGCATTCTGATTAAGGACCGGAAAGAGGACAACTTCAATACTCACCAACAGCAGAAGACATAACAGGTCCTTATTTCTCACTGCTGAAACCTGCTTGCACTCTTTTCATTTACCTTCAGCTGCTTTGGAGGTTCTTCTAGAGTCCTGGTACAGATTGCAGGTTTGGAACGCAGCTGTAGGCAGCAAAGCACAAGGGCATAATATGGAGTTTCATTTACCAGGGCAGCATCAATACCACTCCAGGTAATGGCTGTGAAAAAAAAAACAGAAACCTTGCTTGTGTTTTGTTATGCTAACAAAATTAGCAAATCCATATTTTTTTCCTAGAGAGACTTCTTGATACCATCAAATACCTAGGCATAGGAAACAGTCACATAGGACAGCCAAGTGTCTAACAAGCCCAAAACAATCCCTCCTGGTTAGAAAGCTAAACGTGAAATCAATTCTAAACAAATTCAGTGCTCAGAAGTGCTATTCAGAGGATCCCAAAATGTGCATTGGTCAAAATAAAAATGATTCAATTATCTCTTGTACTACTTGATTTGTTTAGATCTTATCAGCTGATGTATGGTCTTGTTTAATTCTTCGAGGTGTATTTAAGGAAGACACTACTAAACCTCTCACATTTAATAGGCAAATAAACCAGAAGGTAGTATGTTAAACATGTGAATGAGAGTTTGCATACTTTCTTGCAGCTATTTCTTAACAGTTAACATTTGAGCAATGTTTGTGTGTGAATTTAAAGAGTAACTGAATTACACTCTGGAGATAAATGTGGTTTAGTACTCAAAACTAAGCGGATCTGTATGGAAGTATGTCTCCTAGATCTGTGAGGTCCAGAGAAATTAGAAAATATATACTAACACCTAAGTGAAAAAAACACTAGAAAAGTACGTAGTATTGTCTAAAGTCCACTGTAGAACACAGCAGGTAGTCTGTTAGATATAACTTCTGCTAAAACCTTGACAGCAGCAGTGAAGCTAACACAGATTAAAAAAAAAACGAGCCTCTGTCACCAGAACGAACAGTAAGTGTCTCAGGATGCACAGCTCAGGCCCCGTCCGGAGAGAGCAATCTGTCTGGGAAGTGATCTGGAGGAGACCTGGCTGGTGTTTAAGGCTGGTGCCAACACACTCAGTGCCTTCAGGTGAGCCAGCTCACCTCTTTGTACCACCCTGCTCATTTTTATCCATTTAATTGCGTTTCATCTGCTTTCACCAAAAGTTCTTTCCTGCCAAGAAACCTCAAGGCAAAGGCGCACAAACAGCTCACCCTGTTCACTGAGGGCAGGGCCCGACACCTCGTTTTCCAGACCTGTTGACAAGGCCACTCCAGACTCCATCGCCCGCCATCACTTCAGGCGGCCACGCTCAGCTCCACAGTGCCGCCCTCTCCCCGCCATGAATTTCTTACCGGACCCACCAGCTTCACACAAAGGGCTGTTGTCTGCCCAGGGCCCCGCAGCGCGCCGAGGCGGCAGCTCCTGCCCGCCTTCCGCCCGGGGTCACCGGGCCCGCCCGCCCCCTGCCCGAGGTTACCGGGCCCCTTCTCTCCGCCCAAGGCTCACCAGGCCCGGCCACCTGCCCTCCGCACAGAACTCACCGGGCCCCGCGCCCCTTCTCTCCGTCCAGAACGCAGCGGGCCCGGCCGCCCGCAGCTCAGAGGCCCGGCCCTCACCGGGCCCGCCCCGGCCCGGTGCTCGCTCGCAGGTGCAAGCAGCTCCAGGGACAAGTGCCGGTGAATGCCGGCCACCATCCAGGATGAGATCCGCATCCGAGACATCTGCTCTCTTGATATCCTCTTAGCCTTTCACATGCTTCAGCCAGCTTGTTTTCCAGATACAATTGTTTACTTTCATTTGCTTTTCCTTTCCAGCTCTTTTTCCATGCAAATGCTTGTAAAGCTTCCTGTAGAGAATGAGTTTAATTGCATACTCTTTGTCTTTTTGCCTCTGGGGAAGTAAGTGACAGCACTCTCCTGAGCTCAGCATCAAGGGCAACATGAAATATTTCAGGACACAGGAAAAACCCCACAAGGCTCACTTCCAAGCAGCTTTAAATGACCAAGTGCCAGAAAAAGATGGTATTTTTCCCGATTTAACATCCCAGTCAAGGTTTTCTCACACTATTTGTCTAAAGCCTGAGCTCCTCTTAGACTCTAATTACCTGGCTGGATGCTTTGGTTTTGAGAGGAGAGAAACAGCCAGTTCAGCTGAAGGCATTTCTGTCACAGCCAGAGCGGGTTTGGACAGGGCTATACAGTGCTCACACTGTCAAACAGTGTCACACAGTGGGGTTGGACAGGGCTATGCAGTGCTCACACTGTCACTGTGGGGTTGGACAGGGCTGTGCAGTGCTCACACACGGGCTGTGCAGTGCTCACACCGTCACTGTGGGGTTGGACATGGGTTGTGCAGTGCTCACACCATCACCCATGCAGTTGGAGGAAGGAGGGTGGCAGCAGCACAAGCCCCAGTGCTGCCCGCACTGAGCCAAAAAACCTTGATACCAGTGCTGAGAAAAGACACAACGTAGCTACAATAACTCACAGTTTCGTTGTGAAGCTCAGAGGCTGAAGTCAGCTACATGGAGCTCAGCTGGCTACTTGGGGAGTTCTGCCTTTGCCTTCTTGGCTCAAGGTTCCCTCTTGGCTCTGTTATACTAAAACGATACCTGCTGACAGAGTGATGGCATACTTACATTCTCTCAGTTTATAAATATTTTAACAGCTTTGCTTGCTACCTACATGTCTGAATATTGTGGAATATCTGTTTCAAAACTTGTCTAAATGATATAGGAGCAGAATTTTGGTGCGAGTAGCAGCAGCTCTTAGCATGATATGGCTACACAATTCTCAATTAATTGAGTGTAAATGTTTAATTACATTAGGGATAGCCACAAGAACTCCTTAGGCCTATGAAGGCAGCCAAAGGCAATTTAGCACCTGGCTCATAATAGAGTACGAAATGGAACGAGACATCTGTGCATAATAAAATAGGCAAAACTAAGAATGTTTGATGTCCAATTCATTTTGTCATTATTGACTGAGGCCTAAGCCATAGATTACAATGAAATATCTTTTTTGATGAGGAAGTAAGATCTATACCTTTTGGGACTTCTAAATTCAATTACTTTTTCTTATTTATTTTCATTTAGACATTCAAACTTCATGCGATCAATCTTAATGCGTTGCCAGAGGCCTTATAATTTATCCAGGGAAACAATTTGACTACTGCAGAGGAAGTACTGGCTGCAGCTGACTTTGCTGGCCAAGAAACCCCATCATCAACGGCTGTTAATGGTGAATTTCCTTACTGTGCCATAAAGGAAAGGGAAAGATTGCCAGTACAAAGCAGTAATGGAGACCAAAAAAAAAAAAAACACTGATATATTTGCATCCAGCAGAAAGCACGAACTCTGACTTCTCCAGCATTTTGCTCCTGGAGCACAGCTCTGAGTGTTTCTCATCTCCTCGCCCGCACCGGCAGCAGAGCCTGGAGCAGCTGCAGAGCCGGGGAGGTCTCCGCAGGGCAGGGGCGCTGCCCAGGCTGGCGGGTCCCGTGCTGGGAGGAGTGGGGATGGCAAGTGCCAAAGAGCAGACAGATGTGCTGACTTCTGCTTTATGGACCAGCTGTATGGGCATAGGCTTGCGCAGTGCAAGCAATGCTGGGCCTTGTTTCCCCATACTTTCCACAGCACTTTCTACTTTTCTGCCTTTGGAAATCTGTATAAATATTTTGTAATGACAAAATGACTCCAGTGGCTGTGTATTACTCTGGCCTGGATACATAAATCAACCTTTCTAGAAGACAGCTGTGCTGCTCTCTTGTTTCATGCACCCCCCTGCACACTGAGCTAAGGAATCTGATGTCAATACACTGCTGCAGTTCCAGGCCAGCAATCCAGACAGGAACAATTTGTTGGCACACCACTCCCCCAGCAGCATTCAGAGCACAAATAATGCAAATCCTTGTTTAAACTCAAAGCAGTAACCCAGGCCTTTATTCTCCTGTGTGATCTCTTCCACACAGTTTATTTTTCTCTCTATCCTTGCCAAAATCAGGACCTAATTCCCAACTGTGCCACAGTCCATGGCCTAACTTGTTCTTTTACAGATACCCAGTGCATAGAGGAATGCCAGGCTCCCAGCAGGTAATATTGCCACACTCATTTTGCACACATGAAAACGTTGAATCAGAGGCAGAGGACCTACACACCCCAGCCCCTTTCATCTGTCCTACCACTGCATCTTAACGTCACCAAAAGCATTTGCACAAGTAGCAGTGACATCTTCAGTGGTCCCTCTGCTTGTCACAATTAGCCTACCAGGCAAACAGCAATTCAATTGATTAGCTTTAAAGTTTTGCTTATCACAGCTGATTCCCTGCAAAAGCTGGTGCTGTTACAACTCTAATACACATAGAAATACCTCATAGCACTTCATTAAGGGAAGCAGCTGGCAGGGCTGTTTTCACAGCAAGATTCCAAGCGGCAGGTTTACCTAAAACCAGCCCACTTCTCTGGCGCCAGAAAAGGAAAGCTGCTTCCTAAAAAGCAAATCACAAATCTCGGTTTCTGCCTTCATCAAGGCTGTCATAGGGATGCTGTGACAGAAGACAAGTGGTGTTTCACTGCCCCCTGACTTTGCAGAATAAACAAACATACAGTAGCATAGTCAGATTGCTTACTGCCATCAAACACAGCAAAGCAGCGATAACCCAGATGTCAGAAGTGCATTATGCACCATTAATTTATTTTTTTCTAAACTGCTTCACTGATATGCACGATGCTATATGCAGGACATATATCCTGGGTCTACATTTTTCTGCTTTGCAAGGTTAGGGATATTTGTAATAATGAACTCTGCATCACAATGAGAGCTTTTTGTCTGCTTACTGGTGAATCAAAATTGAGTGTCAGTTATCCTGGAGAAAGGAACAGTTAGAGCAGATCCCAAACTAGTGGAATCAAGGGGAATCTTTCTACTGATGTCTCAGGCACTTTGGACTAGGCTCTTATTGAGCTATTTGTGTCATTTGGGTTTTATTCTGCATTACAGATTGAACCTGTTGTTAATCACAACACCGGTGACACTATCAGAAAGACAATGTTACATTTCCATGCCATCCTACCAGTTTAAACAAGATTCCATGAAGAAGTTGACCTTTTCTCAGTCAAATTCTGAATGCCAAAATTGCAGGAATCCATCTTTCAATTACTGTCACCTTGGAAGTGAAAAATACTAGAGGCATTACACTTAAAACATTACCAAGCCCAGATATATTTCAAATGCAATCTTCCCTTTCAGGATGGATTCTTCATTTCTGAAATGCAATGAATCTTATGCACCTTTTCTACATAACAGTGACAACACTGCAGATTAAGCCTAGCTTTAAAGAGGGGAGGACTGTGAGCATTTGGGGGACCAGCAGGAGCACAGCTGCCCCAGGAGGGAGGACAGGACGGGCCAGGGGTACCCGCGGCACAGGCTGGGGAGCGGCTGCACCGGCAGGACACGGTCCCACAGCACTTGAGCACAGCAGGGGCAGGCACAGGTCCCACTGGCAGCCCAGGTGTCACCAGAGCGCACCAGGAAACGAGCCGGAGCGGGTCTGGACCAGCAGGGGACCCGGCTGGATGTGGCCGTACCTGCGGCTTCCGTGAGGACTGGGAACAGGTTGCTGCTTGGGGCAATTAATGGCCCTTGCTCTGACAAAGACAGAACAGAACTAAGAGTTAAGTGGGAACTCTAAATTAGCAGGATCTTCCCAGCTTAATAGACAAGAAAAGATGCATGTTTTGGTCTAATCCTGTTCTTTTTAAGGGGAAATGCTGCAAGGAATAAATGATCCAGAGCTCTTGCTGCGCTTTAAAGACAAGCTGCATTTTTCCTTTTGCTTTCTCTCTCCTTTGAAAAGAACAAGACTGCAAATCCAGCTTCTCAAAAAAGTAGCTAATATTTTTGTTCAAGGTAACTATGAAATTCCACAAAAGCTCTACTTCTATTTCAGTTCCATTTTATATTTCAAAACAGGATCTCTCTCTGCGGAGGTGAATGTCAAGTGTTTCATCCATCTATCTGTGTCACTGTACATCTGTTCTGCTATCCATACATCCACGAAGTTATAGGATGTTCACAATCATAATATCTGAGCACCTGCTCTTTGGGAAAATGATTGCTACTTTTAACATAGCTCTGGCTCCAAAAAAAAAAAAATATATATATATATATGTATACACACACACACCAAACAATCTGTTTAGACCCCTAAATTTCAGTTATTGCTTTCCATTTCCCAAGGAAGGCACATACTGCAATGCTAAGTGACAGCATAAAGCCCTTAGACACATAATCATTTATTAGTTACCTCTACTGCAGCCAGAAGCCCTTGGACATAGATATCCTACAATGAAACTACTTATTATGAATCATTAAGCATGACTTCCTTGGAACGGTCTGCAGGTTTATTGAAAGGACTACCACAGATTAAGAAACATACGTATTTTCTCTTCCTGTTCTTGCTTGTTTTATCCCATCTTTTTAATTTCTTATTCTTTCCTCTCATGGTAGCAATGCTGAATACTAACAAGACATATGCATTTAACCACGCTCTGTCATTTCTGTGCTAATTAATTCAGGTTCCAATATCTGCATTTTGTGCAAGTTTAGTAAATCCCCCTTGAATTGGTAATTTAAGCCCAAATCTTCTCCTATGGCAGAGAGAATATTTCTGCTCCTGCCCACCTCTGCTTACGATGTCCATGCAGGGATCATTTTAATTAAAATGCCAGGTGAGAAAATCAGTAGAAAGATAACAAGCAGGCCAGATCACCCATTACCCGAGGCTGGTGTATATATATGGGATTCTAATCCAATTTATGAAGCTTTCAAGCTAGTAAAACAATTAATTTAAAAATGCATTTCAGTCAAGATGACAAACTACTTTGTTGTGTGCTTTTTTTTTTTTTTAAGGTGCAGGATGAATAACTCACCGAAGACAAAAGAAAAGCATTTTCTTCTTGTTTTCATTTATTAATGACACAAATCTAGTGATTACTCCTAAGTGAAATTCATCAGAAGTCTCCTGGCTGTTTATATACAACTAACCTCAAATCACATCTAGTTTTTGAATCTGATTTAAGGACACCAAATCTTACTGCATCGCACAAGCCTGGAATGACAGCCACATGACAGAGCAAGACAGCCCAAAGAAGATTCTGCTGCCCTGTGATATTCTGTTCTTCCCATTTGCAGGTGCCAGGCAGCTCTTAAACCCTTCAAGAGACTATTAAATATTCAAGACAAGTTACTGAAATTATTAGATATGAGGCCACTATCCAAGTAAATACAATATAATTACCTTACATTGTGCTTTTCACGGAGCTCAAAATTGTAATTATTATGTTGGGTTATGTTACTATTAAAAAAAAAAGTAAGAAAAATAGAGTGATGCAGCAAAAAAAACTCTTTACCATACAGTATTAAGTGAAAGTATTGAAAAACAGGGTAGTGTGTAATTAGACATAAAGTATATCCAAGCAGATATTTATGGTCTTCATTACAATGCAGGGCAGTAAGTCTCTGAAAGCAAAAACACCCTGCTCCAAATACAATAAAAGTCACCATCAATTTTGCACGCCAGAGGAACCTTTAAAGTGAAGAGGAAAAGACAATTTCTTTCTGCAAATAAACTTCATCAGAAAAGGTTATTCAATTGTGATGTATTCCATTATTTTGAGAAACTTTTCTCCAGTTTTTCAGTTTTCTTTTTGGCAGGGAGAACAAAGAGGGGAGAAGGAAGGAAAATCAAAACAAACAAACAAACAAAATTCTATCTCACCCAGCATGAAATGTATTTCATGGAAAAAGCAATTAGGAACAAGAGGAGAAAAAAAAAAAAAAAAAAGCCCTATTTTTATGCCAAAGCTATATCCTGAAATAATAGTTTAAGAACGCACTATATTAATAACCTCAGTTTCAGTACAAATGCTGTATTCATTAAAAAGAAATACAGGGTATCCGGGCTAGATTTATCACTGGAATTTGCACGCTGCCATAAAGAATGTCCTCTATTAATGACAACAGCTGTTGCTTTAATAACCCTAGAAAAGATCATTAAATTCCTTCACATTTCCCAGAAACAGATGGAAGAAATGCAAAAGTGTTAAAACATACGGGAGAACATATTGAAACCCAGCGCCTCCCCGAGCAGCCGGGATCCCCCGGTTCGCACTGTTCTCCTGGCGGGTGCCCAAGGGCCGCGTTGTGGAGATCACCGAGCGCCCAACGGGGACAGCAGAGGTTTGAGGTGCTGCAGGCAGCATTTGCTCTGATCGTTTATCACAGAACCACAGAATGGCTGGGGTTGGAAGGGACCTCTGGAGATTCTCCAGTCCAACCCCTGCTCGCGCAGGGTCACCAGAGCGGATCGCACAGGGTCGGTCCGGGCGGGTTTGAATGTCTCCAACGGAGATTCCACACCCGCTCTGGGCAGCCTGGTCCAGGCTCTGGCACCCTCAGAGTAAAGAAGTTTTTCCTCGTATTCAGATGGAACCTCCTGTGTTTCAGTCTCATCCTATCGTTGGGCACCCCTGAAAGGAGCCTGGTCCCATCCTCCTGACATCTCTTATAATCACTTAGGCTGTGTTTGCAGGCACAGATTTCCTTTCCCCTCTACTTCCTTGTTAGTTTCAACACAGGCATTTCTTCTGACAGAAAAATCAGAGGCATTTTGAGAAGGTCTGATTGTCTCTACAAAATTAGTGGCAGAATTGTTTTAACTTTTTCGAAATGCATCGTTAAAAAAAAAAATCCAGTAGGGATGTTTACACTGGGCCAAATTCCACAGAGGCCATGTTCACAGAATCACAGAATGTCAGGGATTGGAAGGGACCTCGAAAGATCATCCAGTCCAATCCCCCCGCCAGAGTAGGAACACCCAGATGAGGTTACACATGTTGATTTGATTGAACCTGCAGTAGGAATCAGCTCTGTCCTTCATGTTTTCGGCTTTGTTTCTGGATTCAACTGAATGTTATTTAAGCACTTCAGTGGAAAAACTAAACAATGAACACTGGTATTTCTCAACCTATATTCAAATTATCTGCTCTCTCTGCTCAAAAATGCCAGGAGTTTTTAACTCCTCTACAATTATCTGCTTTATGAAATGTCATAGCAAAGCTATAAGAAAAACTTGGCTCTTTAATGTTTTATATTTTAAAAAGTCTTATTGCATTTTCTGGATAAAAAAGAATGCTAAAATACTCAGAGCCAGATTTTCAGCTGAGGCTAGTGAACCAAGCCTCACTGAAATCAATTGGCATCAGTTGCATAGATGGCCAGAAGCTTTCATAACGCAGTTCCTTGGGTTTTGTGCTCCCCTGTCTGCCATGCTTGTTTTCTGATTGCAAATGATAATTTTGAATTGCCCCACACAGCGCCGTGCCCCAGCCACACGAGCAAGGCTGGTGCTCCACGGGCTCGCTCCCGAGCACCGCAGCGGTTCTGCTGGTGAGCGGTTCTCACCATGCGGCACCAGCACGAGGACCAGCCCACGGTGTGACGGGAGCGCAGGGGTCCAGGCTGTAACGCTCTCCCAGACATCGCTCACCTGCAGCCAAGGCAGATAGGATTTCTGTAGTGAAACCCTGAGGACTGCTGGAGGTCAAGGACTTGCTGCAGCACTTCAGCAGTAACCCAGTGCACTGATCTCCAGAGACACACGTTTGTGGTGGAGGTATCACCCAGCTATAGCAGGGCATTCACTGCTGCTCAGGATTTCAGCTCCCACCATCAGTAACATCTTGAACACAACAACATACAGCTGCAGGCTGTCAAGGGCTGGCCTGAAAATAACAGTGATGATCATCCATTTGTGTGCAAAATTTAACAATAAAATATCAGCAACATGCCTGGAACCTGTGCAAGGGTTGCACACCAGTCTTGCTAGTTCCTGTTTAGGAGCTGCCAAAAAAGGAGACTAGTTTAAGAAAACACAAGCATAAAGCCCCTCACGAATTATCATAGCTTGAGCTAACGTCTTTGAGCGATTTTTTAACATCTTCCACATAAAACAAAATGAATACATGAAGGAAAGAAATATTTCACTGGGTTTATAACTCTGTCCTCAAACTGGGAACAGCAAAAAAGTTGAGAGCAATGTCTAAGTTTGTTCAAGACCTAAAAGAGAGGGAATGAAAGAAGGGTGCTTGTCTGTGCAAGAGCCCATTGTAACAGCACTCTGCCCATATTGCACCTGCTGGAACGTACCCGCAGACACCGAGATGTTTCTCACAACAGGGGAACCTTGCGGGGTAGACCTTAGAGTCCAAATGACAGAGATCTGATTTACAGAAAATGCAGAGCCTGCATGAATTTCCATTCAATTTTTTTCTTTTTTTAATTTTTTTTTTGTTTTTTTTTTGTTTTGTTTTAGGGGGTGGTGGTGCTTGTTTTCCAGCTAATTTGAAGATTACAGTTTGCAACCCAGCAGGCAGCCAGTTGACAGAAGAAAAGGAAGTGCAGACTGAGAAACAGCCAGAGCCTCAGCGGTTTTTCTTTCAAGCATAGTCTGGAATTCATATGTTGGCCAGCAATCTCAGAAAAAAAAAAAAA